>OX596204.1:15610966-16210966 GCA_951394215.1 Glyphodes perspectalis | reverse complement strand
ACGTGCCCGGTACCTACCAAGAGGTACCTACGTAGGTACCTCTGGGTTTTTCAAATCTATGTACGTATTCATACTACTAGCTCGACTGTGAGGGAAAACATCGTGATGAAACCTGCAAATTCAAACAACTTTGGATTTGTAACCATGATCCAAAAATTGTCTGGTTCCTCTATCTTAGGGTAACGAAGGTCAGATCGGCAGTCGCTTCAATGTGATTACCAGACTCGCTAAATCCTGGATCATGGTCTAAGCGGACGTCGTCTAAGCACGGGACATAACGCTAGGAAGATGATGATGATGATTTGGCTGAATTAAATATTCTTATCCTAAGATTCAGCTTATACAGTGTCACCCTTCGCAGGTTACGCCCACAGGTGTTACACACACACACACACACACACATTAATGGCTATTTCACATTACTCAATTGCACAACGAAATAGAAGCAAACTGGACTGCGTTTTTGTTTTATTGTGTCCAGATGTGTTAGACCTTTCACGACGTGACGTCACCATAGTGAATGTCAGTAATTACTGAATAATGCTGAGTTTAAATTAAACGGAATTAATAAAAATCTTTATCAACTAACTAACTTTGCTGGGTATTACATAGTAACAGTTGCGAATTATAATTCATTGCTTGGTTTGGAAATAAGTGTTAATTGGAAATTTAATAATGTGTTGAGTATGTTTAAACTTATTTGAAAATAAATAATTTAAAATAAATATTCATATTGGTTTATGGATTTACTTTATATTATTCTGTTTTGTTCCGATGTAGACTCTGCCTACCCCTTCGGGGATTATGGGCGTGATGTTATGTATGTATGAAGAATCTAATAACCATTAACAATATTACTTTAATCTCACTCATATTTTGTACCTATGAGAATTCCCTAAGCAAATGGAACTCAAAATAATGTACAAACATTATCTGTGTTCCGTACCAGCTGATTGTAATAGCTGGTACATTAGGTATGTGTAGACGATAAGCACGCGAGGTGAATGCAGTCGGGGCCTGAGACGAGACATACCTGAGCTCTGCATTCAACTCGCGCGCTATCTTGTAGCTAAGTGTCATAACTTTTTTGCTCTTTGATCACTGTCTACCACTTAAGGGGGCGTGGTGGTATCCATTGTATTAATTTTAACTACTCGGGGACCGCGGCTACATCATCATCCTCTTGCCCTTCCCAGGACATCTGGGGTGCGCGCAGCATGTCTTCCTATGACCTCAGGTAGTTGTATATGACCAAAATACATGAATGTCACTAATAAGCCGCCAACCAAACATGTCTTAATACTTTATAGCCGTTGGTTCGACTCTGCGCACTCGTGGATTGCAAGCGTCATAAAATGTATTATGATCCCACGTCGGACTTAGAAAGAATGTGCCAACTGAGTTCCTTGCCTAGCATCTCGTAAAAGGCGACTAATAATGGTCTTGGCTGGGTGATTGTGTAGGCGGCGAGCTAGCCACTTACTACTTTTTCGAAATTTTCCATTTAACCCAGTCCAATTATTTTTTCTGAATGCGGTTAAGGAGCTAGCTGCCCTTTTGACTCTGCCTAAACCTTAGGGAATTACAGGCTTATGATATGTATGTATGCATGTATGTATAATCTGTACAATCAAATTACATGAAAGCCGCCAACCAATCATGTCTCCATACCCCCATTGTTCAATCTCAGTAGCAGATCTAGCTACTCCACTGTGCGTAATCGCCGGCGCGTGAGTCCCCGCGTCCGGTGTTGCCGCTGCCGGCGGACGCGTGCGCATCCCTGGTTGCGAACTGGGTTATCTGTTAAATGCTACGCTGCGCAGTCTAGCACGCAAGTGGTAAATAGGTAGTAAGTTAGAAGCAAACAAAGGACTCTATGTAAATTAGTTAGGTTTCGTCGGGTGAATTTATTTTGACCGTTGGGGGAATTTTCACAATTTTGAGGTTTACTAGTCAGGGGGTATACCTCCGAACTTGAGGTTCCCGATGGCCGTTCGCGTAACTTTCTAGTAACTATGCGTTTTACATAACATAAGCAATAGGCAATCGAGAATTCATATGTAGCTATTTGATAGGTCAAATAGCTATGATGTCAATCAAACATCGCAAAATTTGAGTTCATCACCTTGCCCATTTCAAGCTTGTCTTACGAAATCTATAATATTAGTAAAATTAAACTTTTTCAATTGGCAAATACAGATTTTGAAAAAATAATCTGTTCACACAAATGCTTTATAAGAGGAATGTTTCGGTAAGTTTTGTAACAATTTAGGAATAAAGAATCGCCAGATATGTTCAAAACTTGAGAACGAGCTGTTCTCAAAATAACTTACTCTTCTATTTTTTCCTATTTTCGTTAACCACAAGGAAGGTTCTTAGAGAAAAAAAAGCGAAGAATTTGTTTTTTTACTATTTTACTAAAACTTTTCTGTGAAATGAAATGAAATGATTTATTATGCAAGTAAATTTGTAACAAGTTCTTTTGCACGTCACACTTTTTTACCCTATCAGCACCTCGCCTGAATGGCCTGATGAGAAGAGGTGCCGCAACACACTCAACAGATAGCCTTTTAACAGATAGCCAGTAACTTTTGACGAAGTATGTTCGAGGCAGCTAGTTTACAAATTAAAGAAGTATATATTTAACTAACTAACTAACTAAACTTCACGCCACTTCCCTAGCGGGGTAGGCAGAGAGAACCGAACCGAGTATATATTTAGAAGACTGCAGTAAGCAAAAAAAAATATGTTTATAATTTAAACATATTTTTTTTTGCTTACTGCAGTTAGCTTAATCTCATTTGACTAGCAATATGCCATTAAAAACTTATGAATGGGTAATTAAACAACATTCTCGGGTAATTTATAAAACATTTTTATACTTAACCCCAAAGTAACTACTAGTTTTATAAGCCCTACAGGAAACAGCAACCTTTTAATTTAATCCATATCCAACACCAGCAAATCAATTGCCACATTAATCCCCATAATTTGCGTATCGTAATCAATTACAGTCAAATTACCAGCACATTAACATCCTGCCCTGTTAAAAACAGATATCAATTAATTTCAACTCATAACGGTTTAATTATTAGTTTCAAAACGCATCTCGCACGTAATCCGAGAGCGTAAGAACAAATAAAGGCAGTTATAGGCACTTAGCGTGTTATAAAATAATCGAGTTTACTAGACTATGAAGGAATGGGCGCTAAATGAGAGTGCGATTTTGCGGTCTTTTGAAAAGGCTTGAATAAAATTAACGAGTTTTTATAATTGCACGAATTTTGCTTAAAGACGAAAATTTGAATAAAGTAAATGTGTTGGTGGAATCACATTATATTTTTATCCAAAAAAAAAATAAACAAAAATTTGCAAACGTGTTTTTTGATCCGTGTAGTGATTTGTAGCTAGACACATTTTTTACTTAAAATTAGGGTTTTATACGGAACATACATTTTTGTAATATAAAAGAAAGTCCTACTAATATTATAAATGCGAAAGTTTGTTACTCTTGCACGCAATTTATTATTATTATTAAAAACACCCGAATAACATATAGGCTATGTTTCATCGATGTACCACGCGAGCAAAGCCGCGGGCAGAAGCTAGTCATTCATAATAAAATGTCAAGCTAAACAAATAATATAAAAGTAATACAATCTAAGTAAATAGATTGTAAATAACTTGTCAGATGGTTTACATTTTAAAGGTCAAAGGTTTCGTCGCAAATGCCGCAGCGCTGTCAAATAAAACTTCTTTATGGCAAATAAAAGTTAACAATTACTTACTTACTTAATCTGCAAAGAGTAAAGTTACGGAGGTTTATGTCTTACCTGAAACAAAATAAAGAGTTTTATTAAAAAAATAATTTCAAAATTACACAAAAATAAATATTTTCTTTCGCTCTGATCATCTGTCTCGTGATGGTATGTTACTTCGAAATAAAGTATTAGCTATGTTTCTTGTCTAGCATATCGTAAAAGGCGACTAATGACGTATTGTGTGTTGGGTTTGAGATTAAGTAGGCGACGAGCCAGCCACCTGTCATTGCTTCTTCACAATTTTCCATCTGACTGCCTCGTTGGTCTAGTGGTAGCATGCGCCGCCTAAGGACCAAGAGGTCCCGGGTTCAAATCCTGGGTCGGACCAAAAATTTGTGGCTGGTTATTTCTATGTTGAAATTACTTAGTAACAGTCCGGAGTCAGGAAGTTGGCGGTATAACCACCCCCGTGGCTCGGAGAGCACGTTAAGCCGTTTGTCCTGCGCCTAACCTCTCTCCGGTCATGTCGAATTGCCGTCTCACTGGACTATGGAAGTGAAGGAATAGAGAGTGCACCTGTGTTTGCGCACACACTTGTGTACTATAATAATATCTCCTGCGCAGATGGCTAATCCTCGTTGCGATTGGCCACCGTGACCGATATCGGTTAGGAGGATATTATTATTACAATTTTCCATCTAACCCAACTCAATTTTGAAGTAATTGAAGGAGCTTCGTCTCTCTGGACTGTGTTTACCCCTTCGTAGATTTTTGATGAGATGGTATTATGAATTGAACATCTCTCGGCAATAATATTAGTCTACATGACATACATTGATCATATTCCGAAATAAGTAGCTTAAGCACTTGTGTTACGGATATCAGAAACAACAGTGGTATTAAAAATGTATACTTAAATCATAATCATCATCCTCTTGCCCTTCTCCCAGTTCATCTGGGGTCGGCGCAGCATGTCTTCCTTTTCCATACTTAAATATTGGATATTAACACCCAGACACAGAAAAACCACAAGTATTCATCACACGAATGTTTGTGTTGGGTGGGGATCGAACCTACAACTCTTGGCCCATGGGGCAGGGTCACTACCGAATGATTCATCGAAGCAGTCAAAAAAAAAAATTGTAAAAATATTGATGAATTTAATACCATAAAAATCTGTGGAATTACTTAAAGGTGATTTAAATCAAAAACGCATTGCAATGTAATTCAGTAGCCATAGTTTAAGGTTCACTCGCAGCAATACAGTTATTAGCATAGTTCTTAACATGATTGGTGCGCGTTGAGAATCGTGAAGGTCTGATCATGAAAAAAGGAGGTTAGCTCGATACCTGTCCTTCTTTATGTACTAATTAATGTACGCTTTGTAATGTAATAAGTTATTGCCTTGTTCATAAGTCGACAAGTAAAGTTTTTTTTTTGGACGTTGAAATTTGTATTGGGAATTCGCATGCGCGATTTATTTTGTTGGTATTTAATGTATGTTTTAATTTTGAAATGGAATTATGGTAATTTGGAATGTTAGGTTTAAGGAAATATATTCTAAATCACGAAAATATTCTAAGGAACATAATACATTTTATTAATTCGTATATTTAGTGTCCCGTGTTGGTCTGGGACTTAAAAAGAATTTACCAACTGTGTTTCTTGCCTACCATGTCGTAAAAGGCGACTAATAGTATATGGGAGTTTGGGTTTGTGATTGTGTAGACTAGCTAGTCACTTGTTACTACTTTTCACAATGTTCCATCTAACCCAGCCCATTTTTATTTTTTGCTGAATGTGGTTAAAGGGGCCTGCTGTCCCTTTGATTCTGCCCACCCCTTCGGGGATTATGGGCGCGATGTTATGTATGTGTGTGTGTATTTAGTTGTCACTATCAAAGTTGTATCGTTTCTGCAGCTTACAAATTCTTATAAATAGCCGAGCATGGGCAAACCATGTTGTAATCAGCAGTAGGTACGTCTTTCTGGATTTGTATTTAAGTAGGCAAAGAACTAGTTTTGTCGCTATATTTACACAATTTAAGATATAACCTAACTCAATTGTTGGCTGAAAGTGACTAATGGAGCTTTCGGCTACTAAGACTCTGCCTCCCCCTTCGGGGATGGCGACCATGACAGTATATAAATAAATACATTCTCCAGACTGGCACACCAATTCCCTAGTCCCAAACGAAGCTTATGCTATACTAGGTGAACGGATAGACATACTTAAATACGTTTATAAACTTCCATGACTCGAGAACAAATGTCCATGTTCATCACACGAAACATTTTGCCCCTAGATTTAAACCCGCGACTTGGTTTCGTGGCCAGAGTCTCTGACCACTCGACCAACAGGCCAGTCAAAATATTGCAGGTACCTAGTATTAAATAAGTATGTATTTATGTTTGTAAGCATTTATAACTTTAACCGCGTGAACTACATAACTTAATTAATTCACCTGTTACAGGAGGTTAGAATCCGCTTTGACCGTGATTCTAGATATAAAGACTGATTATTCAATAAGAGCCATACGACCTTCGTAACCTAAGACAGGAATCAGATAAATTAGATCGTGACTAGGCATTCATATTTAAGCATGCAGGTTTCATCACGACGGTTTTCTTCACGCAGGTATACCTAAATCCGGAATTAACTAACCAACTAACTTAACTTCACGCCACTTCCCTAGCGGGGTAGGCAGAGAAATCCGGAATTGACTTTTACAATTAGTAGTATGATTAAGAGGTAATTTGGATTTAAAATAACTGAGGGTATATACTATAACGTACGATCACTCCTACAATCCCTTAAGGAGTATGTTGAGCCAAATAAGCTCCGCAAAACAAAAATTAAATAAAATTAAGTCAAATGGAAAATTACTTGTGTTATAGACATATCACTAGTTTTTTACAAACTAGTGACAAGTGGCTAACTTTTCATCTATCTATATAATAATGGCGGGTGTACTTCTCAGATTAGCCTAAACATATTGCCCATATTTGGTACCTTCTACTACCTAACGAGGTAAAAGAGAAAAAAATACTTTTTAATTTTTTAAGAAAGTATACCGTATTTTATTTGTTTAATGCTTGTTTCTGCAGATACACAAGAGGTACCAAATCTACTCAAACAGTTATCAATTCACATGTATGGGTTTACAGTACACCCGCGGTTCTGACGTCAGGATGGCGGGTGTACCTTATATTCAAAATATCTTTGTAAGGACGTAGGTACACAGATTTTCAGAAGAGGTACGTAAAAGTACACAGAAGGTACCAAATATTTGCAATATATTTAAACTAATCTGAGAAGTACACCCGCCATTCTGACGCTCACCATTTTACGATATTCACGGAACACAGTTGGCTATGTAATCACAAATCTAACTAACAGTACATCCTTAATCGCATTTTACGATATTCACGGAACACAGTTGGCACATTATTTTTAAGTTCCAGTAAAACAAGGAAAATCGTACCGAGACTGTATGGCGTTCATATTCCCTTATTATAAGTACTGTGGATTTGATATTCTGATATTGTTGCTAAATCAAAAGAAAGCATTCGGCGTTATGCTTCCATAACATTGATAAACGACTTGATAAGCCGCGTGAGTACATTATCAGGGCAGTAAGCAGTAACATTATTTTTACGACTGCTCATAATTGATGTTACAAACATGTTTCTGCTCAAAGTAATTTCAAAAGTGCAAAATACACCCTAATTCCCAGACGTTATGGTGCACTTCTGTGGACTGTGATACAACATGAAGTCAATGTATGTTATACATTTCCGTTTTGACGTTTATTGTACGATTGATATAGTATTTGCACGCCTCAGTGGATGGAATTAGCCATCTTAAGTGTTATTTTGTAGCTGTCTTGAGCTACTGGTAGTATTACTAAGAATGAGCATTTCAAGGACCTAACTGCAGTATTGAGTTCGTTACTTATTCAAGAGACTGAATTTGGTAAACTAGTTTTCATGCGTGGCTCCGCTCGCGTAAAATTAAATACATTACAGAGACTCTATCGCGCGTCTTGTGAGATCTACGAATACTTGATCTTTCTTAGCGGACTGTTGTTAAACTAAATTTCACCAGATTCGGTGGAGTGATTTACGCTTTAAAAAGTAACAGATAATTAGCATTTATTATATTAGTGACGATTCGACTGACTCGATGGCGCATTCGGTAGTGATCCTGCCCCATGCGCCAAGAGTTGTGGGTTCGATCCCCACCCAAGACAAACATTCGTGTGATAAATACTTGTGTTTGTTCTGTGTCTGGGTGTTAACATACAATATTTAAGACGATATTTGAAATACCACTGTTGATTCTGATATCCGTAACACAAGTGCTTAAGCTACTTACCTCGGAGTCAGATCAATGTATGTGATGTCGTCGGATATTTATTTATTTATAATATGTAAAAACATCGTCGAATTGAGAACCTCCTCCTTTTTTTCAAATCAATGTATGTGATGTAGTCTGTCATTGCAATCATTTCTGTGCATGTCTTTAGTAAGTGGATTTTTCTAGCTGACTTAATATAGCTAGCGACCACCCATTGATACGCCCATCAATCACTTACCCAAAGACCTGTTAAAAGGAACATGTAAAACTAATTCTCCGATTGCGTCCATAAGCCGAAGACATTACAATCAATAGTCATGTGTCTGTCGTTTCGTAATAACATAATGATTCCGCTCAAATTATCTCAGTTGCGTTCGTATTTGCCAATCGCTGCGGAGCAAGTGAGAGATTGCGGGCAGTTCTTTTATTTCGCTTTTATCTTTCATCTCTCTTGTTGATGGTGGCCTTGGGTGGTGATGGGTGATAAAGTGCAAGGAGATGAAGGATGACTGATTTATTAACTAATATTGTTTAGAATTTGTATATAAAGTTTAAGGAAAAATAAAGAAAATGGCTCCCTCTGGAATTTGATTTGAAATTTCTTGCCTAAAAAAGTAATAATTTGTTATTTAATAGATTTATTGCGTGTTACCGCATGTTAGTCTAGAATGTATTTAGACATTTATGTTTGTGTCCACGTGTGTTTGTACAAAAGTGTCCAGGCAGATTCGTACCGCGATTTTAGTTTAATTAACGATCTTACATCGTTCATGTTTAGAACAAAAGGAAGGATCAGGGTATATAGATCACCTATTAGAACTGTACTATTGAATAGGAAAATATCGTTGTTGGCGTAAAAGTAGACTGAAGCAGATTATTCTTGTACTCGAGATACAGAATAGATTATTTTATTTATTTGCTTACTTTTAATAAACAATAAGTAACAAACCAATACAAGCAATTTCGCATTATTATAGATTCTGTATCTACCTACGTCTTATTCGAATATGGAATGAACAAATATATTTATATATATATATTTTTTTTAATTTTTCAAATTTAGAATACTTAAACATATATTTTTGTAGTATTCGCGAATTAGGAAAAGTATATAGTATAAGTATTTTAATACCTATATCTATTATTTTAATAATTAATTAATCGGCGAGGCTTGAACTTACAACCTGTTGGTTTATCAGCGAAGATTTATCCCTGAAGCCACCACTACTGATAACGAGCCGACGAATAACCGCTTCCGTTCCCGCCTTGGGCGCATTCAATGCGTGCCTCTGTGCGTCTGTCTGTCCGTCGTGCTCCACATACGCCACATGGACGTCTCCGGCGACATTGCAAAATTCATATTTTTAACTCGCTTCGTCTCATGAGGAAACTGGCTTACGAAAATATAATGAAATCGTAAGCAATTATTTTATTCACTTGTTTTAATATGCAAGGCAACGTTTATACAGTTTCTAATGAATACATGCGAAATTTAATGTTTACTTGATATTTTTTTACAAATAAGTAGGTATTATACTAAAGAAAAATAAATCCTTGGAAACTATAGGTGTATAATTATTGTACTTAATATTCATTCGATAAAGCGTGAGTCTGAATATGAGAAAGAATCTATGAAATATAGGTAATTCGTAAGTTTTTTTTTATTTTATAGTTTTTAAATAAATAGTACATACATACATAACATCACGCTAATAATCCCCGAAGGGGTAGGCAGAGTCAAAGGGGCAGCAGGCTCCTTTAACCACATTCAGGCAAAAACAAAACTGGGCTGGGTTAGATGGAAAAAATAGTAAATTTATACTTAACTTAATAGAAGCTGTTACATAAGTAATATGATAATCTTACGTTCTACGGGTACATATGATATTACAAATAAAAAGTCATATCTTCTTAACATTGCCTTCTGTACAAAGTAAATGTTTACCAAATGAGAAAAGAAATAAATCGATTTGCAATATTTTAAATTCCGTCTCCCTAAAATTTGTTTTTAATAAAAATAAGTTGTTACAAACACAAAATCTCCAAAGATCAATCCATTGTCCATAAATAAGCCATTTTACAGGAAAAGCCTTCTTAACCACTTCAGGATTTAAAATATACATAAAAACCGATACCTATTTACATAACATACCTCAACTCAATTCATAAAACTACAACAAATTGAAATACAAATCATGAATCACACAACGAAATTAGATTGTTTAATTATTCGGCAACTAATCTGTGGCCGCACAAAAACTTGTCTAAGCTCGAATAATGCGGTGAAAAACCAGCTAGAGTCCGTTTAATAGAACAAAAACAACCTTGGCTCGTATGACAATTGGCAAAAAGCGAGAACTGTTGGGAAATAGCTATTAAATGCAGTATGTGCCGGTGTGAGCGCCGCCGCAGCCTTTGTGGCGGACGTTGGTAGAACTGTGTTTAGGGGCCAAATTTGTACTAGGACCCCTAGTAAGTATTTTAGGGGTCTTAGGTAAAAATTTCAAATACTAAATTATCATACTGACTGGCCCGGTCGAGTGGTCAGAGGCCTTGGCCACGAAACCAAGGGTCGCGGGTTTGAATCCAGCTAGGGGCAAATGTTTCGTGAGATGAACATGGACATTTGTACTCGAGTCATGGATTAGGTATGTCTATCCGTTTACCTAGTATCCATAGTACAAGCATTACTACAAGCATTACAAGGATACATAGTACAAGGATTTGTTATTTCAGTCTGGAATTTGATTACGGGGGGAAATGAAATGAAATTAGGGGAAATTAAAATTATTATGTTCTTGTGAAACATTTTAAATAGGTATATATAATGTTTTATTTGACATAGACATCCCATGGTGCAATGGTTCATATTTACTTCAAACGCAAAGCGAGTTAAAAAAATTTGAGCATGATTTAATGAAATATCATTAAGGGATTTAAATATCTTGACTCGTCGTCGTACGGAGATTCTTCTTTACGTAGGCCCATGGCCTGAGGCCTTACGACACCACATTATCCTAGCCGGACTTCTGAAATCAATGCGACATAGATCCAGCAGTTTAATGATGCTAATAGATTGACTGATTCAACTAGACAAAGGCAGTTGCACCCATTATCGTAAGTGCACAATGATTGACTGTTTTGAAAGCCTCATCGGACGTATGACAAATATAATTGTTTACTTGTGTTACCATATAAACAATATTTAAGCAATAGTAGCACCGATAAACCAGTCGTAGATTTAGTTATTAATTATATTATAGCAATAATAGAACTATGCAAATTCAAATATGTTCATTAACTTACGGGACAATAGGGATGATGACTGCATTAAAAAACTATAATTCTATTTAGTCCGTCAGTTAGATTATACATAAATACTAGACACATATTTTTCGCTTTATCAAATTAACAAAAAATCAGAAAGATAATGAGCATCAAAGTTTTAGAGTGGGGGCTTGCGACGTCACTATTTAGTAAAAATTGTACGAAAGTGTGGCGTCACGCGCAACTTGAATGCATTGTATCTTCGTCAATGTTTCTTTGACAAATAAATAAAAAAATACGTGTTCAATATTTTTTTATAATCTAACTGACGGACTATACAGAATTTTTTAGTCATCTAGCCTATTGTTATGGCTGTCTAAGGAGATTTTATAATATCAGTTCGTTTGTGACACTATTTTTTATTTAGATTTTACAAATGGTCTGGCTCGACCAAAGTCAGTCCTGTCAGGTATTGGAAGCTCAATAGCAAAGTCAAGCCCTTGCCAATCCGGCAGTCAAGCTGGGCCTAGCACAATTTTAGCTGCTCTGGAACCGATGACATGTGTTGGTGCAATGTCGCTGGATTTCAAACCCTACTCGGATTTGGAAACAGTGGCGTAGCTAGGTGACAAAGGGCCCTGGGGAAAAAAGAAACTAAGGCCCATGGGCTAACGCAGCTTTGGGTTCAGGCCCCCCCTACTGCAGGGAGGGCACTTACATTTTTCTTCCTACGTTAGACAGAGTCAAATGAAACTCAAGAAGAGGTGTGCTTATCAGGTTTTAGGCCCCCCCCAAGCTTAGGGCCCTGGGGCGCTGCCCCGCCGTGCCCCTGGGTAGCTACGCCACTGATTGGAATCCTGGATCGAACAATCCAGCTGGGTCTAGCACAATTTTAACACTACGGGATCCAGTACAAAATGCCGCTGGATAGCACCCCTATTTGCTAATCAGTTACCATCTAAGGTACCACCCTACCATCTTACTATTTTTTTTAATCGTCCTATATATCGTGATGTATGTGCTTAGATAAAAAAGCCTTTATTTATGACTAAAAAATTATCAAATCCAAAAAACCTAAAAACATCGCATCTCTAGTAGAGGGAGTTATTTTAATATTATTATCGCCTTATATTCTTATTGACACAACGTATAGCCTATTAGCTACGCCAATGAATCCAATATTAATGTGGCAAACTTACAAATTGCATTATACCGCTTTCAAATCAAACGAGACAAAAGTTTAATTAGACCAAAATATATGGGGTCTTGACTAATGCTTATATGGTGTTTCTCAATGTTAATAACGCTGATGAATTTCAATGTAACTATCTATGGAGCATGTGTATAAACGCTTGTAATAACTTATTGCTTGCCAGTTGTAACCGATCATTAAACGAAATGAGGCCGTCTTTTAATTGTAGTTAAGGCATTTTTGTGTAACCGCCAAGATAAGAGTATGGATCAATAAGTCGAAATAAGTAGCCAGTGTGACTACTGGTTAAAAATTTTCTGGTGCGAGTTGCTTCATAAACTACTTTTATTTCTTTTATGTAGGCTCTATGGCCGTGTATGGACATATAAAAAGAGCGTTGTAGTTAAGTGAACGGAAATTCATTCTGCTACATACATAACATCACGCCCATAATCCCTGAAGGGGTAGGCAGAGTCAAAGGGACAGGCCCCTTTAACCATATTTAGCAAACAACAAAACTGGGCTGGGTTAGATGAAAAATTGTAAAAATAGTAGTGACACGTGGCTAGTTTGTCGCCTACACAATCACACACCCAAAACCCCATATACCATTAGTCGCCTTTTATGACATGCTAGGCAAAAAAACATAGTTGGTAAATTCTTTTTAAGTTCCAGACCAACTCAGGATAATTGTTTGGTTGGTTTATTTTAATATTAATTTGATTAAAAGACCTTACTTTTTATGAACTTTTTCACGGACCCTGCCTAACACGGGGACTACGTTAGTATGTATATAAACCTACACATTATTTTAATATGTAAAATTAATTAGACACATTTACCCTAGACTATTCAGTCTGAATAGTCTTTATAGATTTAGATAAAAATAGTTATGATAGCTAGATTATGACGTCATACGATACTCAATTACTCATTCATCCCAGTGATGCTGTGAACTAGGTATATTATTTATATTATTAGCGCATGACCTCGGGCAACAATAATATGCCTTAGTTCATGACTTAAAGGACAAGTCTGGCTCTGTATCTAATAGTGGTTTACGAAACAATATGAATGAAACGAATGAAGCGACATGTGTGAACGTTGAGATGGAAACCGGTCGGTAGCGTGTTAGACGTTTTTAATGTTCGAAGTTTAATTCATTCATCGCACTATGTGCATAGATAATGGATCATTTGCATAGTCTGTGTTTGAGTAAAATATTTTGTTTCATGAGAATAATTGTATAGAGCAGCTATACTCAATGTGTGTTCCGCGGAACCCTGGGGTTCCGTGAAGCCTTTCTGGGGGTTCCACGAAAATTGGTACTGATCATAAATATCATAACTCCTGGGGGAAAATCCGTTAAAAGTCGATTATTACTCCCCCCCCTCGCACAGCCGCCCGCGCTGTTCTAGGGTCCCGTCAAATACTCCGCTTCCTAAAAGGGTTCCATAGCATAAAAAGTTTGAGAAGCACTGGTATAGAGAAATAATCCTACTAATATTATAAACGCGAAAGTTTGTATGTATTGATGGATGTTTGTTACTCTTTCACAAAAAAACTACTGAATGGATTTTAATTAAACTTTAGAATAATATAGCTCATACACCCGAATAAAATATAGGCTATGTTTTATCGATGTACCACGCGAGTGAGGCGGCGGGCAGAAGCTAGTTTTCTCTATAAAGGAGAATGGCAGGGTTGTATAGTGTTTAAAACCCACACCGGGGGGCCTCGTTCATTAATAAAAATAGCTGATATTTGTGTAACAACACAATACTTATAAAAAAAAACTGATTAATCTTACCCTAGTAAAGATGGGATTAACGAGATATGAAAAGAATTTAAAACTTTACTACTCTAGTTCGTTTATCTGATGTCAGTAGGTCAGATTTGGCTTTGACATTTGAAGTGACCACGTTCCATTTCTGACATTTAATTTATTTTACCTTGTCCGATTGTCTTCATCTTTTGGAAAATCTTTTCGTTTTATTAAAATCTAAACTATTTTCTATAAATACTATAATATACTATAAAAATATTATTTTACTAAAACCAACAGTAAAAAAATCGTTATGCACTAAAAAGCAATAATATAGTTTTGCGTATATTGGAAGTATTGGAACGTAAAGATAAGTTTGTCTTACTTTTAGTTTTGCCTCTTTAATGGCATTTTGTTGTTCGTAATTAGTATCATAACATAACATCACGCCCGTAATCCCCGAAGAGGTAGGCAGAGTCAAAGGGTGATCAGTCCCCTTTGACCACATTCAGCCAAAATTAAAACTGGGCTGGGTTAGATGGAAAATTGTGGAAAAGTAGTGACAAGTGGCTAGCTTGTCGCCTACACAATCACATACCCAATACCCGATATACCAATAAATAAAATAAATAAATATTCAACGACATCACATACATTGATCTGACTCCGAAGTAAGTAGCCTAAGCACTCGTGTTACGGATATCAGAAACAACAGTGGTATTACAAATATATACTTAAATATTGGATATTAACACCCAGACACAGAACAAACACAAGTATTCATCACACGAATATTTGTCCTGGGTGGGGATCGAACCCACAACTCTTGGCGCATGGGGCAGGGTCACTAACGAATGCGCCATCGAGCTTGCCAATAATCACCTTTTACGACATGCTAGGCAAGGAACACAGTTGGCATATTCTTTTTAAGTCCCAGACCAACACGGGACAAAATAATTCGTAATTAGTACGTTTTTGAAAATATTTTAATTTATTATTCCCTTCTTTAAAAATTATGTTTTTTTAGCATAACACTTTACTAATCAAATATATTTATATTTTATATTCTTCACTATGAACGGGTTATCAAAAGATTTGACCGACTTTCGCCAATGTCTTAGTGGATTGTGTAAAATGTTAGACCAAAGAGAAAGATCCATTAAATATACGAACGTATCATGATCTAAGCGTATCTTAGCCTTGGCTTACTACCCAACATGCAGTTGTTAATAAAACATATCCTATAACATAGCCTATCTTTGTTTATATTCATAGCGTTATGTCCCGTGCTTAGATCACGTTCCTGAATTACCAAGCATGTGTTGATCTTCTTTAAATAGAGGAACCAGACAAATTGGTGTCTTGGTTAATTGGTTATATAGCAGGCAGAAGTACGGGCCATACGGTCAGTGGCTACTAAGCCTGTTTTAGGCCTGGAGCGGCAGAGCTGTACGAGGTCCCTAGTGGGGATACGAGCAGGCAAAATTACCCGAAATGGGGGTGGCCTACTGTTTGATACAGGGTCATTACAGGAACTTGGAGATAATATAAGGCCCCCCAAGACCAGAGGCTCGAGGGGGGCGTCTCGAGCCTCCGGTCCTGGCCCCTTCCGCCCCTTCCGTCCCCCGGTCCGCCACTGCATACGATCTACCGGCACCCTTCGTATATGAGATGCGTCTTACTGAGCTACTACCGCTTCTTCAGATCTGTTGTCTGTTAATTCCGAAGGACATAATTTAAATATTTAAGCTAAGTACTTAAATTGAAATTAAACCACTGTATTTGTTTCGAATGCTTATTTATCAGACGACTAAAGACGTTGTCTTATGAAATAAATCCATATTACATTAAAAAAAACCTTATTAAATAAGCGGTGAGTTTATTTCGACAAATTAAAAATACATGACCGAATCTGTCTTAGATTTTTAATGAAGAAAGCGTGACTAGTTAATTACGTTAAAATCTAATAGATACAACTGAGTACTGTATATTGCGATGGTTAAAAAATATTTGTTAAATAAATATAGGCAAATGGTTTTCATTCGAAAAGCCTTCATTGTTAAAATGTTTAATTAATGAATGTTTCAAAAGCGAATGTTAAAACAGTGATTAACAAGCGTGATGAATAATGCAGGTGGCTTTTGCCCGTGACTTTGTCTATAAAAATTGATGATGCATAGCTTATTTAATATTCGCAACCAATCATCCATGAATCTTATTGGTCATATGAACTTGTATATAGTTGAACTTTCAAGGTAAATCCCATAAAAGTTGAGCAAGTCTTAAACTACAAACTACTCAAATGCAAACATAGCCGATTCACCGTCTGTGAAAAGCACATAAGACATAGTTTTCTTTGAAATTTTGAAAGGCCAATCTTCAAATAAGTTATAAATAGAAGGTTGAGAGGTGAAAGCTTTGATTTAGTGCTCACAGATCTATACTAATATATAAAGTTGAAGAGTTTGTTTGTTTGGTTCAGCACGCTATCTTAGGAATTACTGGTCCGATTATTTTATATATATCTATGAATTTAAAATATTTATTATATATTATTATATAGTTTATTTATCGAGGTATTGACTATAAAACATTAACTATATAAGCGGGTGAAACCGCGGGCATATATGCTGTGCTGGTCAAGTAACTAAGGTATTTTTTAATTAAATAAAATTTGTACAAAATATGTATGTTTGTTCCATGTTGGTCTGATTTCGGACAAAAAAAAAGAATGTGCCAACTGTAGTTTTTGCCTAGCATGTCGTAAAAGGCGACTAATGGTATATCGGGTTTTGGGTGTGTGATTGTGTAGGCGACGAGCTAGCCGCTTGTCACTGCTTTTTCACAATTTTCCATCTAACCCAGCCCGGCTTTATTTTTGGCTGAATGTGGTTAAAGGGGCTTGCTGCCCTTTTGGCTCTGCCTAACGCTTCGGGGATTATGGGCTTGATGTTATGTTATATTATGTATGTAAAAATATGTAACGTCGATGAGTTGACTAAAAAATCAGATCAAGGTTATATTTAATTGAATAAAATCACATAAAAATTAAATTAACTAGTAGTATACAGTAAACCCGTTACTGTATACTACTAGTTAGTTTTATTTTTTTCTACGTAGTGCAAGGATGTTGAATCCTGCCCCCACTCGACCACTCTTTCCTATACCGATTACGTTTAAAATATTTACACAACTTCTTTTATTCTTCCTAATGCCTTAGATTAACCGAAGTTGGTTACTGTATTAAAACGACGGCCAGTTGACAAACTGGCCTTCGTATCCCTTAGAAAGGGAATCCAGACTTTACTGTATCATGGTTACAATCCTTACTCATACGGATATCTATTTCAGGTGCCTTATGTACGCTATTTAATACAAATAATTATTTAAATTATGAATATCATGTTCCTCTTTTTATTAAATTATGATAAATATGATCGTGCCATATGGCGTTCGGTTCTCTCTGCCTACCTCGCTAGGGAAGTGGTGTGAAGTTTAGTTAGTTAGTAGTTAGTTAGTTAAATATTCGTTCTGTCTCAAATTTCCTATAGGTAATGTTTTTGGTTGCTGTAATATATAATGTTCTGTAATCTTTATGTACCACCTGATGTAGCTATTATACATATATCAGCACGCCCACAAACCCCGAAGGGGTAGGCAGAGTTAAAAGGGTAGCAATCACCTTTGGCTAAAAAAACTGGATTGAGTTACATGGAAACCTCTAAAAAGTCTTGCTCGTTGTCCACACTATCACATACCCTACATCCGGTACACCATTAGACGCCTTATGACATGCTAGCAAAGAACACAATTGGCACATAACTTTTAGTACCAGACCAACATTAAACAAATATCGATTAAATAAAGCAATAAATTATTCAGTACAGCAAAACAGAGCGTATTTCAACGAACATCCTTTGCACGTAAAACAATAAAAAATATATTTATTTCCAGAGAATGGCTTCCGTACTAGGCAAGCCTTTCCTATGGAGGTAGACCCATATGATAAGATGTTCCCCTTACCTTTATGGAGGTAGACCCATATGATGAGATGTTCCCCTTACCTTCTAAGCTATCTTATGAAACCAGAGAATCTGTCATGTTGAATAACCGAACCCATATTATATTCTCAAAGTGATAGTCGCGACCTGAAGTCAGACGCCCAGCGCGCATGCAGGCCTCCAGTTACACTTTCGAATGCGATTTTAATTACATTCGATACGTATCTTTCAGACGATCTCTTAATGAAGTGATTACGTGTATGCCTGTTTGGTGAATTTGAAGGTTTGTGGCTCATAGGCTTATTGGACGGTTATCAATAAACGTATGGATTGTTTGACAAGCTCGATGGCGCATTCGGTAGTGACCCTGCCCCATGCGTCAAGAGTGGTGGGTTCGATCCCCACCCAGGACAAACATTCGTGTGACGAATACTTGTGTTTGTTCTGTGTCTGGGTGTTAATATCCAATATTTAAGTATATATTTGTAATACCACTGTTGTTTCTGATATCCGTAACACAAGTGCTTAAGCTACTTACTTCAGAGTCAGATCAATGTATGTGATGTCGTTGAATATTTATTTATTTATTTAATGTGAATTCCCTTGTTCTCAACTAAGCTTATAAACTTGTACTACGGATACTAGATTAACGGAGAGACATACCTAAATATCTTTTATAAACATCCATGACTCGAGTACAAATGTCTATGTTTATCACACGAAACATTTGCCCCTAGTGGGATTCGAACCTGCAACCCTTGGTTTTGTGGCCAGGGTCTCTGGTCACTCTACCAACGGGCCTGCCGATTATAAAGTAATCAAACAGATCCAATACATCTGATATCACTAGTATGTACATATAATTGAAGATTAACACAATTAATTGAAGATTGTGTAGGCGACAAGCTAGCCACTTATCACTACTTTTTCACAATTTTCCATCTAACCCAGCCCAGTTTTATTTTTGGCTGAATGTGGTTAAAGGGCACTGCTGTCCCTTTGACTTTACCTACCCCTTCGGGGATTACGGGCGTGATGTTATATAATGTATGTTATGTTAACACAAATTAATGTCTCAAGTAAAATGCTATTTAAAGAAAGTTATGTATTAAACAATTGCATATTATGTCAACGTCTATATAGGTATCTAGTACCTATAAATTCTGCAAAATGGCCTAAAGCTCCGATCTAGTGCTTACATAACCGAGCTAAATCGATACGACAAAACCACAAAGGCGAAAATCAATTACCCACATACCTACAAGCATATATCCAATTGTTCTATCTAGAACAATGCTAACGAACTACGTACTAATCTGAGCAAAGCCCTAAGTCTAGATACGATCTAGAAGCTGAATAGTAACATGATTAAATACTAGTTGTTACCTACATTTGTCATACATTGTGTGGTCATTTGAGTTAACATTTCAGTGTAAGATATTTCGAGTTGAATAAGTTATGTACCAACTAGATATTCGATTCAAATCAACACAATATATTTTTAACTATAATTTTGAAAGACTAATATTACAAGTTAGTGGTTATTGAAATAGAATTGTAAGTATTAAGAAGAAAATTAATCAAGTTTCTTAGACAAAAATATATACCTACTACCCAAAGATCCTATAATACCTAGTTCATAGTATTTATGACCTTTGTTAAGATTTAATTTTATTCTGTTATCTAATGTAAAAGAAAAATATATTACAAAACAGAATAGAACCAACCTGGATAAATATATACCTACACCTAATAATATTTAAAAAACGCCTCTCGTTTGATTAACATAATTTCTGACAATTTATTTAAATTCGTGTTTTTAATAAGGCAAAATGCCATATAATATATATTGAAGAAACCTTATAATATTGTATGAAAATAAAATAAAAATGTAATATTTCCCACTCTATAATAACACTTATAACAGGAAAATTCTAACCTAGCCATCATGGCGTCTAGAATTATTCACCAAACAAAATCCGCGCCGATAAATTCTAAAGCCCTAACTCAGATCTGATCTCAGGCTATGTAATATTCAAATCGTCAATAGCCTAACCGGTCCGAATCTCGGCGTATACAGAAAAGGAGCAATGGCTCGCTGCGAACCCCTCTACGGCGAAAGTGTAGCATAGTCCTCAAGCTGCGGCATTTTTTCAACGGTCGACCGCTCTTTCGTATATATAGCGAAGGCTCCAAGCAACACGCATCATTCGCATTCAGGAGCTCACTGTCTTCAGTGCACCAACAAGAGCAGCATCATGAAGTTCATGGTGCGTCCATTTTACAATTCTAAGTGAACTGTGATTGTGTTGTGCGGTCGTGTTTGCAATTCCAAAAATTTAACATAACAAATTTAATTCAATTTTTTTCTTTAATCAAATTTTTTTTCGTATCCAAACTGTGTTTTGGAATTAAATTATTAAGCTAGAATCGCAATCGAGAATTTGAAAAAAAACAGCTCCTTTGGGATTTTCGAAATTATCAACGCAGTGACAACAATGGCCTTATGCCCCACGGGACATTTCAAAATCTGGACGCAAAATCCCTTGTCCCACTTTATCATTTACGCAACACGGAAACATTGCGTGCGCCGACGCATATTACCTCGGCCACTCATTAGCCACCAAGTTTGCACCAGTTAATTACAAGACTGCGATATTTACTTTCGATTTAATCATAACACCGAACATTTAGAACAGTAACAAACTTATCAGAGTACGCGTGTCGGAACTGAAATTTATCTCCTTACGTAACTGATATCACCATAGTTTGAATTAGTCACCAAGACTACCTTTCTATCTTTAATCCGATTAGTCTAACATTTCAAAGTTACGCTCTAATTAATTTTATAGGCCTTAAAATATTTAGTCGTTTCAATAGCAGTATATTTATATTTTTTTCTTTTCACAGCTCGTGGCCGCCAGTCTGGTGGCTTTCCTGGCCTTCACTAATGCTGAAGAAGCCAAGAAAGCAGAAAAAGAAGTGGCAGTGACCGATAACAAAGAGGCGGCGTCCGATGACAAGAAGCACGAGAAACGTGGACTGTTCGACATCGGCCTGGGCTACGGACACGGAGGATTCGAGGGAGGATTCGGCGGAGGCTTCGGCGGACACGATGAATACCACCACAAGACCGTCACCGTCGTGAAGAACGTCCCAGTTCCCTACCCCGTAGAGAAGCACGTCCCCTACCCTGTCGAGAAGCACGTGCCTTACCCAGTCAAGGTCCCAGTGCCCCAGCCCTACCCCGTCGTCAAGCACGTCCCTTACCCAGTCAAGGAGGTTGTCAAAGTACCCGTCCACGTTCCCCAGCCCTACCCCGTCGAAAAGAAAGTACCTTACCCCGTGCATGTGCCAGTTGACAGGCCCGTCCCCGTCAAGGTATACGTGCCCCAGCCCTACCCCGTTGAGAAGCACATTCCAGTGCCCGTCAAGGTCCACGTCCCCGCTCCCTACCCAGTAGAGAAGAAGGTGCCCTACCCCGTCAAGGTGCCCGTCCACGTACCCGCTCCCTACCCCGTCATCAAGGAAGTGCCTTACCCCGTGAAGGTTCCCGTCGACAGGCCCTACCCCGTCCACGTGCCCAAGCCTGTGCCCTACCCAGTTGAGAAGCCCGTGCCCTACCCAGTCGAGAAGCCAGTGCCCTACCCCGTCAAGGTCCCCGTCGACCGCCCCTACCCCGTGCATGTCGATAAGCCCGTGCCTTACCCCGTCAAGGTCCCAGTGCCCGCCCCCTACCCCGTCGAGAAGCACATCCCCTACCCGGTCGAGAAGCACGTGCCTTACCCAGTCAAGGTCCCAGTCGACAGGCCCTACCCCGTCCACATCGAGAAACACGTGCCAGTCCACATTGAGAAGCACGTGCCTTACCCAGTCAAGGTCCCGGTCCCCGTCGTCGTCGGCCACGAACACGGACACGAGTATGGTCATCATGGTAGCTACTAAAGGCTGCAGGAAGCAGTCATCTGAATGTGATATATAAATATAAGCTTAGCACTAATTCGAACGGAAGACGTGGAACACAAGCTCAAAGCCGATAGTGGTTAGCATCTTAACTAGATCGCTGGACTTTCTGTTCCACGCCTTGCGTATACGCACTGATAAAATACTCTTTATAAATAGTCCTTTTTTTGTTGTGATTCTTAAGCTTAATCTCTTGATCTGACTGTTACGTTTGAGTTTATGTACCTGTTATTTTAAGTTACATTTTGAAAAAAATTTTTTGTTTCTCACTGAATGGCGATTTTGTACGAAATGTAAAATAAAAATTGGCTCACGCCAAAAATTAATGATAACCTGTGTTTTGTTGGTCCATTGTTTTGGTATTATTATACGGTCCGTGGGTTGTTCTTTACGAAATGTGGAATATACGACCCAGATCTACATAGCATCGTACGCGGATTGCATCACATTGTATGTTTTCATTCTTGACAACCAACACGTTGTGAACGATCCTAAGTTTTGCGTAATACGGTCGTGTTTAAATTGTTATGGCCGTAGAAGGCATTATCTCACACATTTGCGTCGATTATGTGTATTATGCGTTCCCACTAAACCAATAGAACAAGTAACACCTTTCGTCATTACGCTTGGGGATAGGAAACTCATACCTTTTCCATTTTCTTAACAATAGTAAGACATTCCTCTTTTATGACAGTATATCTCAATATTGTATGATAGTTAGATACAACCAAAACCAAACCAAACTACAACCAAACCTTTTTGACGTTTCTATTCCATTCCCCTTAGATAAAACTCGTGGATTGTCTCAAATTCTTTCATAAAAATCTTTATCAGACTGCACAAAGTGTAGTGAACATAAATGAATATACATCCCAGTATTGCTCTTGCCAACAAAAGCGACTAATTTTTACTCACTAATAAATGCTCAGACAAAGTAAAGTTTTCAATCAATTTAATAGACCATCCGTTACCAACGACATTTTGCATTGAGCCGGCGATATCGCAACACACAGCAGACAGTTTAAGGCTTACAAAACTTGTAGTATTATTAGAGGCTAGTAATTCCACGATTTAGCTAGACAGTTTGCGACAGAAGGACATGAGGTACCACCGCCACCATAAGTTACAGGGTTGCGAAAATACTAAATAGCATTTTACATAACTTTTGTCTCAACCGGTGGTACCCTGTTGTTAGCTCACCGCGTGCTAATAACTCTTATGATTGATAGTATACCTGTTTGACGATGATTAATTTCAACGACAGTTCAATGAACAAGCTATTTGTAAACATAGGTTTCGCAAAATTTTCACTAATTTTTGTCAATTAAATCATATGTACACTCATTAAAGGCATTAATGAGTGTTCATATGACTTAATCGACTAAAAATTTGTGGAATTAGTGACTTAGTCAGATAATTTAAGTAGTTTTTGCAATATAATAGTCTGTACTAACATTATAAAGAGGAAAGATTTTGTGTGTGTGTGTATGTTTGTAATGAATAAACTCAAAAACTACTAGACCGATTTGAAAAATTCTTTCACCAATAGAAAGCTACTTTATCAAGGAGTAATATAGGCTATATTTTATCATCATATTCCCATAGGAACAGGAACTACACTGATGAAACCGCGGAGCGCTGCTAGTTGTAAATATGTCAAAAAAGTTTCTCACTAAGTCTGACATTTGTAATGACACCGATAATACGGTGTTCTCTACATCACTATTTAAATAAATATTCATTTCTTTGTATGTTATATACAAATCACTACACAATATTGTTTATAACCAAAAACCTTTAAATCATGAGACGAACGGTACCGTCAAAATTAAGGGTAGGTACTGTCAAAATAAAGATACATTTCAGGTAATTAGATTGTAACACATTTTTAACAGTGGTCCCAATTTGAACAAGTGACAGATTCAATTCAATAGACATTTTTTTGCTCTGAATAATAAATATCACGAAATACAGTTTTGAATGCATTCGCAATCCAACATTCACTTGATTAAATAGGACCTTTTTTGCACAAACCTACATCCTGAATGATATTGTAAGCAAAATTAGCACTTATTTTATTATTGTAGTTTCCGACAGAATATTCGGTTTTTATTTAGTACAAGTTTTGTAATCGACGCGGAAGCACTAAAATATTGAAGGCCTTTCCTTTTTCGTTTGGTAGGTATATATATGAAGTTCAACCAAGCAAAGAACGAAACGAAGAAAAGGCGCCGATAAATATAAATATTAAACAACAACATTACTTACATTGATCTGATTCTTTTGTAATTGTATTAAGGATGTGATCTCTGCCTACCCCCATGGGAAAAAGGCGTGACATTATGTATGTATGACTAATTGGGTCGTAGTTAAACAACATATTTACAATTGTCTAGATATGCAAATTTCATCGGTATGTTTTCTTTCGCCACAAAACGAACGTTAAATAGGGATGATGACTGCATTAAAAAACTATAATTCTATTTAATCCGTTAGTTAGATTATACAAAAATACCAGACACATAATTTTCGCTTTATCAAATAAACAAAAAATCACAAAGATGAAGAGCATCAAAGTTTTGGAGTGGGGGCTTGCGACGTTACATAATATTTTTTAATCCACAGTTATCGCTCGGTTTTGCATTTAAACCCTAAAAAAGAGACGTGCGCAAATATAGACCTACTCCACTTATAAGCAAATAAAAGCATAATTTTACTAATTACCTTAAATTATATCTTATCACCTCGTAAACGATTAAACAGCCTTTTTGTGAGCGCAGAAAATACAAAACAAAAAACCTTTCACACATTCACATCTTTAGAGAAACATTGGGTTTGAAGGCTAACGTTGTTCAAAACAATTACTTGCTTACTTGCGTACACTCACGGTCAGGAACTTTGTGATACTATAAAATGTATGTGTTGCTGGCATCCAACCGGGACTTTGATGCTGTAGTCTTCGGAATTAGGTCAAAATAGGACTAATATCCTGAATCCCAAGGCAAAAGATCTTTACAATTTTTTTTCTAATTACTTGTCTCTTCTTTGTCCCGTGTTGGTCTGGGACTAAAAAAGAATGTGCCAACTGTATAGCATGTTGTAAAAGGCGACTAATGGTATATCGGGTTTTGGGTATGTAATTGTGTAGGCGACGAGCTAGCCACTTGTTACTACTTTTTCACAATTTTCCATCTAACCCAGCCCAGTTGTGTTTTTGGCTATACGAGTATGTGGTTAAAGTTGCCTGCTGTCCCTTTGACTCTGCCTACCCCTTCGGGGATTATAGGCGTGATGTTATGTTGCGTTAATTGTCTCTATATCCAACGATTTATACTGAGTGTTTCCTGTCAGTCATTGTGTCGCGCCTAATTGTATATCAGTTTCATATTGTTTACCTAATTACGGTAAGATCAAAGAATGGATTATAATTTTAGCAGTGGAATGTGTGTTTGTATGTATTCACATACATAACATAACATCACGCCTATAATCCCCGAAGAGGTAGGCAGAGTCAAAGAGACAGCAGGCCCCTTTAACCACATTCAGCCAAAAATAAAACTGGGTTAGATGGAAAATCGTACAAAAGTAGTGACAAGTGGCTAGCTTGCTATGGTTATATGTATTCACTTGTATTTTACCGTTTATAAATTTTAATGAATTATTATGCTCAGAATAACCTAGATTACACTATAACCGACTTTAAAAAAGCAAAAAAAAAATTGTCAGGGCGTATTTTTTCCAAATTAGATTAAATTTTTTAAATATATTACATACATGTATATATTTGTATATACAATAATGATTAGACGTAACCTTTCTCTGGCGGGACTGTACATTGAATCAAATAATGGGGTCAGCAACTCAGTTTCACAATAAAATAACTGATTGAAAACCGTCAACGGAAGTGTTGCGAATATGCGCTTCCTCCCCTTAATAAGCGTTCGTGATTTATTAAGGAAAAATAACAAATAAATCCTGCATAGTAACTACGGCATGTAGATCGTAGTCAGTGGACTTAATATTTTATACCTACATACATACATACATACGTAACATCACGCCCATAATCCCCGAAGGGGTAGGCAGAGTCAAAGACGCAATAGGCCCCTTTAACCACATTCAGCCAAAAACAAAACTGGGCTGGACTAGGTTAGATGGAAAATTGTGAAAAAGTAGTGACAAGTGGCTAGCTTGTCGCCTACACAAACACATACCCAAAACCCGATATACCATCAGTCGTCTTTATACCTACGTCTTGTAAAAATGTAAAGTTAGTTAGTTAAGTTCCATGTTGATCTGGGACTTTAAGAACGTATCAACTGTGTTTCTTGCCTAGCGTGTCGTAAAAGGCGTCTAATGGTGCATTGGAAGTTATGTTTGTGATAATATTTTACACTCGTGTTCTTACATGTAGCTACATTCGGATGTACTGAAACTCCGGTCTTTCCATTACACAAATATAAACAAACAGACCGTTAATTATTATAATTTATTACCACGTTCAACCGACGCGTGGGAGGCTCGCTCAAATCTGTCGATCCGTGAAGGATTTCAGACAGTTCTCAGCGTTGCGGCCATAAATGTTTGCGATTCTGTCTGTCTGTACTGATTTATCGTGGTCCTGTGAATAAATAGACTTGGCGAGGTCTATATCGGTACGTTCTAATCTAAGGGCCATTGGGAGGCGGTCTTCAATTCGTATCCGGGTCCTGGTGTCCGTGTTAGGCCGTAATAAGTTTATATATATATATATTTTTTTTTTTTTTTTCATACTGACACCAAATTTCCTGGTTCCAAACTAAGCTTATACTTGTACCATGGATACTAGGCGAACGGATAGACATACTTAAATACGTTTATAAACCTCCATGACTCGAGTAGAAATGTCCATGTTCATCACACGAAACATTTACCCCCAGAGGGATTCAAACCTGCAACCCTTGATTTCGCGGCCAGGGTCTCTGACCACTCGACCAACGGGCCAGTCAATTTAGAATGGTATTTGTTAATATACTGTGGTAGAGTGAATTGGTTATCGTAGGCTAGAAATGTTAGTTCAAGTCCACGCCAAAGTATGTAGGATTTAGGAGCGCATAGGGTTACAAGTTTATCAGTAAGAACATTAAATAATTATGGAACTATTTATGGTGGTAATACGGTATTTGCCATATCGTAATAAGCAATCTCGCTAAGTTTAGGATCACATGATAAACATATCACGAAGCATATTGCACCATACCAAAATATTTTTATAGAATTCCTTTGCAATTTTCCGATAACTAGTAATTTTATACTTACTTATATCAACTAAGTTGCAAGTAAAATATCACCTCCATAAGGACATACAAGTTTGACATTTCAATCGACCCACCCGCACATAGTTTGCTTGGAAGGAGGATTTACTCTTCATATGATGATGCTTCAAGCATCTAGCTCAGCATATAATAATATCCTCCTAACCGATATCGCTCACGGCGGCCAATCTAAACGAGGATTAGCCAACTGCGCAGGGGATATTATAGTGCACAAGTGTGTGCGCAAACACAGGTGCACTCTCTATTCCTTCACTCACATAGTCTGGTGAGATTGTAATTCGATATGACCGGAGAGAGGTCAGGCGCAGGACCAATGGCTTAATGTGCTCTCCGACTCACAGGGGTGATTAAACCGCCAACTTCCTGACTCCGGACTGTTACTGAGTAATTTCAATATTGAAATTACCGGCCACAATTTTTTAGCCCGACCCGGGGTTTAAACCCAGGACCTCTTGGTCCTTAGGCGGCGCATACCACCTCTAGACTAACGAGGCAGTCAATCAGCTTAGCATATATAAACTCATAGGAATATGACGATGCTTCAAGATTCTAACTTTTCTCGTTAATGCAAAGCGAACTTACGAAAGCTCTCAAAGTAAACATATTTGCATACATGACTTGCGAAGCGCGGATGAGTCAGATATACTAAAATATATGTCACCGACTCTGTCAGACGCAGTGACACAACTCTGATACCGTAAAAGCCGATAAATGTAGCCATTATTACGTATTACGGCTCTTTGGGGATTCTGCAAAATCATTCGGAAAATGTTGCCTCATAAGTTGTTTTATGCAAAAATGTCAGTGTCAAGCTGTAAAGTTGAAAGTGTTCGATTTGAAATTGGTAATTGATACTGTTTATTTCATATAAAACCAAATACGTAGTATATGCATATTATGTAAGTATGTGGCGTAAAACAACAGTATTCATATTATGTACCAAATACGTTCTATTAAAAGGATTAAGACATTATAATTAGGAAAAAAAACGTATATTGGTAGCTGCTATTATGAAATCAGGCCAAAATATAACTGTTATGTACTTAAATATTTTTATAACTGTTTTAAGTCCGAGGAAACTTTTTATGAAGAAATGAACTGTATTACTATTTCAGAATTTCCAACTAACCCAGCTCAGTTTTACTTTTAGCTGAATTGAAGAGGCTTGCTGCCCCTTTTTCTCTTCCTACCCCTTCGGGGATTACGGGCGTAGTGTTATGTACGTATGAAGTTGTCTTTATTTACATAGGCTTCAATAAAGCACTTATAAATCGTCAGAACAAAATCCATATCTACCGGTTCAAAGAGTAGATTCTACGGAGAAGAAAATTCGCAGTCTTTACCGGAGCAAAATCGGACAGAATCAGGTAATTATTAGATATAGAATACACTCATGACATTTCCATTAAAGCAACTCATTAATGTCATCGGCCAGGGTACCAGGGTAGCAGAAAAATGCCATCAACACCGTCATTACGCGTAATCCACGATAGACAGCTCCGGCTTCAGTAAATACTCAAAGTAGAGTGATATTGCCTTTAGGCGCCCTTTAATAAACGCTTCCACATTACCATATGGAAATGTAAATACTAAAATTTTGCTTATATTAAATATTATGTAAATTATATTCAAATTCTAAATCAATATTTTTGTATAAATAGCCTATGACCCATTGCCCCATTTTGGTCTATGAATTAAAAAGAATATACCAACTGTGTTTCTTGCCTAGCATGTCGTATAGGTTAATGGTGTAAAAGGTGATTGTGTATGTACAAATAGCAACAAAGCAAATAATATGTCAATATCTATGTATATTAGAGCACCTATCAAAAACCGTCGCAAAAAAAAATGCTTGTTAAACTTCGCCATTTTGGCGCCCTTCGCCCCTCGCCTAGAGTGACCACTCCACTCGCTCTACACTAAAGCCGGCGCTGGCGATAGACATAGTAATTTGCTGTTAGTCAATTTTACAACGTACTCGCGTAATTCAGTAACGCGCCCTTGTAATATTTACTCGAGGTCGCTTATGGCGTTACGTTAATGTGTGTTATTTGTTCTACTGTCAAATTAGGCTGTTTTGTGGACCATTGAATGGGACTATTAAAATTCTTCACGATTAAAGTTGCAATAGTGATAATAATTTTGACAAAGGTCAAGAAATCTGCCTCGTGAATTTAAACTAGATGTGCCATAAAAAAGTATAAGTATAATAAATGTATGTAAAGTTATATATTTTTTTTATAATAACAAATTAATTAAAGTAATCATCATGGCTACTTTATATCCTAATACCTCCAGTACTTACTAATACCTATACATATTTACTTATCTCGTTATAATTCATCAAAATTTATTTTAACTGAACAAAGATGATTTATATAATATCCATATGTATGACAAAGTGAAAGCAAAACATCCAACAGCGAACCTAAATAAACTTCACGCCACTTCCCTAGCGGGGTAGGCGGAGAAAACCGAACGCCATAGGGCACAATCCTTACAGTGAACCTCCCTAAAAACATTCACATCACACCCTATACGCACCCTTTGAGACACGTGAGTATTGTATAATATACGTGTATTACAAACAAAGTCACGGGCACAAGCTATCAATAAGCTAATCAGTTGCAACGCGTAAAAATCTTATCTCTCTTATGAAACAAACCACAATAGACCAGTTAGTCTCAACTTAATTCAACCAGCGTCTTAATTCACAAACTGAGTAATTATGTAAGAACAATGAGTCATTGGGAGGCTGTGTGGTACGGATCACGATCGCAGAGGTCGGGGTTCACATATAAATTTAGAGGTTAATTAGTCAAATAACACTATCGAGGATTAGTCGTTCTCATGTAATAATTAAAAACTGGTTGATGTCTTTTGTCCGATGTTGGTCTGGGACTTATGCATGTGCCAACTGTGTTTCTTGCCTAGCATGTCGTAAAAGGCGACTGGTATATGGAGTTTTGGGTATGTGATTGTGTGGGCGACGAGCTGGCCATTTGTCACTACTTTTTCACAATTTTCCATCTAACCCAGCCTAATTTTGATTTTGGCTGAATTTGGTTAAAAGGGCCTGCTGCCCCTTTGACTCTGCCTACCCCTTCAGGGATTATGGGCGTGATGTTATGTTATGTCTTTTGATGTTTACCTACTGCGGAAAGGGGAAGATGCCTTTTGGGGTGACAGGTTGTTTATACATTTAAGGTTTTAAATTTCTACTTCTGCTTCTGTTTTCTCTACTCTAGTAAAACTTCAATTCGGTTCTCTTTGCCTACCCCACTAGAAGAATGGCGTGAAGCTAGCTAGTTAGTCAATTACTATTTAGAAGACGGTTTTTTTCTTGTAATTGAAGGTAGTTAATCATTTGTAAGTGTAAAAAAGAAATTGGTCAACTATTTGTTACAAATTAAAAAAATTATAAAACCACAGATCAAGGCTCGTATTAAATAGATCACAAACTTAAATCTGTAACTTAATTCATTAACAATTATTTATCCTCGTGGGATCGCACCCACGTCCAGTGCGTTAAACGCGAAGTCTAATCTATTGCATCAACAAGCATGTCAGATATCAATTAAAAGTTCTGCTATAAATCCTCACTCTGCAGTAAATCTGCCTACCTCACAAATATTCATACGTTGTATCCTATCTTCCAAACAACACGAACAAATAACCAATACATTTGTGCTCAAACAAACCAATTCCCTTTCAACTCAAGGCTATTTTACATTGTGTCAATCTACGCTGGGTGTTAGCAAACAATTTCCTCGCGTTCCACTAAACTGAGACACTTCTCAGCCCAGCGAGGCCCAGTAACAACCAGATAAGCATCTCACGACACAACCTAAGACAATGTTATGGCAACTCGCTGGAGAATGCAACGAGCACAATACGAGCAATCCCTTTCCCACACGCTAACTAGAGCAGCTGGACGGATGGATAAGGGCCTGAGCAAACGGAGCAACTAAATGAGCATTCAATGTTCGATAGCCAGTGTAGGCCCATTTAGACATTTCGAAATTATGCGAAAGTGGAAAGTAGGAGCCGCGGAAGGGCCAGGCTCACCTACCACGACCAGATTGATCGTGTATTAACAGAAGGTGATGATAGGAGTCATAAACACCGTAGAGCTTGTATGAAAAAGTTTATGAATGTTGAAAAAGCGAGTGAGGTGTGTAAGGATCGTGACATATAACGTTCAGTTCTCTCTGAATACCCCGCTAGGGAAGTGGCGTAAAGTTGAGTTAGTTAGTTAGTTAGAAATTATGCGGCCGCGCGGTCATTGTAATATGTGAATAATATTTTCTATCTATTAGTAAAACTGCTATATATTAGCATTATTTTTACTATATAATAAGCCTTCATTTCAATAGCTACCGCACGGTTTAATAGATAGATAGATATAATATTACGGATCGGAACAAACTAAACTATGGAGGCGTCTAAAAGAATATAATACCAGCTGACATTACCTTATTGAAAAAAGGAATCGTGTAAAACCTAAGTTTGAGGAACCAGACCCGCCCATTGCTAAGCAACATCCTTGAACTGAAACTTAAAACAACGTGACAAAGCGAAAACAATTTCCTTATAAGTTAAAAGAAAAATTTAAACAAAACAGCGACATTCCACTCTCTCTATTTATAGTTAAGTATAATTACTTTTAACAAACACCGTAGATATATCTTAATTGACTTTTTATCGCTCAATTGGCAACTTTTTGTTGCCGAGCTAACAACTTTTTGTGGTTCCGTTTGCAGGAGCCTAACGCAAATTCCGTTTAAGTTTCATAACGAGCAGCGCGACCTTCAGCGGCGGGTCACTGACACGATTGGACAATAATGATCGAAGTGTATTCACTTACCCGTACTTATGTGGATAAGATGGAGACTCACTTACGAGGAGTTTTGGTTCAAATTCGAGCATTTATAGATTTTGTTGCAAATCTAAGCATGGCTTTATGTTAACGTTGAGCTATGATTTACTACTGATAGAAAACATCGTGAGAAAACCTCAACAGCCATAACACAATGAACAAAATTTGGATTTTTATTTGTGGCAAATGCGGAATTGAACTTTAAACTCATTATTTCTTTAATAAAATAAGCAGTAAGACTCGCAATATGTACCACCAATGGCGTGGTAGTTTTTTAACGATCTTAAAAAAAAGTTAAAGTTCAAAGCTCTGCACTAAGCTTCTTGGTAGTCCATCTTGGCATTGTAAATAGTAATCACTGTAAAACTGATAATACCTGTTATTACAGAATTTCTTTCAGGATGAAAAGAAGTTCACGCTAATCTTTTGTTGTATAGTTTGTCTCATGTTGGTCTGGGACTTGGCCCATGTTGATCTGGGACAAAAAAAAAGAATGTGCCAACTGTGGTTCTTGCCTAGCATGTTGTAAAAGGCGACTGAATTTACGGGCTTTTGGGTGTGTGACTGAGTAGGCGACGAGCTAGCCACTTGTCACTCTTTTTTCACAGCTTTCCATCCAAGCCAGCCCGCTATCCCGTGTTGGTCTGGGACTTAAAAAGAATATGCCAACTGTGGTTCTTGCCTAGCATGTCGTAAAAGGCGACTAATGGTATATCGGATTTTGGGTGTGTGATTGTGTAGGCGACAGATTACTGCTTTTTCACAATTTTCCATCTAACCCAACCCGGCTTTATTTTTGGCTGAATGTGGTTGAAGGGGCATGCTGCCCCTTTGACTCTGCCTACCCTGTATATGTATGTACCTATAGTTTCCTTTAAGAAAACCTTCCTGATAATAAAATAAATATCAAAGCAAAATATATTCTACAACACTAATCCAATGAAACAGTGTCGGTACACGACCAATGCAACTTGCAGTTTTACTGTCCATTGTATTGAGAGTACAATGTGTATGCGTTTCTCAACTTTTGATTGATATTTAACGATAGCGATCTCTTCATTTTGTAAATACGTTTTGGTTTTGTTGCAAAGATTTATGCAAATTGACAGCGTAATGGCAGATTAGAGATTTGTTAATTACGTGAATGGATGTAAATTTAAAAAACATCGTAACTGGTTACACGACTCAATATTACATTAATGGATGTAGTATTAATAGCCATAGATCCAAAATTTGTTCTTTTTTTCTATTTCATCAATTTAAATATAAACTTACATCCATTCACGCCCATAATCCCCAAAGGGGTAGTTCGCCACTTTAACCAGTCAGCCAAAAATAAAACAGGGCTGGTTTAGATAAAAATTTGTGTAAAATAGTGACAAGTGATTACCTACACAATCACATACCCAAAACCCAATATACCATTAGTCGCCTTTTAAGACATGATATGCAAGAAACACAGTTGGCACATTCTTTTTAAGTCCCATACCAACATAGGATAATGGGCTGGGTTAGATGGAAAATTGTGAAAAGTAGTGATAAGTAACTAGCTCGTCGCCTACACAATCACACACCCAAAACCCATTTTCACTTATAGTTACTTAAGTTGATACGAATTTAAACATCTTAGGGTTAAGTTATTGCATAGAAGCTACAGCTACATTACTATTTATCACTCAGGCAAAAACAAGAGAGGAGTTAGATCAGCTATACTCAATATTCGGCCTGCGGGCCGCATGCGGCCGCCGGGCCTTTGTCATTGGCCAATCTGCAGTTACAAATTTGTAAACCATTTTTTATTAAATTACATTTTAATTTTGACTGGCCCGTTGGTCGAGTGTTGAGACCCTTGGCCACGAAACCGAGGTTCGCAGGTTTGAATCCTGCTAGGGACAAATGTTTCGTGTGATGAACATGGACATTTGTACTCGAGTCATGGATGTTTATAAACGTATTTGAGTATGTCTATCCGTTCACCTAGTATCCATAGCACAAGCTTAAGCATAGTTTGGGGCTAGGGAATTGGTGTGTCAGTCTGGAGAATTTATTTAATTAAGACATCAATATTTTTTTCTTGCGACACCATGACTGAAACGTGTTTATGGCCTCTATATAAAAAGGTTGAATACAGCTGAATTAGATCATGTTACACATCTAACAGTTATTTGATTGTACCAGTTTCCCTACGATGTTTTAAATACATATGTACAGCCGCACTCTCGTTATGTAACGATATTCATACGATTAGTATTAGCATGCATTAGATCACTTATTATTCCGAATCAGTACCTCTGTCAGTGTAACCGATGCCCGTTCGCTGTGTTTACATTACTTTGTTGTTATTACACCATCTTGTCCGTATACTAGTGGCTTGCCCGGCTTTGAACTGGTGCAATTTAGAATTGTACACATTCCGTCACGTCTTTAAATCCCCAAAGAGGTAGACAGAGTCTAAAAAGCCGCGTGACCCTTTAACCTCTTGAAGCCAATCATAAGTCATTTTATTTGTTTGCATATACCATCGAGATATATGTAGTACTTATATCTCGATGGCATATACCTATTTTTATTTTGAAAATTTTTTTTTTTTTTATATTTTTTTTTAACGGTCAAACAATAGACTCAAAAAGGGTAACACATCCTTACTTAATTTAAACTGTACAGAGTGACGAGCAGGTGACGTCACATTCCGGTAGCTCTGAAGTCAAAACTCCAAACATATAATTGATTTTTACATTCATATGCAAGTAATATGATATTAAACAGGATATAATTTATGTATTGTAATTTATTTATGTCGTTCGGTTCTCTCTGCCTACCCCGCTAGGGAGGTGGCTAGAAGTTTAGTTAGTTAGTTAATTTATGTAAAATATACATATTTGCTTCGCTAGTATCATATATCTAGAAATCATTATGTCTATTACATACTTATCATAACATCACGTCCATAATCCCTGTTGGGGTAGGCATTAGCTTTTAAGTCCCAGACCAACATTTTAGTCCCTAAAATACCCAGCCCAATAAGGTTGCTCCAAGGAAGTAAAGCCAGTCATGCCTTAACCAACCACTTACATAATTTTATTCTCTTTAACTTCGATCACTCTACCTTAGATATAAAAACATCAGCCGAATTGAGAACCTCATTTTTTTTTTAAATCGGTTAAAACTAAGATGATCTTAACTATCGAATCTTAATAACCACGGCCTAAATTACCAATAAGACCATCTTAGGTAATATGCAATACCCCAATCAAGTCAATTTGTTACTTCACTCACTTATCGAAAGTCAAAGTAATCGCAAACCTGTCCGAATCAGACCATCTTCACTTTCGTTAAACTAGCTAACTAGCCAGCTTAAAAAAATAACATTATACAATTCTGAATTTTAGCGACTAGGTACTAATTAAACCTCTGCGTTAAAAATATTTTGTTTTTAACTACTTTAAAGGAGGAGTTTCACTGTAGTTGTAATAAGGCTGATTGTACACTCGTCGTGCGCGTTGATGTCTTTTCGTTTGCGCTACCGCTGCCTTTATAGCGAACTGCTACAGAGTTTTACCAATATACAGAATACCTATTTAAATGATCGTGGACTATTCATAAGTATAGTAGTCGAAGTAGACTAAGTAATATATTTACTTCGTTTGCTGATATCTGTTTAGTCAATCATGGACTAAAATCCATATCTATACTTATAATAAATCTGTAGAGAGGTCAATTCTGTACATGAAATATATTTTCAAAATAACTATCAGGAGGTGATTAGTGATCGATACTGATGCCAAAAATTCAATCAGTAAAATTTTTGTCTGTCTGTCTGTATGTTCCTTATAGAAACAAAAACTACTCGACGGATTTTAACGAAACATGGTACAATTATTGTTCATACTCCTGGGCAGGTTATAGTATACTTTTCATCACGCTACAATCAATAGGAGCAGAGTAGTGAAGGGAAATGTTGGGAAAACGGGAGAAGTTACTCCATTTTTTAAGCTACCGTCGCGTGTGTCGCGGAAATAGTCTTTATAATATTAACCATAAACGCGGGTGACACCGCTGGCACAGCTAGTAATAAATAAAGATTAAAGATATACATTGCTAAAGTGGAAGGACCAGATTGGTCGTATTAACATAAGAGATGTTAGGAGCCTTAAACTTATTTTTAGTAGCTAAAAATATAATAGGTATGTATTACGATAGTATGGGGGTAGTAGGTAGAAGGGGTACAGATTTTGTTTACCCCTTCGGGAATCGACGGCGTGATGTTATGTAAGTACGTTATACGTACCTATTGCTTTACATTCAATGATTGTAATAAAAAGCCAAACTGCATCTTGCACTTTCGTTTGAGATTCGCTTTCGACGCCATGTTGTGGCGGTGACGTCACTCTCGCTTTCGTTCGTGACCTTGCCGTGGAAATGGGGCTACTGGGCGCATGCGCCGGCGCAGCCACAGATCGCTCGGGGAATTCGCTTTGTTATTAACTTTGTGTTTATGTAGAGCAGTTGCTCAATGGGTCAGGTCTTTTATTGCGCGGGGTTTTGGTTCAAACTTGAGTTCGAGGATTATTAAATTATAGTAGATCGTTGAAGAAGGAAATCAGCATGAGGAAAGTGGAATATTCAAATATCTTAGTGTGAATATAATCCTATTTGTATAGTCTATTTAAGGGTTAAGAAGGTCAAGTGGCACTGTGGGTAGTTCAACATTGACCGGATTGCTAAAACCCAGAATCACAATTAGGATGACGAAAAATACTTTCAATTATTTGGTATAGCGTGACACTGTCTTGAATTAAATATTGTATAAATATACATAACAATAGTTAAATATAGTTATGTAAAAGGAAACGTACACTCTCTCATGACAAATGAGTGCTATTTAATCCAACATCACAATCACATTGTATAGTAACTAGATCTGGCCAGTGGCCAAACCTTTCAAAATCAACTTTCTACAAAAAAAACTAAAAACATCGATCGCCGCGCCATCTATTTGCCGAAGGTGGAACTTTGTATAGAAAAAAAAAGTGAAAGGGGAATTGCTTTTCGGACACTCGTGCGCATGGTGTTCGTTCTTAAAGTTGCCGTGTGATAGCGGCGCTAGTGTGCAGTGCTATTGTTTATAAGTTTCTGTTGCTTACGTATAGATGACGTAAGTATATACTTAGTATAGATAAATCCAAGCCAGAGGTGATTATTTGCATTAAAATTGTAGTGTAAATATTTAGTATGAAAGTCAGCACAATATAACTTGAACCCTATTAGTAACTACCGAGTTTCTTGACGGTTTCTTCTCGGTAGATGCAACATTTCGAACCGGTGGTAGATTTATATTATTAGTTGATTTTTCCTGTTGAATTGACGGTTTATAAGTGTTTGTTTCAAACCTATATAGATAAAGAGTATTTTGACTTTGACTTTGACTATAAATCCCCATTAACAATATATAATGTTTGTACAAAATTGTTGTCAAATTTAATATATACCTAGCCTATAAGACTGTGCTAAAAATGTAAGCTAATGTTAATCATTTTTATTGTTAAAACACATATTAAATTTAAATACAAATTAAATCAGCCAATTCTTATTTTGTAACCAATACATCCTAGGAACCTGTTTTCTTGCATTTTAATAATGATGACAGTGCTTTTTCGCAAAGAAAAATATGTATGTAACTTACTGCATTTCCCTTCCAAAACAGATATAGCTTACCTGTAAAAAAAAGAAAATAGTTAAATAAATCGTCTTATTTTCAAATGAGCATCTTAGACCCAATTGGTCCAGTTCACCTAGTGGTAACAAAACCATATTGGACTACGGTTAGTCCTTAACTCATTACGTCCTACACCAGGGTCCAGACGAATCTGAACTTGGGTAGGACGCTAGGAAGATAATAATATCTTCTTTCTAGCGTTATGTCCCGTGTTTAGACGGAGTCCGCTTAGATCATGATCCAGGATTTAGCGGTCTGGTAATTACATTGAAGCGACTGCCGATCTGATCTTTGTAACCCTAAGATAGGGGAACTAGACAAATTTTGGATCATGGTTACAAATCCAAAGTTGTTTGAATTGAAGCTAGTGGTATAAGTACGGGTTTGAACCCGCACTGCTTGGTTAAGAGGCGCGTGTCCTTACCATTGAGCTACCACCGCTAAGAAGATATAGACCATAGTAAAATATCTATAGTCTTTTCCACTATTATCACCACCTACCTATCTCCATAATTACCTAATAATATAAGTCGTAATAAAATTCTCCGAGGCTTCAATAAAGCTCTTTACATTGTTGAGTAAAAGAGCTTTTACAGCTTTTAATGGAAACGTTGATACAAATCAAATTATAAAAACTTGTGCGTTAATTATTAAATAAAATTTAATATACCATTTTTAATTATTTCCCTATATGATTTATCGTAAATTATAGTCAACAATCACCAATAACTATAACACAATGTTATACAAAAATACAAAATTCAAATACAAAAAAAAATTAAAGTATTTCGTGATCTATCAGTTTAAATATTATTCAACATCCTGCTATTAGAAGCCAACTATATGTTATTTGTTTTTTAAATATTGCGAAAAGATAATAAAGCATATCCTTGTGCCATTAAAATGTAATGACCAATTAGTGTAGTTTCTGAGTAACTCAAATATACTAAAATAACTGCCAGCTATGATTTATCTATTTAAGAATAGTTGTATTGTGGATCTCCAATTTTTTACTACATTTTAATATTGTAATTCATATTGAAAAGAAACGAATCAGTGGTAATACCATATTTGATTTATATGTAGATATGTATTAATATGAGAAAAACAATAATTTTGAAAATATGAGACATTTTAAAGCGGTCGACTAAATGTTTTTTGATAGCCGGCTGCTAAATTTGAAGACACATACATTGTAAACATTTACAGTATCCTAGACCAGGGATTCCTAGAGTGGGTTCCGCGGAACCTAGGGGCTTAGAATCGACATTAGGGTTCCACCAAAATCTTTAAAAAAAATTGTTCTTGAATAAATTTCAGTGTTAATTTGTAATCATTTGTTATGGAGTTTCATAAATTAAAAAAAAGTTAATTGGTTGGTGTTTCGTTATCTTTAAAGATTAGGGACCCCTGTCCTAGACAACCAGGTCCAGATGAACTGCTGTTTCATGAACATTATTTGTTCTTGTGCGAGAGCCAACTTGTATTTTGCGTTCAACTTCAAGTCAATATTACATATCTACGGCATTGTTAAAAGAATAACATCTCGCTTAAATCAAGTAACGCTTAACTTAGGTCTTTCCTATAAAACCCATATTCCAATATCATTTCAGCCGGCTTTGTGCGTCTGTTTGCATAATTTGAGAAGTTGTTCTAATCATGTTTTATTCATTAAACAGTAGTGTACATGCTGTTTGCGCAAGCAGCGGCTAACTGTTCACTCTGCGCGTCAAAACCGCGATTGTTTGTGTCCATTACGTCTCTCATCCAAGCCACGTGCCTTTGTTAATTAGTAATTTGTCAGCCTCATTAAGCTCTGACTCCACTAGAAGCAATGATGAAAGCGATGCAAGCGATATTATAGGGCGATTGGTATTAACCAAAACAATTGTCTTATACAATTTTCAAAAATATTTAACAACTAGCAGCGCCCTGCAGTTTCACCCGCATAGTTCCCGTTCCTGTAGGAATATGGGGATAAAATATAGCCTTTATTACTATTGGTTAATTTAGCTTTCCAATTGTGAAAGAAATTTTGAAATCCGGACAGTAGTTTTTGAGTTCATTCATTACAAACATACACACACACAAAAATACAAATCTTTCCTCTTTATAATATTAGTATTGATGTAAATTAAATAAATAAATTCACCAGACACCAATTCCCTAGTTCCAAACTAAGCATATGCTTGTACAATGGATTCTACGTGTACGGATAGACATACTTAAATACGTTTAAAAACATCCATGACTTACATGAGAAATTAATGAAATGAATTCGTATTATGATGGCTAATTAAGAAAATTTTCAGTAACTCCGTTAGCTTACACAGCGTTAGACTGAGATTTGTTTTTTTTTTTATTATAAATTCATCTTTATTTTTCTGTTCTTATGAATCTATCTTTATATTTTTTTAAAAAATAACATGTTATTCTTATATCTGTAAACTGGGCGATGTATAAATGACCTACCGAGTTTCTTTCCGATTCATTTCAATAGAATCAATAGTCTGAATTTTCCGGTATAATGGATTATGATTTTCTAAAGACAGTTTATTTTTCTATTCTTTCCTTTCAGTGTAATGCTCATAAAATAGGCGAATAGCGTTTGATGTCATTAATAGGGATTCAGGGTATACTGCAAACCCTTTTATTTTGTTAGCTTATCTCCCGCTATAGCTTCGTTGCACCACTGTCCCTTAACCCTACAAGAGCCAAAACGACGTAACGATGGAAAGATGGTGCCACGCGCTGATTGGCGCGCTCGTAACACGACACGACTAGAAATACCACTGCAGATTTATTGGGTGCGCCGGGGTAATTTATAACATCACACCCGTAATCCCCGAAGGGGTAGCGGGGAAGTAAGCCACTTTAATCGCATTCAGCCAAAAATAACATTAGGCTGGGTTAGATGGAAAATTGCGAAAAAGTAGTGACAAGTGCCTCATGTTGGCCTGGGACTTGACCCATGATAATCTGGGACAAAAAAAAGAATGTGCCAACTGTGGTTTTTGCCCAGCATGTCGTAAGAGGCGACTAATGGTTTACGGGCTTTAGGGTATGTGACTGAGTAGGCGACGAGCTAGCCACTTGTCACTCCTTTTTCACAGCTTGCCATCCAACCCAGCCCACTGCCCCTATGTTGGTCTGGGACTTAGAATATTCCAACTGTGTTTCTTGCCTAGCATATCGTAAAAGGCGACTAATGGTATCGGGTTTTTGGGTGTGTGATTGTGTAGGCGACAGGTTAGCCGCTTGTTACTGCTTTTTCACAATTTTCCATCTAACCCAGCCCGGCTTTATTTTTGGCTGAATGTGGTTGAAGGGGCATGCTGCCTCTATGACTCTGCCTACCCTATGGGGATTATGGGCGTGATGTTATGTATGTATGTATGTATTAAACAGACAATTTTTTTTTTTATCAATAACTAATTGGCCCGGTTTAATCAAACCCCTTGTGTTCGACTCGCAGTCGAAACCATAGCACGAGCGAGAACAACTATTTTATGAATTGATCATAAACTACATACAAAAGTATTATAATTTATTTATGTTAGACCTGTTTTAGGAGCGGTGGTAGCTCAATGGTAAGGACACGCGCCTCTTACCCGAGGAGTGCAGGTTCAAACCCAGGCATGTACCTCTGGATTTTTCAAATCTATGTACGTATTTATACCACTAGCTCGACGGTGAGGGAAAACATCGTGATAAAACCTGCAAATTCAAACAATTTTGGATTTGTAACCATGATCCAAAAATTTTCTGGTTCCCCTATCTTAGGGTTACGAAGGTCAGATCGGCAGTCGCTTCTATGTAATTACAAGACTCGCTAAATCCTGGATCATGGTCTAAGCGGACCCCGTCTAAACACGATACATAACGCTAGGAATCTTCCTAGTTAATACAGGTCTAACATCATCAGATGATGATGTTAGACCTGTATTATGAAAACTTACTTACTTACTTATTAACAAGTTACAAGCAAGCAATCTGTTATGAATCAGTTACAGCAAATTAAACAGACACCAACGTACATTGCTCAATAAAAACCGTAGCATGCCGCGACTAAACCCAATACAATGTATGTTAAGAATTCCTGATTAAATCAACCTTAAATAAAATTAATTGCAAGGAAATATTCAGGTCGTTTCAGCGGCCGCGCGGTTTAATAACCCGTTATTAATATTTATCCGTTATTTATAACTGTTATGCAATAACGTTGTTGTTATAGCTTGGTAATAACCGTTGCAGTGAAATGTTAACGACGATAACATGACGATAACGTTTAAAATATGTTTTTATTTTTAAAGTTCACAACAATGAGATGTTTACTATCTTTTTTTCAGTTTATTATTTTGTTAAAATAGCCTTGTTTGGGCAGTAAAAGGTTATGAGAGCAGTTAAAATATTTAGTGCTCTCTAAATTATCCAATAAAATGGAACGAATTAATAATAATAATGCAGTAACATTACAATTTCATGCTTAATCTTATTTTATTATAAATATACCACTTTAAAATTCTAGCCTAACATATCATGTCCCCAAAATAAAGTGTAAGGCTTTATTTACACATATAAAACTGAAATGAATATACAGCTTGATTTGCGTGTGCTTAAATTTGTTATCGGACCTTACAGATTAAAATTTTTGGATTACAAAAATCAAAGTACAAATCTCCACTAACCCGTCAATCAGGGGATACCATATGGAGACTTGCACATTGAGAAAACATCAGATGCTACCCACGATCCACCTTAAAATTTTCCAAGGATTATTTTTAATATAATAACCAGAAGTTTAATCTCAGCTCATCTAATAATACGGACATAATCTAAGCGGAGCCCGAGAAAAACCGGGACATAACATTAGGAAGATGATGATTATGATGATCTTGCTAAGGCTCAAATCATGAATTTTCCGAATCCTACTTAGCACGGCACATAACACTGTGGAGATAATGCTGAAATCATAGCGCAAGCAGACCCCGACTATGAATAGGAAACAACGTTATGAAGATGATAATATAAATTTGTGAGTGATGTCCGATTTTAATCCTTATGAACGCACCCTAACATGATTTATAGAATCGACTCCGGCGCAGCAGGAAGCCGCTTAACAAATGGCGGTGGACATTTGACAGGAACCGCGAGACCGATGTAATCGGAAATCGTGGCATTATTCGGGCATGCGCTGTGACGTCATACTCTGGTTACGCTGCAGCTCGTGGGCATGTTTCACTTTATGATAGATAGCAATGACAACGCGGCTATAGTCTTAGAAACAAATTCATATTGTCTTTGCCGCCTGTTACCGACACTGGCCTCATCACTTTTATATGAATACTTTTTATACCTTTTATTTTTTTTGTATTCCAGTTTAGAATTCTAATTTTATTTTGATATGAAGTAACTATTGTTTTTCTAGCAGTCTCTTTACAAATATCCGTCTGTTCACATCTTGGCAGTCAATTCATATTATCTTTGCTGTCTATCTTAAGTCGTTTCAACTATATTCCATCTAAGCTAACAAAATGTAAACTACTTTTTTTTAAAGACAGATACGATAAAATCGGTTTAAGGAGTTTGTACCTCCTTGGCCTCTGCCTGTCTCTCCGAGGAATGTGGGTGTGATGTTTTTTCCTCTCATATATCAACATAACACAACATCACACCCATAATCCCCGATGGGGTAGGCAGAGTCAAAGGGGCAGCTGGCCCCTTTAACCACATTCAGCCAAAAATAAAACTGGCCTGTGTTAGATGGAAAATTGTGGAAAAAGTGACAAGTGGCTAGCTTATCGCCTACACAATCAAATACCCAAAACCCGATATACCATTAGTGGCCTTTTACGACATGCTAGGCAAGAACCACAGTTGGGAAATTCTTTTTAAGTCCGATGTGGGTAAATTTTTCGCATATGTGCATATTAATTTATATCAGAATAATGGAATGTAGTTGAACTTCGTGCGAAATTCAGTTCGCACAAACACGATTTTGAAGAAGGATCTAAATGATTAAAATGACCGTATACTTATTTATAAAATGCTTATTAAAATCTCAGGTAGTATAGTTGAAGCAAATACTTTACACAAGTCAGCTATATGTGCTAAGCAATGTGGCTAATTTCTTTCTTTTTAAATTAATCATTCTTAAGATAGGATTTATGAAAGATAATTTAGGGAAAATCCGCTAAATTCTCCCAGGTTACGCCAGCCACGAACAACTATTGAGAAATAACTAGCTATTCCACTTTTTTCCTGATAGATCATTAGCAACAATGTATAGCAAAACGCCAGCAATAGTAATTTCCAAGACAAATCCATCATTCTACTACGAGTAACCTAGTTGTCTAGATAACTACAAACACAATGCGCCAATAAGGAAACAATCAAATAGTGTTGTGCGTAAAAAAGTCGATGTAGTCGATAGATGGGAAACGTCATCGCGCCCCACAATAATCGGGAAAAAATCGGGAAATCACGCATTGCGACTGCGCACGAGACATACTTGTAGTGGCACAGTGTAGAAATATATAAGTAGATAAATTAGTATTTACGTGTATCGTATCATCATCTTCCACAACCACTTAGAGCATGATCCAGGATTTTGCGAATCTGGTAATTACAATGGAGCAACTGCCGATCTGACTTTTGTAACAATTTGAATCATGATTACACATCCATGGTTATTTGAAGGTATGTGCAAGTTTCATTGCGATTATTTTCTTAATCGCTAAGCTAATGATATAAATAAGTAACCTACATTGATTTTAAAAATGAAATCCACGTCTGGTTTTATACGAGCAACTACGAAGGTCGAATAGGCGTTGCTTCAATGTAAATTAGACTCGCATAATTTTGTATCGACATACACATTGCCGAAATTTTACTGAAATTTGGGCACAGTATTAATATGGTTTACTGTCATTAATTTCGCTACAACACCGATCGGGTACCAAGTAGCGAGCTGGTACGCTCGCGGACAAAAGTCGTCCACATTATGCAACGGCATAATCACCGCGATTCAGGTTTATATAACAGTAATAAGGACTATGTTATTATTGTGTTCAATAAAACGTTATCGGCCGCACATTAGCAGCTGTAAATTTTATTGCAAACGTGTTTCCAGCAATTTTACTGTGCCAAGTATTGTATTGGGAATTGGGAACACCGCTATATTCAAATACTTATAACTATGATAATTAACATAAAAGGCGAGTTTCTTAATGATAGTCATTGGAATAAGGTTTTAAAATCATGTTACTAGGCTTTACATTATTTCAGATAATTGAATGACTATGAAGTCAAGAATTGGAGTTATAATATTTTCGTTTACTTCATATAACTTTAATTTCATCAATCCAAGATAAATATTTTTCTTTAGTTTCTTTTTATCTCCTGTAAATTGTAATTTTATTCCTTAATCTCTATAGTCACACTCGCCATATGTAATTGTCTTCTAAAACCCGGCGCATTGCAATTTTGCCATGTGCCGGGTTTTAGAAGACTTTCTGTTTTTACGAATGAATACTTTGGTTCTTGGTATTAATAGGCATTTTTTTTTTCAAAATTTCAAATTGTTTTTGTAATATAATGTTGTAACATTACATTACAAAAAGGAAGGTGAAATGTATTATAAAATTTTTTCATTACACAAAAAATCATGTTAGTATGTTCAGCATGTTATCCAAATCAAAAGCTTAGGTCGATTAAACCTGATTCTCAAAGTTATACATAGTATGAGTTGTCATCAACACGCGAAGTATCTTATTATCATTTGTAAAAAATAGAGTGCAAACTATGCTGCCATCGACACGCTAATATTTGTCGCTATTCACAAAGAAAATCACTTATGCACTCACCAGTACATGTCAGCTGTAGCTAGAACAAGGCAATTAAATTTAACGGAAGAGTGCGCGTGCGCCGAGATCACACTATTCGATCACGTTGCGCAACTTTAGTGATGTTACCCAATCGATAAAATTAATTATCGAGATACCAACACTAGGGCAGCGTTACTTAACGTGATGTAATTTGTGCAGTATGCAAATGGTTTTAATTTATGCATCGCTTATCGAGTTAAGTTGGCTAAAGTGACACTGTTGATTTATTGGTGTAGATTGTAATTAAGACAGTTACATGGCTACGATGTTAATGTTTAAGTAAAAAGTAAGGGAACTACTAGCTCTTATATCTTAGGCCATCTTTAGACTTGAGAACTAGATATTACGATATTGCCTAAGAAATTGCAAATATAGATTACAAGCAATTATCGTCGATTGAATAATACTAATCGAAACATTTAACTTCTCATAACAGCAATACTGCAATGAAATATTTCAATGGAAAAATCTGAGGTAAGGTAATTTAAATAGATAGCTATCTGGTTCTATATATTTGCTCGTGATTATTCCTTTTTAGGTGAATAAGATGAAATTAGGCCCATATAATTGAATTAAAACTTGAGTTAATTGTTTTGAATATTCCGTATTAATGAAATTAATATTAACTTACTATCGTAAGTATTCTCCTCATAATATTTTTCAGTTTAATTCTGAAGACTATGCAAATGATACTAAAAGCTTATATCAATTAAATATCGAATATATGCTACATATATAATAAATAATGTAATTTTATCAGATATTAATATAGCATAGAATTAGAAAGTTGAGTGAGTTTTCAATCCCTATATCATTTATAGTGTTGGAAGCTATATGTTTGAAATCTGCCTGAGATCAATAAAATTAATTGTAGTAGATATTTAACGTCTCTCATTTAAATCGCAACTGCTCATTGACAAAATGTATCTTACAACTGGTTTATCGATAAGCACAGAAAATTATATTTATTCATCGATAACATCGATAAATTCCACAGCCACACCAATAGCTATTACGTTACCGAGACCGAGATGTACATGTTTTTTATCTCGCTCGTCGATAATGCGAGTGTTTGCGTTTGTGTTCGTATGTCTTAGAGTTCGCAGGCTAATGAGGAAGGCAGTGCATAATGAACAGCATAATAGTCGGCTCGGTGCAACTATTGCGGTAACTTGCCTTACACATACTCAATATAAATAAATATCCGACAACATCACATACACTGATTTGACTCCGAGGTAAGTAGCTTAAGCACTTGTTTACGGATATCAGAATCAACAGTGGTATTACAAATATATACTTAAATATTCAATATTAACACCCAGACACAGAACAAACACAAGTATTCATCACACGAATGTTTGTCCTGGATGGGGATCGAACCCACAACTCTTGGCGCATGGGGCAGGGTCACTACCGAATGCACCATCGAGCTTGTCGCGCCATCGATATTAGTTCATATATTGTATTTTTTTAAATTATAAAATGCTTTCTTAATACTTAATTGCGTACAATTTTTTTTGTATAGATTTTTCACATCCTTATTGCAAATGACAAGGTAAGGAATAGGCTTAAAAATAACCGACTATTTTAAAAAGTATAACACCATTATAAGATTGGACTGCAGGATCGTTTTTTTTTTGCCGGAATATAAAGTAACCTACCTATGTACTTTTTTAGGTATAACATTTTGCAAACCACATCGTAAATAATTTAGTGGTTCACCGTGAAACCACTTGACAGATTACGATGAAATTCGGTTACAGATAGATAGATACCGTCTGTCCACATTTGGAATATCAGTAAGGATGTGCATGAAACTTATATTTGGCAAAGTGGATGTATTTTTAGTGCTACTTATTTATTTGTCACTATTGTTAATTTTTGTTAAATTTTATTTCACTAAATAATTATTATTGTTTTATATAGCATAGGAACCAGACCTAGAGTTTTTATTATATTGCCCTTCATCTAGCAGTACCGGACCAGCGCCTCTCATTAAACAAACGAGAGTAGGCAAATGCAATCGATTACAAAACCGTGAGTGCAACCTGCGCCTGCGCTTATCTCGAGGATAAGCACTATGATCGCGACCAGTAGTCTGTTGGCCCATACTCTTGAAGTCTTGTCTTTGAGCCTTCATTATGGTAATTACCATGCTCAGCCACGCTTTATTATAATAATCACCATATTGCATCTCACAATGGGCTGAGCAGCTGCAATCGGCGTTGCGAAAGTCAAACAACTTTTGCCGTAGTCAAAGTCTGGATGGGTTGTTATTTTTTTGAGCACATTTTGCTTGTGTAATAAGTGGTAGCTCAATGGTCACGCTCACGCGCCACTTAACCGAGGAGTTTGGGTTCAAACCCGGGCACGTACCTCTGGATCTTTCAAATCTATGTACGCATTTACACCACTAGCTCGGCGGTTAGGGAAAAACATCGTGATGAAACCTTCAATCATCTTCCTAGCGTTATGTTCCGTGCTTAGATGGAGTCCGCTTAGACCATGATCCAGGATTTAGCGAGTCTGGTAATTAAATTGAAGCGACTGCCGATCTGACCTTCGTAATCTCGCTAAATCCTGGATCATGGTCTAAGCGGACCCCGTCTAAGTACGGGACATAACGCTAGAAAGATGATAGCTTGTGTAATAGGTATCAATGAGTAAACATACACGACAGGAGTTCAAATGACATTGACCATTTGGTCTTAGCAGTTTCAAATCTAAGGACCATAAGGGTTCATGCCAAATGTACTTCCTCCCGAAATCTGGCCGAGACTGGTGTAAAATTGAGAAAAACTAGTAAAAAGTGGCTAGCTGCTCTCCTACTTAGGCACAAGCCCAATACTCAGTAAACCATGAATAGGAAACATTATACGGCATCCTAGGTAAGTAACAAAGTTGTGGATAATTTTTTTCTGAGGCTCAGACTTATATAAACTTTTATTTGAGTCTCAGTCCGACATGGAATTTACGAATACATTTACGAATTTTTAAGTTTTTTGGTAAATAATATGTCACTAAATTAATATGCAACATTTGTCCTTATTCCAAACGTTTGCAGTTTCAGTAGACGTCTACTGCGCATGGAGTGCGCGATGTATCTAGATAAACACTCGCAGGTTGTAATCGAGATTATTCTGTACAACGCGGAATCGCCGCGGTTGTGCAAGCGGCTTTATTACGCGATAAAGGCGAGTCTCTAGTGGCAGCGATGAGTGGAAAGCGGATCATCATTTTAAATACATATCTACATACCATGATCTGTAAAGGTAAATCTGTAAAGCGATTAAACACTTAAACTACATTAAGCCAAAATAAAATAGAATTTTCCATTTAACATAGTCCAGTTTTGTTTTTAGCTGAATGTGGTTAAAGGGGTCTGCTGCCCCTTTAGCTCTGCATACCCCTTTGGGGATTATGGGCGTGATGTTATGTATTATGTACGTATGTAAAATTGTGTTGAGTTATATGGAAATTTTGTAAAAGTAGTTATAGTTAGTTTATACAAGTGGCTAGCTCATCATCCAAGTGAAGTTGAATCACCGTACCCAAAACCGTATTAATTCAAAGTTACTAACCTGTTATAAGAATGTTACAGTAGATATTAAAAATTTTACGATCACTATTAAGTAATAGATAAATTTGATATTTCACATGAAGCTTTCATAGTAAGGCAAGATACATCTTTTCTGAGGCTCAGACTTATATAAGGCCATTATAATTTTGTTTAGAAATAAAACGTTGTATGCGTTTAATTTCCAAATAAGATTAGTGTCTTCATAGTTGCCCATTAAAGTCGCCACTAATTGAAGGGTTAAAGTGTAAATAAGATTTAATATCAAAGATTAAATAGATTGATTACTCTTAGCTCATGCGGGCTGAGAGTATAAATTAAATGATAACCGCATTTTGCTAAAGTAACATGATGAAATCATTATGGTTTGAATGACTGCCAAAGTGACTACACTTTTTTAAGAATATTACGGTAGATAATACCTAAAATACTAAAATCACTATTGAGCACTAGATAAATTGATCTTTCTTCACAATTAACCAATTTTCATGAAATAAAAGCTAAGCATTACTGCTTTCTGCTTAACGTTTTCAGCACACATGACACTTACTATAAATTACGCAGCTTAAATATCGTAATCTATAGATATTTTTGCTTTTGATTGAATAATTTATAATCCAACCATGTACGAAACATTTATTAGCAACAGTAAATTAAATTTATCAAATAAAAATCAGCTTTTTACCAAAAATGGAACTATAGAAATCGCTTACACTGCGACCACGAACGAACTCCTCTAAGCAACATTATCGGTAGCTTGAGTAAATCGCTAATGTGAGACCACTCAGAATATTAACATTTGTGAAACAGCCGCCGTCCGCGCCTAGCGTCGCTTGCGGCGTTCCTCGCCTAACTGATGAAATAATAAATAAATAAATAAATTCTCCAAACTGACACACCAATTCCCTAGTTCCAAACTAAGCTTATGCTTGTACTATGGATACTAGGCGAACGGATAGACATACTTAAATACGTTTATAAACATCCATGACTCGAGTGCAAATGTCCATGATCATCACACGAAACATTTGCCTCTAGCGGAATTCGAACCCGCGACCCTTGGTTTCGTGGCCAGGGTCTCTAACCACTCGACCAACGGGCCAGTAAAATGAGTTGATTACTACTATTGCTACGTAATTATGTTCTTAAGAATTATGAAAATGTTGAAGAACAAACTAATATATGGGTAAATAATGTATTATTTTATTATGCCTAAGATACGAAAAAAACAAAAAAGAAACAGCCGTTGCTGTAATTTCTTTACCAATTAATGTACGTACGTACATGTTAATTTTTTATCCAAAAAAGGGTTGCTAACCCTCTTTTGGACTAAAACTTATCCTATTTCCTTTTCTGTCGATTACATACTCAATAATGATATGGTATGACAATTTGGTGTTCAAATATGGGATGCTCTTTAAGAAGCACCGTACATTGTACGTACATGCCAAAAATTAAATGTATGTCCAAAACTAAAATTGTGTTGTCCCATGTTGGTATTGGACTTAAAAAAAAGTGCCAACTGTGTTTCTTGCCCAGCATCGTAAAAGGCGACTAATGGTAATATAGAGTTTTGGGTTGTGAATGCGACGAGCTAGCCACTTGTCACTACTTTTTCACAATTTTTAATCTAGCCCAGCCCATTGTCCAAAGGATGTGGTTCTTGTTACAGCATATCGTAAAAAGCGACTAATGGTATCTTCTTCTAGCTTGTCATAAACACTACCACACCCAAAACACGAGACACCATTATTCATGTCATTTATTATTCAATTCAATTTATTATAGTCACTTTAGTTAGATTTACGATTTCTTTACATTTGAAATATGTATATAATAAGTCTCTTTTAATAACCATCCAGAACTAAGAACGGAACCTTAGACTAAAAATGTCAATGACAAGCAAAGTTTAAGCCATAATCACGTATTTATTACGCAACAACTTTAAAACCTACAAGTACAGTTATTCACTATTATAACGCAACGCATCCGAACATTACGCGTTCACGTAACCATGAGGTCACCCATCACGCGGACTGATGTCTTATTCTAGATCAGTTCGTCCAATTTATGGATTCGACGTGACTAAGGCTTCCGATCTACAATATTGATGTAAATAGATGATACAAGTTTATTTATACTAACGCACCGGCAATCTCGGATAGGCAGTCCAAGGAACAGTAAGGATAATAAAATATAGTCAAATTAGATATAAAGTTGTGAAAGAGCAGTGACCAGGGTGCTTAGCCAAATGCGCGCCAGCGATTCCATAACGAACTTAGCACCCGCTCCTATCGTTCCACATACTTGTTTACTATTATAAGAACTCATAGTGCGGAACTCAGAGTTAGTTCCCGATTTGTCCACCCGAGCACTTGCACGCTCGTATCGCGCCACAGACTTCGGTGGCGCGATACGAGCGTTAGCAAAGTTCGATATAGAATCGCTGGCGCACATTTGGCTAAGCACCCAGTAAGTGGCTATACACCATTAGTAGCTTTTCAAAACTAGGTAAGGATTACATTTGGTAAAACACACACACCAACATGGGACAAGCTATGAATCTATATATTAATACATAAAGCAAAATCTCTATATCCCTTTTTCGGAGAATTAAGCGGACGTAGGAGTATTAGATTTGGCACAGTCAAAGTTTGTATGGAGAAGGAGTGCTGAAAGCTAATATTTCAATAAATTATTTAAAAAAAAAACTAAAAAAAAGTCGAATTTTGGCCAGTGGGCGATTATGATAAGAAACACGATATCTATTACACACGATACGAATATGAATTGTAGAAAGAGCAAATTTAAAGCAAATCTAATTACTTACATATTACTTAGAGGTACTTACCTCTACATATCTAATAATAAATGAAGCGATTCCAATTTTTTTCATTCATTAATGTATTTCTTGAACGTAGCTTAGAAACTATGTTTTATTCAATAAATAATTATGTGGAACCAAGTAAATTTTTCAAGTCAGGAATGATTTAAACATTAGACGCGTTACTTAAGATTTATCAAGTCAAAATTGAAATAAATATAAAGGTTAAAATATGTTTTTATTTATATGACAGGTGTTTAACCTAGATAACAAACACTACCTATATTCAGTGAAGATTCCAAACCAATCTCCGCAAGAAGAAGCTCAATACTTAGTTAGTCTTTTCAACATCAGGACTTACTAACTCATGTTTAACTAAAAATCATTTCACACTGTTAAAAATCTCTTTGTATCTTAATACAAAAGAATTTTTAAGTAAACTGGCAAATACAACAGACTAGTCCTCAAAATCGGCTCTTTTTTTTAATAAGACCTTTGCCAGCCATCGCTTCGCTCGATCACATACAAACCAATTTAACTTTTGCCCATCATCAAAGACTTCGTCTTAATATTAATTCGCCTTGAATCAAACAATAAAGTAAAATACACATTCGCGTCTTGTGGTTAAGACGTTCTCGTTTTGGATCAAGGAAACGCTAAACTACGATCGCACCGAATGCATACTTTACTTATGCAACTGAAATATTGTCTCGGCGATACTAAACATTATTTACGATCTACAGTCGTTCTACGTTAACTATCTCGATTTAACATCATTTGATATCGCAATAAATTTTCACTTGATATTATGCATAATATTTATCCTCACAAATATTATAAGCGCGACAGATTTTTTATGTAGTCATACGAACTTAAAAAGATGAGATAATTTATGAGAGAATTAATGAATACGGACTTAAAAAGAATGTGCCAAATGTGTTCTGTTTCTAGCATGTCGTAAAAGGTAACTAATGGTATATTGGATTTTAGGTATGTGATTGTGTAGGCGTCAAGCTAGCCACTTGTCGCTACTTTTTTTAAATCTTCCATGTAACCCCAATTTTTGGCTGAATGTCGTTAAAGTATTACTGCCCTTTGACTCTGCATAACCCCTTCAGGGATTACGGGCGTGATGTTATGTCGTGTGTGATACTAAAATGATTTAGTAAGAATCATCTTTCTTTTTGACAGGCTCGAAGGCTCATTCGGTACTGACCCTGCCCCATGCGCCAGGAAACATGGGTTCGATCACAACCCAGGAAAAAAAATCGTGTGATGAATACTTGTGTTTGTTCTGTGTCTGGGTGTTAATATCTTATATTTAATTATATATTTGTCATATCACTGCTGATTCTAAAATCCGTAACACAAGTGCTTAAGCTACTTATCTCGGAGTCAGATCATGATATGATGTAGTCTGATGATTATTTATCTGCGGGGTTCTCCTAAGCGACATTTTCTTGCGAAAATATATCTTAAAGAAAGGTGAATATGGGTGATGGAGGGTCCGCAGAACTCGTGGGTGATAGTTTATATATTAGACTAAATTAAATATATTTTATAAAATAAGGAGTATTTATTATCTCACCCCAGGATATTTGATTTCAAAATTAATTTTGCGAAATAGAAGAGGAAGTTTGTTTGGTATGACGAAATTAATACGCCATGCGATTGGCTTATATTAGTTAAATTCCCACACGCGGATGCATGGGATTGTATGAACGGAACTGCGCAATTCGGAACTCCTAAATGTTAGAAACTAAACTGTTACCATTGCTGACTAAACAAGTGGCCTTAATAGACGATGTACTGGTGGACAAAACAAGTGTCCTCTTTTTTATACATATTTTTAATGTTTTTAATTAGATAAACATCCTACATAACAACACGCCCGTAATTGTACTCGTTTTTTATTTTAACATTTTCTCTGTACTAATGGTAAATCGAAATAAGTAGATGGTGTCATTTTGCTGATGTTGGAAGAACATATTGTAATAAATATGATTCTTTTTCAGTTCAATCGTTTTTAGACTCCACGTCTAAAAATGTAATGTTGTCAATTCAAGTTTTAAACAATTTCATTTCTAAAAATAGTAATGTACAATTTTGCAACTATAATGACATGAACTAACTAGATCATCTGATGTAATTTAAATGGAAAATAGCACAAGTCCTCTACAAATAACGGGTTTTACTGTAATAGGAACCCAAACGTAATGGCGTTCGAGAAAATTGTAAAGTATTGCGACTAACATGCAAATGTAGGCATCAATCACTATAATAGTAAGGAAAGGAGCACTCTTTCATTAAGTTACAGGCCAATAATTAGCTTTAATGTCTTAAAGTGGTACACATAAATTAAAGATTCGTGTTATATCATGATGAGCTTGTTCATGCTCGATTAACTTGGAAGTAAGTGTATAGTTCGTGATGCGTAAGCTAGTCTACGGTTGTCTGCTTGATATGCCTACTATATGTTATATATTTTGTATTGCGTCAATAATCTGATTTATATTATATTATATATTAATTTATAATCATTTAATTCACTTTTAAGAAGTCTATCGGCCGTAAAATTTTAATCGACGCACATTTATGTGCGTATATATTTGACAGACCCGTTGGTCGAGTGGTTAGAGATCCTGGCCACGCTAGGGAATCCCGCTAGGGGCAAATGTTTCGTGTGATGAACATGAACATTTGTACTCGAGTCATGGATGTTTATAAACGTATTTAAGTATGTCTATCCGATCACCTAGTATCCATAGCACAAGTTTAAGCTTAGTTTGGAACTAGGGAATTGGTGTGTCAGTCCGGAGATTTTAATTTAATTTATATAATTTTTTACTTTGAAAGTGTATGTATGACTCACAGGTAAAACAGTGTTATCAAGTAAATCTGGTGGAGGGATTTTGGAGAAATCGAGGGAATTTTTAAGATAATACAGGCAAACTTATTAATGGCTGCGAATATTGTAGTAGTCACCCATAAATTATTAAAATGATTAAGATCTGCGCGGTTTTCTTTTTGTGCAAAATCTTAAGAAAACTTTTTGCTAATTGTCACTTTTTAGGATTAGATTATTTTACAGTTAAGATATACATTTAAGTGTATAACTTATTGTGCACAAAAAATATAATATACCAGCATTGTAAAATACTTAAACTATATCTCAGTTAATCTTAATTGTCATACCTTATATCATCTATCCCAATGCGAACATCGGCCATATTTATGGTAATATAATCACGTAATCAAATTATTCTCAACCTAATCACTCCATCCGGACTTGCCCGCAATAATTCAACGACCACTATAATTGGCCAGCAGTGTAATCTGATTTATGTGTCGACTCAATTTTTCTCTAGCACAATATTATCCAACGCAAACCTGTTAATAAGGTTTAATGCTGTAACGTTTTTACAGACTAAGAACAATCTAGGGAATGTCGTAATCAGGAAAAAAGATGTAACTGGATTTCGCATAAGCTGACAGATATAATGAGGTGAGTAGTCTCTCATTGCAAAGCTTGTGTAAAACGATGTGATGTTAAGAACTTAATGGATCTTCAAGTTTTTATTACGCACTTATCGATAGATGTTGATCTTTGGGATTTATTACTCTGCCTAATGTGTGTGATGTCAAAACGATTGTTGATCATTCATTGGTGTTGTTTTAATGATGTATGAAACCTATTTATAATCTCATCGCGAAAACCTAGTAACTAGTTTTAATCTGGTCTAACAAAACGTTGAACACTTTAAAACTAATAATTTATATATTATTGATATCATATTATAATTTATATATTATTACGTGAAGCATAAACTTTGTATCCCTTTGTACGAAAATTAAGTGGACGCAGTAGCATGCGATTTGGCACAGTTTAAAGTTTATATGGAGAAGAAAAGCATAAATTAAATACATACATGCCAATATTAAATACAAACAACTTGTATGAGAGCATACAAGTTGGTATTTCTTAAAATTGACTTATTTATTATTTACTACATCCAGCTTACTCGCACTCCAGTAGGTATTGCTTTATTTAAAACCGTTACTTTTTTAAAAGCGAACAAATACTTCACCATCTCCTCAGTGCAAACCTTAAGAGTATATTACTAACGTTCTATAGAAAAACTAACTAGACGTGTAAGCGATCGTTTCCTTTCATTCTTACATTTCTCCGAGATAAGTAGCTTAAGCACTTGTGTTACGCATATCAGAAACAACAGTGGTATTAGAAATATATACTTAACTATTGGATATTAACACCCAGACACAGAACAAACACAAGTATTCATCACACGAATGTTTGTCCTGGGTGGGGATCGAACCCACAACTCTTGGTGCATGGGGCAGGGTCACTATGGAATGCGCCATCAAGCCAGTCAGCCATCGAAAGTGATGGTATGGAAAAAAATTTGCCTTACATAAGATACATAAATACATAACATATCACCCCGTAATGCCCAAAGGGGTAGACAGAGCCAAAGGGGCAACAGACGTTTACCACATTCAGCCAAAAACAAAACTGGGCTGGTTTAGATCGTAAATTGTTAAAGATGGAATTTAAATATTCGCTTAGCCTTTGATGTTCAAGATGCAATATCATTACTGTTGCACAGGCGAGCAAAAAAATGAGCACATCGTTTTGTTCGCAGCCGCGCTACTCATAATGATGTGTTTTGCGCTGTTGCGCGATTTGCAAACAATCATCCACTTATGTACAGCAGATTAGCTTTTGATCTTATTTGATAGACTAAGTAAATAGATACATTTTATATGGGACGTATGTTGGTCTGGGACATAATTAGAATGTGCTTACTGTGTTACTTGTTTAGTTTGTCGTAAAAAAAGCCTCGGGAATTGGGCATTGGCAATCAGAAGGCGACGACCCTGTTAACTACTTTTTCACAATTTTCCATAAAACCTAATTATTTTTGATTAAGTAACGAGACCATTACTCTTTCAACACTGCCAACCCCTTAAGAGATTACGAGGATGGTATGTACGTTTATGCAGAGCGGTGGTAGCTGAATGGTAAGGACACGCGCCTCTTGACCAAGGAGTGCGGGTTCAAACCCAGCCACGTAACTCTGGATTTTTCAAATCTATGTGCGTATTTATACCACTAGCTCGACGGTGAAGGAAAACATCGTGATAAAACCTGCAAATTCGAAAAAGTTTGAATTTGTAACAAAATCCAAAAAATGGACTGTTTCCCCCATCTTAAAGTCACGAAGGTCAAATCGGCAGTCGCTTCAATGTAATTACCAGACTCGCTCAAACCTGGATCATGGTCTAAGCGGACCCCGTCTAAACACGGGACATAACGCTAGGAAGATGATGAGTATATGTGTATGCAATATTTTTCGTACAAGTTGTTAAAGTTTTTTACAAAAAAAAATCCAGAGCAGTTTGTTTCTTCATATATGGTGACGTGTTCAAGACTGATGAATGCAATCAAAGATAGAGAAATATATGTCACATATTTTGTTACTTTTACTTTCCATGACATCTTAATATATTCCATTATGCATTTGTATTTTTTTTATATATATTTCCCAATTGTAACATTAGAATCCTAAACTGTAACATTGACAACTAGTTGACAGTACGTATGGCGTCATAAGGTTCATTTGTCAAACAAACTCTGAAGCAATCCTATGTTGCTTTGACAAGTTAACTGACAAGCGCCGAAGAGATAAAATTAAATGGAATAGAAACATTTAATTCATGCACAAGCACCGTTTTACTTATTTATTTTAATTACATTTTTTTAGACCGGAAACCAAATATATTTTTTTATACTCTTTTTGTGTGTGATCATGCATACTAATATTATAAACAGGAAATATTTAATTGTTTGTTTTTTTTTTGATTGAATAAGCTACGAAACTATTTAATCTGCTTTAACGAAAACTACTTTAATACCGAGGAACACAGGCTTTTATCCCCGTATTCCCACGGGAACGAGAACTACGCGAGTGTAACCGCGGGGCGATGCTAGTGTAAAATATTTAGCTTGCAAATCGCATCTACTTCTAAGGCACCGCTCTATACCAAGTTTCCGCATTCACCATCTCTGGGCGACCTTCACCAGGTCATCGCTCCGCTCTACTGATGGACACTCGCATTACGCACTACGTAACACTACAGTCAATCATTCAGCAGAGAGGCAACTTCGCCTTGACCTGAATACACCGAAACTGGTTACTATAATTTTAGCATAATAATAATAATATCAGACCACATCACATACATTGATCTGATTCCGAGGTAAGTAGCTTAAGCACTTGTATTACGGATATCAGAAACAACAGTGGTATTACAAATATATACTTAAATATTTTATATTAACACCCAGACACAGAACAAACACAAGTATTCGTCACACGAATGTTTGTCCTGGGTGGGGATCGAACCCACAACTCTTGGCGCATGGGGCAGGGTCACTACCGAATGCGCCATCGAGCTTTTCAAATAAAAATAAATCTCTGAATGTGTTTCTAAACGCAAATCTCAAGAAAAGCTGAACCGATTTCGCTAATTCTTTTTTAGTTGTGTTTGTTATTTTCAAGTGAAAGTTCTTATGAAAGAAAAAAATAAAAACGTTGCGTGGTAAATAAAAAAAATGGGTACTGAAAATCCGAGAACAGGGCCTTACGAAGTACGTATCAGCTAGTGTATAATATAACATCACGTTCGTAAACATCGAAGAGGTAGGTAGAGTCTAGGGGCACCAAAGCTTTAAACACATGCAGTTAAAAATAGTTAATAGGTGTGTAAGGATCGTGCCATATGGCGTTCGGTTCTCTCTGCCTACCCCGCTAGGGAAGTGGCGTGAAGCTTAGTTAGTTGGTTAGTTAGTCAGTTAAAAATAAAACTGGGTTGGGTTAGATGGAAAATTGCGAAAAAGTGACAAGTGCCTAGCTCGTCACCTACAACCCGATATACAATTGTTCTAACTACTATTCTGAGTTGTAATTTCAGAAAATGATCATGGCGATACGCTACCATGTTTAAATATCAATGAAATCAATTTTCAATTTTCAAGCCAAGAACATAAATAATTAAAACTAACTAACTTAACTGGCTGGATAATAAGGAGCCTACATAAATAATTAAAAAAATTTATTATATACTACAAGCTTCTGCTCGCGGCTTCGTTCGCGTGGTACATCGATAAAACATAGCCTATATGTTATTCGGGTGTATGAGCTATATTGTTCTAAAGTTTCATTAAAATCCATTTAGTAGTTTTTTGTAAAAGAGTAACAAACAATCATCCAGTCATACAAACTTTCGCATTTATAATATTAGTAGAATGCTAGACTCTTCGTTCGTCTAGTCTAATGTTCTCTACACTGTGGCAGCGGTAAGTAACGTGTAAAGTTTTAGCAATCCCTAAATAGTTTCGATATGCTTATGAAAACGTATGAACGCAAGTATTCCGTTACATATATGCATGCATATGTATATCTAATGAATGCAAATGCTCTTAGCTTTCGTCACTTAGGGTCAAAGTCACGATGTTTACTCTTGTGTAATGTGTATGGTTAATGGATTGAGGTTAATTCAGAGTTCGGTGTTTACTAAATGTATCATGGGCGTTCGCAAGTCGCAATCAATAAATAATAATAATAAATAATAAATAAATATAGGAGAACAGAATCAACAGTGATATTACAAATAAATACTTTAATATTGGATATAACACCCAGACACACAAAAAACACAAGTCTTCATCACACGAATGTTTGTCCTGGGTAGGGATCGAACCCAGAACTCATGGCGCATGGGGCGGGGTCACTACCGAATGCGCCATCGAGTCAGTCAAATCAATAATATTGTATTTCCCCCCTCTAGACTAAATCAATATTGTTTATTATCCCTCCTGGACCAAAAGCTACGTACACATGAATGTATCATATTGATTCATACTTGGTGAATTAATATTTAGCATAAGATAGCAAGAAGCTTTGCTTTCGGCTTATTTATCTAGTGCCATGGCGCAAGCCTTAAATTCCATCTAGAATCCATCTCGTCCATCAAGACATGGGACATGTCCCATGTCTAGATGGAATTTGCTTTGACCATAATCTTAGAGTTAGCGTGTGTGGTTATTACCTGATAGAAATTAGTGTATGGCCTAAGAAGTTATAGGAATGAGACAAATTGAATTACGATAAAATATACAAACCAAGCAGCAATTGAGCAGTGGTAGCTCAATGGTAAGGACACGCGCCTCTTAACCAAGGAGTGCGGGTTCAAACCCGGGCATGTACCTCTAGATTTTACAAATCTATGTACATATTTATACCACTAGCTCGACGGTGAGGGAAAACATCGTGATGAAACCTGCAAATTCAAACGACTTTGAATTTGAAACCATGATCCAAAAATTGTCTGGTTCCCCTATCTTAGGGTTACGAAGGTCAGATCGGCAGTCGCTTCAATGTAATTACCAGACTCGCTAAATCCTGGATCATGGTCCAAGCGGACCTCGTCTAAGCACGGGACATAACGCTAGGAAGATGATGATACAAACCAAACCTTATAAAATACTAGCAGCGCCCCGCGGTTTCACCCGCGTAATTCCCGTTCCCGTGGGAATATCGGGATAACATATAGCCTATGTTACTTCCGGATAATGTAGCTTTACAATGGTGAAAGAATTTTTGAAATCTGGCAAGTAGTTTCAGAGCCTATTCAATTCATACAAACAAACAAACAAACAAAAAATCAAACCTTTCCTCTTTATAATATTTGTATAGACGAACAAATTGGATCGTGTATTAACTTACTAACTTAAACTTCACGCCACTTCCCTAGCGGAGTATGGGTCGTGTGTTAATGTGGAGTCAAAATCAAATCGCTGACTAGTGGCTTGAATTTGAGCTTAGATTTAAAAAATCTAGCACGTGCCCAGGTTTGAACTAACATACTTCAGATGTGAAGCGCATATCTTCACCACTGAGCTACTGCCTCTTAATTATTTATTTAGTTTAGATAATTAATTATTATACCAAAAGTAATAATTAATTATTAATCAAAATTAAAATCCAATAATCACTAAAGCCCATTATTACATGTTTTACCACATGTAAGTCTTAGGCCAAAGCCGAAAGCCTAAGCCGAAGATTTTATCATCTTAGAGTCCTTGAAAGTAAAAATGTTGAAAGGAATGATATTATACGATTATCTATAAATTTATTATTTCTGTTTTGTTTTGGCTATAAGCAAAAATACGGAATTTGACCAAAATTTTTTTTGCATCTCTTTCACTGTTTTCTTTCAATATTTCGATAATCCTTATGCTTGCAAAATCTTAGCCTCAGCTAGAACTTCGGCCCTTTTGGGCCGAAACCGAAATAGTTCGGCCAAAAGTGACGTTAGTGGCCGAACGTGGCCGAAGTCAACGGTTTTCAGACACTAGTTTTAGGTAATAATCTTATTGGACCGTAGTTGATAAATTGTATAATTAGTGTTAAATTGATAGACTCGACTTGTGCTATGTATCCTATACCGGTTTGAAGTCGATCGGCATGTGGGTACGATAATTATTATCAAATATAATTATTTATACTGCCTTATTATATGACTTAATAAAATTTATAGCCTATTTTATTTGTTTTCTCAATTTGCATTTTCTAACTTTTTAGAGAAACTGACTTATCCATTTTCGAGTACAATGACAGTACCTAAAGTTTGTGTTCGTTTCTAGTAATGTATAAGTCTAGCTGATTTTACTCAAATTGGATTTTTCAGCTCATCGTACTAATATTATAAAGAGAAAAGATTTGATTATTTGAATTGAATAGATTCCGAAGCTATGGGACCGATTTGAAAAATTCTTACACCAATGGAAAGCTACTTCATCGGCGCGTAACATAGGCTATATTTTATTCCCGTATTCCCACGGGAACGGTAACTACGCGGATAAAACCGCGGGGCGCCGCTAGTTTTAAATTTATGCGTTCCATTGCTTGATGGAATCTACTTGGATGATTATATTAGCAATTACATCAAAAACTTTGTAATGCACACAACTATGAATGGTTCCCTTATTTAAGGATTACGGAGATCGAATGTACTTCAAAGTAATAACCGGAATAGCTGAATCCAGGATCAAAGGGTACATTCTTCCTTTCAAGTCCCAAAAGAACATGAACCACTATAGTTTTTCGAAACATTTTTGGACTCATTGGTTCTTTAGAACAAAAAAAAAGAGCAATTAAGACCACATATGCGGCAACGATGTAATGAGATTCCATTTTAAAACTTGCACGTTTTGCAAACGCGATACAGGTTTCTACTGAAACAAATTTGGACTTCAATAATTTCGACTCATCGAGTGTCAAAAGTCAACTTTAACTTGCAATAAGTTTCACATAAAAGAAAAAACTCGTACAAAGTTGGTTACAAGGCACTAAACCAGTATTACTTAAAATTTGGGAAAGTGTCCAATGTGGGGTCGTCGGCTTTTAGGTATGTTAAGTAATAATAAGCCGACATGAAAATATACAACCCCAATAAATTAAAAGTGGAACTCAAGGTTGACAGGTTTGAAAGTCTTGCTGATATATTGAAACACATATTAGACCTTTGACGACCAAACAACTTGCCACTACAATTTTCCATGTAACCAGAACTTTTGACTGAATGTAGTTAAAGAAGCTTATTGGTCCTTGAACTCTGCATACCCCTTCGGGGATTGTGGGCGTGGCTGTATGGCATGATGCTTGTATTGTAGTATATCCATACTACAAGTCAAGGGTGCAGGTTCGATCCCTGCGTCCCCATGGCGCTTCTGTATACCCTGGCCACTCACCATCTTTGGACGCGGAGGGGGCCTTTGGTTCAAAGGCCCCTGGGAGTCCCACACACCACTCTGCCCGCCGGGTAGAGTGAAGAAGGGTAACGCATTGCCCGTGACAAAAAAAAAAAAAAAAAGGTTCAATCCCTGCGCCTGACAAATAAATACTAGTGATGGTCCCATATAATAAGTTGATTCGGACTTCTTTAACACAAATTATTAAGAATAGTAGTTTGATGGGCATGAACATATTTTTGATCAAGGTTTATGGTCAAATCCATAAAAGCGTAAAAATTACAAACCCACGTATCCATTTCAAATAATGTTCAGAACTGGAGCGACATAATACCGATGCCCATAAAAGTTCGTTCAAAATGGACCCCGAGATTTGTCTGAGAGGATCTCTGTAAAGCCGTAAAACTTTATAACCAATGCTGTAAGCGGTTCGGTTTAAATTTACGTATTGTGGTCCAAACCATATTTTTATATTATTTCATTATATCATATTGCTATGATTATTATAATATTGGTTTGCGATTTCATCTGACAGTAAGTTGTTTTTATATCAATTTATAGTGACAGTTTTTTAGTTATTCGGAATATTTTTTTGGCCAAGATTCAATAAAATATATTGATTGCTAAATTTGAGAAAATTTTGCTGTTTCATATTTATTCGTGTTATGAAATAACGACATGTGAAAATACGCAATTGAATTTAGACACGCTTAATATAATTTAAAAGTATCTACCATTAGCTGTGAAATTGCAAGGTCATTCAATAGGTTTACTAATTTGAAATTATGAAATATTTGCAGTCTATCCACCGAGTACCATATCGAAAGTATCTACCGTAGATGTACATAGAAGTACATAGATATCACTTATACCTTTCTTTGATGTGATTTTTCTCAGTAATCATGATCCATTCTCATCTAATTTCCCGCGCTATGACGATATGAATGAAACCGTTCATACTGTCTCAACTAGGTTTTCCGCAGGTTCATAACAGTCAATTCAATAAGTAGACGCGACCACAAATCTAACCCAGGACATTCCGGAAGTCCGGAAGACAGAAACATCGAATCGAATCGAATTTGAATCCCGCTAGGGGCAAATGTTTCGTGTGATGAACATGGACATTTGTACTCGAGTCATGGATTTTTATAAACGTATTTAAGTATTTCTATCTGTTCGCCTAGTTACCATAGTACAAGCTTACGCTTAGTTTTGGAACTAGGGAATTGGTGTGTCAGTCTGGAAATTTATTTATTATTATTTATTTATCTAAAATATAGATAGGTACCAGTGATCGCCCGCTAGTCGAAATTCGACCATTATTAGTTAGTTTTTTTTTATATATTTAAATTATTGCATAAACATTAATTTATTGAAGTATTGGCTTTCTGCACTCCTTATCCATACAAAATTTTAACTGTGCCAAATCTCATACTCCTGCGTCCGCGTAATGTTCGTAAAGGGGTACAAAATTTTGGCTTCACGTTTTATTATAGATAAGCTACCTCATATATTTCAGTTTAATAATCAAAGGCCCACAATTAAACTGTATTTTTTTAACGCTTTATATCTTCAGGTATCCTTAGTTTTATTTTATTTTACACGTAATTTTGAATTGTAAAATCAGTTTGCGTATTCTGTCTGTTTTGTTAGTGTGACAGCGAATTAATGTATACTATTCTATTTACATTTAAGTTCTTATGTAAGTGATGTAGTATTATTATGTCCTAATTAGAATAAAAATATAATATACACCTAAACCTAATTTAAATCAATCGTTTTAATTTTTTTATTCCCAGTTCCCTACTTTGCTTTTTATAATGTAAATTTTTTTAGTAACCAGATGGGATTTAGTACATTTTTATAAATATAAGTATAAGCTAACATAAAGTTTACATGATAAATTAATTAATTTCGTCTTTTATATAATTACAGTAATAAATTGTTATCGATCAAGAGAAGGGGATATTGTGCAGGTAAGAAAATACACGCAAGTAACGCTAATTTGATTTACATTGGTATAAAAACTAGTAATGTTTTTGTACACGTTATTCAAAAGCGGCTTACGTGTGTGACCACCATATCTAAGGCTAAGCAATAAAACATTTTTTGCGGATAAAAATTGTTCAAAAGTTTTCAATAATCTATAAATTGGTTCATTCATAATTTCACACTCCAAGATTACAATAACAATCAATTTACTTTACGATGTTATAAATCGATACAGAAGTTAATTTAATGTATTTGGAAAATAGTTTCAAAATGTAAATGTAATAACCATAATATTTCTAGCTCTGCGTAAAATAAAAATTGAAAATAATCTGCTCGAAACAAAATTGATCGGATGAGAATATTACGGTAAAAGATTTGCATAAACTCATACGATTTCACCGCAAACATCGCGAGTAGAATTTCAAAATCTAATCCACATATCATCTTCGTAAAAGCAGGCAACACATTAGATCTATATCGATACAGTTCCGATAAAGCAAATGGGTAAACAAGATCATCTTGAAATAAAAAAAATTAAAATAAATTAGCACACATACACCGATGCCGGAGTGAGTACCGGCGAAAGTGTTTGCAACATTGATCTACGAAGCTACTTGCCCGAGTATATAACCGGAGAGCGCTGTCTGCCCAACACACTCCGGCGCAGCATTCGCTGAACAAACGTGCTAGGCGAACATGAAGCTATTGGTCAGTAAACAAACAATTTGGAGTGCAGTGGAAGTGAAACAGTGATATCCTAATAATCCAAATAGTTCCAGCAAATAATTATAATTTTCAATAAAATCGGCATAATTCTAAAAAGGATCAACTAATTAATCAAAAACACATATCATTTTAAGAGGCATATGCTATAGAAGGAATCACATACTAATTGCACTGACATTATTCTAAGTCACTTCCTTATATTCTAACTATGCGGTTTTGGTTTCAGAGGTCGTCTTTAATCCTGGCCGTGGCTATAAGCCTGGTCACGGCAGAGGAGAAGGCGGAGGACACTAAGGCTGAAGCAACAAAGTCGGTTGACGAGAAGAAGCAAGACAAGAGAGGGCTGTCCGATTTCGGGTACGGCGATTTCGGCGGCCACGGCGACTTTGGCGGACACGACTTCGGACACCAGGGGTACGGCGGCTACGAGAGCTCAGGCCACCATGAAGAGCACGTGAAGACCATCACTGTTGTCAAGAAGGTGCCAGTTCCGTACCCCGTGGAGAAACACATCCCAGTGCCCGTTGAGAAGCATGTGCCCGTTCCTGTGAAAGTGCCAGTCCCACATCCGTACCCAGTCGTGAAAACCGTACACTTCCCAGTCAAGGAGTACATCAAGGTTCCAGAGTACATCCCCAAGCCTTACCCTGTGACGAAGCATGTTCCAGTCCCGGTCAAGGTGCACGTCGACAGGCCCGTCCCTGTCAAGGTCTACGAGAACGTGCCCTACCCGGTTGAGAAACACATCCCCTACCCAGTGAAGGTGCCAGTACCCCACCCCTACCCCGTGGAGAAGACCGTACACTACCCCGTCAAGGTTCCAGTGAAAGTGTCAGTCCCCTACCCAGTGGAGAAGATCGTGCACTACCCGGTGAAGGTCCCAGTCGACCACCCCGTCCCGGTGCACATCGAGAAGCCAGTGCCCGTCCCCGTAGAGAAGCCAGTGCCTTACCCAGTTGAGAAACCTGTGCCTTACCCCGTTAAGGTGCATGTCGACAACCCAGTCCCAGTCCACGTCGATAAACCAGTCCCTTACCCCGTCAAAGTACCCGTCCCAGCGCCTTACCCTGTTGAGAAAGTCATCCCTTACCCAGTAGAGAAGAAGGTGCCCATCCCCGTGCATATCCCGGTTGACAGGCCCTACCCAGTCCACATTGAGAAGCACGTGCCTTACCCAGTGGAGAAACACGTGCCTTACCCCGTCAAGGTGTCAGTTCCCGTGATCCACCATGAGGAGAAACACGAGATCCCCCACCACATCGAACACCATGAACAGCATGAGCACGTGAGCTTGGACCATGGTCAGGGCCATGGGGACTTCGGGGGCTTCGAGGGAGGCCACGAGGAGTACCACCACTAACAGAACTGATCTCTCTACTATTTAGCTTTAAATGTTACGTTTTTTTTAGTTCTGCTAAGTATTGTTTTATTTTTACGACTGGTCTGTACCTGTTACCATGTAAATAGTAAAAGAAAGTATTAAAAGAGTGATAAATTGTATTTATTGTTTAAATAATATTATCCCCGAAAAAGATTTAAACAAAAATCGCACATAACCTTCCACGTTTCATAGCGATATTACGTAAAAAGGGAAATGAACAGACGTTGTATGGCGTCTCGCATTCCCAATAAAACTCGCAGGCAATACTAAAATACCGGCATAAACATACGGCAGACATTACAAAACACGACAGAATCATAAATCATAGTCGAGTCTCGGAGAAATAAGGTGTAAATAATTAAATTTCTCTATCTTTCACAATCGTCACAGAGTGCCGTAAAATTACCTATTATATCATAATTGACCTAATTATTCGAATAAAGTATACTTTCAAAATGCATAAGATTGATGTTTTAATACGGAAGGCTGACCATAATTTGATCATCATCAGTCCTAGTAAAATTATACATACATACATAACATCACGCCCATAATCCCCGAAGGGGTAAGCAAAGTCAAAGGGGCAAGAGGCTCCTTTAACCACATTCAGCCAAAAATAAAACTGGGCTGGGTTAGATGGAAAATTGGGAAAATTTTACGACATGCTAGGCAAGAGACACAGTTGGCACATTCCTTTTTAGTCCCCCACCAACATAGGACAAAGATTATAAAGGTACTAATTTAGTTTTTGGAGGGGATTGGATACAAGTAACATTGTCTAATATTGGTAAGAGAAATTCTAAACTAGAATACAGGAAGGTACGATGTAGTAATTTCGGTTATCAATTGGGTTTACAAATAATATATTACTTCGAATCTTTCGCAATGACCCTTCGGTTGTTCGAATCGGAATTATGCTAAGTAACATAAATTAATTTCCTCGTAATAACACTACCGAGGAAACCTCTAGAGCTTGCACTAGTTACGTAAGTAACTTACATAAGTACGTAAGTTAACGGCCTCATCTAGCGATAATATAACGCACATAACATATCAATTACTAAAGACCGAAATACGCCATCTTTATGCAATTTTGTGAGACCGTTGTCCGAAGAAGCGTAGCGTTTAGCGCCATAGACCGAATTTCACAAACGCTTCGATGTGGGTAAATACTAAAGAGATTACATTCATTTGCAAGTGTGAGATTTTTCGTAACATCGATTCAGCATGTGAGATTAGCCGAGCTGACATGACTGAAGGTAATATACAATTGGGTATATGCATGAGCATTCTTTATTGGGGATTTTCTTTTTTTTTATATTATTATTAACCAAGGTATACCTAAATGTTTAAAAGTTTTGTGTTGCTTAGTCTTGCTAGTGGCCTGGCTACTTATGTGAGCTTAAAAATACTAAATGAATGCTTTTTTTGTTGGCTTACTATATTTAACAAGTTTAAAGCAATGCTGTTAGTTGAAAAATTAAAAAAAAAAATGGTTTCCATTGGATCTGATTTTATTAGAGACAAATCAGTAAGGTACTTAAAAATGTAATCAACTTTTTCCAAACTAAGGAAAAGATTAATAAATTTTATGTATTCAATGTGCTTCTCTTATGGGAATTTAGGCTCATAGAAAATGTACAATTCAAATAATGGATGAGACACTATAGATCAAAATTTACCCAAGGATTTGGAAATAATAGTATCTGAATATTAAAATGTCATAATTAAATACGATAGAATAAAACAAACATAAACAGTGAAATGATAAACGCATAAAATATTTATTTAGAACACGCATGCAATTAAGATAATTAACGATCTTAATTGCAACTAAATTAAAAACAACTCGTTATCAAAATGTCAGCAGAAGATTAACAAATTAAGACCCGGTATCTTCTAGTACAGTGCCGGTGAAACATTGGCACGCTTGTCATTAAAATAAAATAATAATAAAAAATAACCACCTGGCTACTTGAAGAATCAATTATAATAAAAAAATTCAAATACTTCGATACATCTCTTTAAAATGATTCGCCAGCCATGTTGTATTTCGCAAGCTTTAGTCAAACGAAACAACAACAATAAAATGCTAGCACTAAATGCCAGCAACAATCGCTGATGTAACTTAACAGTTAAATGCTACAAATCACCAAAGAGTATGTTCGACTTTACCGCTTTAAGTTTCGAAAGTCTAAGATGTAAATTGGACAAGTATTGCATTTGACAATATTTTTTTTCTTAGTTGTAAATAGGGATAGAAGAAACGAATTCTACTAACATTTTAAGTGTATGTATGACAGATTATGAAAAACAGGTGTATGAGTATACAACAGAAGTTAGGTACTACAGACCGGTAAAAAGCCAAGTATATTTTACGATAGTTCAACTTTTTCATGAAGACTGATGAAACGATCCTGCATCGTTCGTTGCGGTTATTAAGTTTAAGCACAGAACGTGTTAAATGTGCCTAAACATGATTTTGTTTTTAGTTTTTGTTATAGTCCAATACAAATATTCGTTCTAGAATCTTCTTCATTACTAGCACAGCGCAACACCGCGCGATGCGCCAAGTGAGTTTGCTGTGCCGAATACGTTAACTCATTTTGTTAATGTGTTGGCGCAAGCGAATTCAAAAAGCTCATTCATCGCGTTATATTTAATTGAGTAAAAAATATATCAAGTAGTTTTGTCCTAAAACGTTTTTAATTTAAACACTATATGCTTCTCTGTGTTGTAAATTTTAAGGCGACATATAAATAAATCAAAATAAATAAATTCTCCAGACTGCCACACCAATTCCCTAGTTCCAAACTAAACTTATGCCTTGTACTATGGATACTAAGCGAACGGATAGACATACTTAAATACGTTTATAACATCCATGACTCAAGTACAAATGTTTGTATTCATCACACGAAACATTTGCCCCTAGTGGGATTCGAACGCGATCCTTAGTTTCGTGGCCAGGGTTTCTGACCACTCGACCAACAGACCAGTCAATATGTAGATATAACGTTTTGAAATTCTCTATTTCAACCACAAAAATTGTAATGCATACTTTAATGAAAGGCAACACGTAAAAGCACACAAAATACGCATAAATAGCAAAGGTACCAAATCTCGTTTACTTACAAGCTAAGTACAATACTTTAATATCCATCATCATTACCTCAAAATCCCTATCTAAGGCCCTTTCCCCAATTAGATAAGTGTGATTGCAGATATTGTTCTTGACAAAATTTATAATGAAAACGAACACCACTTTCATAGCAATTTCACAAGTAAATTGCCATTGTCTTTACTGGCTGCCATAGATTGTCATTTGTCATTCTCCCACTCTTAATCAACAATTACCCACCACGTTGTTTCCTACACGATTGAGTAAACGATATCTTAGAAAAGATTGTATCACGGTAATCTTATGTAGTTGCACCTGCGCAAGAGTGGAACATTGGTCGTGGATGCGTTAAACAATGGAGGTGAGATAATCCGAGGTTCAGCGGAATCAGGTCTCTTTATATATAAATATATCTATTTTAAATATTCCACAACATCACATACATTGATCTGACTCCGAGGTAAGTAGCTTAAGCACTTGTATTCTCATACTCATATCTGTATGAGATCAACAGTGGTATTACAAATATAAACTTAAATATTATATATTAACACCCAGACACAGAACAAACACAAGTATTCATCACACGAATGTTTGTCCTGGGATCAAACCCACAACTCTTGGCGCATAGGGCAGGGTCACTACCAAATGCGCTGCCATCAAGTCAGTCAAATAAAACACAGCCTGTCGATGGTAAGCAGGCACTGTAGTATTTTTTTTTACATTACTTTATATAAGAGGTTCCCAACCTTATAGTGACTGAGGACCACTTTAATTTTATTATGGTTAACAGGGACCACTAGGTCGAAAATGAACTGCGTTAGTTTTAGAATAACCGATTTTTTATTTAAAACTAATACAGTTTTATGTCTTTACCACGGGTTGGGAACTACTGCTTTATATGGTAAAAGATACGAATGCCGAAAAAGTATCACTGTTTCATATCTTAATTAAGGAACATTCACCATAAATTTCAACCATGATTTCCGGCAGCGTGTTTGCTACTTTTTCAAGCAAAAAAATAGATTTCTCATTCTCAAAAATTTCAAATTTCACGACGATTGAGGCCCTTGTTGATATTTGATATTGTTAAACACCAATAATGCACTTAATGAGTGCCAAGCTATTAATCAAAACACGAACATCGATCACTGTTGAATAAAACATGATCTATCAATAACAGGAACATAATCTGGTTCTTCTAAGTAAACAACAGTGCGGCTTATTTAATTCTCGAGTTGCATAAGTATTTAACATTTTAAGTGCGGCTTTTTATTTTAAGTGCATTTAATATTACGTTCATACTTAACAATGTTATGTCACCAAATTATTTCCGTGGCGTTTTCGTGTCAAATTCTAATGAACGAGTAATGTTTCATTATTCGCAAATTAAATAATTAGTTTCGTAACTTTGAATTCCAGAATCATTCATGAACATTGTGAATTTGAAGTATTTTAATTGCATCCGATACTTTGAATAGTTGAAGAGTTATTTTGAATTTGATAACGTCGCATATTTAAGTTATTTACAGTTTAAGTTAGTTGCCGAATTTTTGAGAATTTTCATGATTTTTTTAGACTCAACTGAAGTATTGTTTAAAGAACAATGTGAGAATAAGACGACTTAGGGTCATATTCTAAATTCAGAAACCATGAATGACTTTAGATTTGTCTTAATTTCTTTTCAAATGTGCTTATCCATCGTCTCTGAAAATGTTTTAATTCTTATACTATCTTACCTTATGTAGGGTATGTTGGCCGGTATGTGGTACTTGGAGCCAGGGTCGAAGTCCAGCTCTGATCGAAGAACTGGAGGCTTGATGCCCTGGTACTGCTCTCTGTAACAAAAAATAATAATCTTAACTTGTTGAGTTCGATAGTTCTTATCTGCCTTTTATGATCGTAATATGCGCAAGTAAATGAAAAATGGTGAAAATAACAGTGATGTGGATTCTCCACAAGGATTTGAGATATGCATTTTTTTCCTCATCATCTTTGCAAATTTTTTAAACAGCTCGGTTCGGACTTGTAGAAAGAATAGATGACGAAAGATTGACTAAACAGATATACAATGCGAAAGTGGATGGATGTAGGAGCTACGGAAGGCCCAGGCTCACCTACCACGACCAAATAGGTCGTGTGTTAACAGAAGGTGCTGTGAGAAGCCATAAAACGGTAGACCTTCTATGAAAAAGATCATGAATGTTGAAGAAATAAGTGAGGTGTGTAAGGATCGTGCCATATGGCGTTCGGTTCTCTCTGCCTACCCCGCTAGGGAAGTGGCGTGAAGTTTAGTTAGTTAATTAGTTGGCTTAATCCATGTTGACGGGACTTTCACTGGTGTTACAAGTAACTTAAACTTCTTTTGTTGTAGAACAATATAAAATGTCTATTCAAATGCTTCCAGGTGCAGTCGCCAGCAACAGATTAGTTAATAAATATAAAAATACTTCATTATGAAGCTTTAATTTTCCTATGTTTGAACAGTTAATGAAATTATCAATGATTGTCCGATTGACACGTTATTTGTCGAAACAAATCAATTCATATCTTCGTGTGATATTGAATTAGCTTATCGTTGAAAGTATAATGGAGCTGCTGACACACTGACTTTTTCAGAGTGTTTTTATTTATAAATCAAGTTTAATATTACAAGTGTTCATAGGTTATAGGCGGAACGATCTCGCTAATTTCATACCCAAGTGGGAAGAAGTGGAAGAGTACAGTAATGAGTGGCGGTTACATGGGGAAGCCTTAGCAGTGGGATTTAAATGGCTAAATAAAAAAAATAAAAAGTTTATAGCACTCAGATCAGATTCTATCTTCAATTGTTTGTAAATCATCAAATATTAAGTGATGTATAATATCATACATACATATATATAGCATACATATATCATCATGAATTGTAATATAACACTTTCGTACAAAATGTACTAGTGATAAAAAGTATGACACATATAAATATTTTACGTACGAGGCAAATCTATTCGGGTAAAAACTAAAAAAAACATATCAGAACACGAATGACTAAAATAGAAGTAAGGGGAAGTCAGATTAAATAAATAAATCACACTACATCACATACATTGATCTGACTCCGAGATAAGTAACTTAAGCACTTGTGTTACGAATATCAGAATCAACAGTGATATTACAAATATATACTTAAATCTTGGATTTTAACACCCAAACACAGAACAAACACAAGTATTCATCATACGAATATTTGTCCTGGGTGGGTATCGCACTCACAACTCTTGGCGCATGGAGCAGAGTCACTACCGAATGCGCCGTCGAGCTTGTCATTAGATTAAAGAAATGAAAATCAGATCAAAACTCAACAAGCTAAACGAAATAACATGGCGTACGCATTTTCAGTGCACGCGCAATCTCCATACAATAACACAATAAAACAGTGTAGGTAATTGTGGTTTGCAAATGAAATGGGGTCAGTTTGTCAACACATGACTTTGCTGATGTAATGCGGTAGAACAGATTTAATGGCATATGCATAGGTAACTTTGAGATCGAATAAGAAGCTATAGCGTCCAATGATAAGCTGAAGACATTAAACAATTGTAAAAACTAAATTCGAAAAATTTTAGATACGCTTTGAAAAGGTACATACCCGAAGGTGTAGGCAGAGTCAAAGGGGCAGCATGCCCCTTCAACGACATTCAGACAAAAATACAGCCGGGCTAGGTTAGATGGAAAATTGTGAAAAAGCAGTGACAAGCGGCTAACCTGTCGCCTACACAATCACAAACCCAAAACTCGATATACCATTAGTCGCCTTTTACGACATACTAGGCAAGAACCACAGTTGGCACATTCTTTTTTTTGTCCCAGATCAAAATGGGCCAAGTCCCAAACCAACATGGGACTTTGAAAAGACTCATAAACTATTATTAGCTGTAATTATTACAGATCTCGCCAGATGCATAATATGTTATCTCTATGCAAGAACTATTAAAAAAAAAGGACTCCGCGCCACTAAATAGACGTTGAAGCTCCTCAGGTGCTCCAACTTGACACGCAACTTACGTCACACATAGACTTAATAAGTGCTCTAAATGACAGATATCCGATATCTGCTATCCTAAGGTATTTCACTCACACATGCATAAACGTGGCTTCACGCTATAATATGACAGCGTGGAGTCCTTCTTTGTTTACTAGTCCGTGTCTCTATGTAACATAGAAAATTATATGCGAAAAGCTAGTGATCTATAAACGATTATTAACTACAAGCGAATAAGTTTTTACTAACTATTTAGTTAGTTACCGCTTCATCTTACAACTCAAACCAGACCAGATTTACTTTCATCCGAGATTGAACCCGTTACGAGTCAAGGCCGCATGCAATCCCATCGGTGCCGGCCTCCGTTACACATACACGCCTCGTGTGCGCGGGAGTCGACCAGATTTATGACGTGAAAGGTTAAGTGGTTTTTGTGTCCTTTTGAGGGAACAGCTGGATCGTGATTGTTCGTGTTATCAGTGCGTCATTTGTTGACAGTGTTGTTTTCTGATCCATATCACTTGTATATTTCACAAGGGCAACCTTTTGAAACACGATAACGTAAGAAACATTAAAGGTTTTGTGAGATCATGGCAAAAATTCTGCTGCTAACTGTGTTCCTTGCCTAGCAAATTTTTTGTACAAATAGTGATACGTTAACGATCGACTGATCATGTTAATAATTTGGAGGGGAAATCACTGAAACTTTTACTGTATGAAGCAAATGACAAAATTTTGCAATAAATCTAATACCGTACATAGCTGCAAATTAAAAGCTATATTAAAAACACTTATTGTATTGAGCAATAGCTTTGATAGATAGATAATGTATTGCATTCAGATTTATTAGAAATGCTGAACGTTACGTCTAAACATCATCACAATAATATGATTGAAATATTATGAAGAATGGAATATAGTATTACTCAAGCCATCAATCAATAATAATTCATCTATACGCCTTTCAATAGCAAGAAGGCATTATATTATTGAACTAGTAGTAGTAGTATTGATTGACGTCAAAAAGTTACAAGTGTTCTTCTTCTCCATCCTAGCATTTTTCCCATAATTTCAAGGCATTGACGATTATCCTAAAATCGATGAGACTGGCCATTAACTTAAGCGAAAACCATCTAACATCTTTGTTATTACACGCCCGCAATCATCTAAGAGCTAGGCAGAGTCAAAGGAGCAATAATCGTTGAACCACATTCAGCCATAAACATAATTGGCTTAGGGTAGCTGAAGAGTAGAAAAAAGTAGTGATAAGAAGTGTCTAGACCCACTCACTAATGATGAGTAGGCTATCTGATCAGCTAAGTATACCAGGACCACAATAATCAAACCCAGTCGATCCATCAAAAACATCAGACAAACCGCTCATTACTGCACTTAACTATTGTATTATCAATTATCCAACTGCAGCATAACGCATCGTGACGCAAGCCCACGCTCTGGTGCTGCAGTTAATCATCTATGACGGCCTCTAGGTCAATAGTTATGCTATATGCATTTCTTCGTTGCACAATTTGATTGACTGTCACTTGTGACTATCTCAATGAGGGTTTTCATAAATACAAAAACCGCCAGATGGCACGAGGGAGTCTCGTGGTCTTATCACTGTCACTATTGGCATCCTTATTGACAGCATGTCAGTTTGGTCTGACAACTAAGTCACAGTCACAGTTAGTCCATCTTTTGGATGCTTTAATTAAAAAAACCCTCATTGAGTCATCATCTCCCTATCGCTATTTCCCAAGTAGGGATTGCAATGCTGGATCTAGAAATCCAGCTGGGCGCAGCACAATTTTAGTTATGCTGGGTCCAGCGTGTGCTGGTTCAAAGCAGCTGCATTTCAATTCCTAGTACCAAGCTTAATCCGGGTTCTAAGGCCATAATCCTGGATTTAGCTAGTTTGGTTAATACATTGAAACGACAGCCAATCTGGCCTTCACAACCATATAGTGAAACCAGGCAAATAGAATCATAGCAACAAATCCGTAGTTGTTTGAATGTTTCAGTTCCCTCAAAACGAGTAACTATTAACAAGAACATTAAAGTACGAGTAATTGTTTATAAACGGACTTTTTTATGCAATAAAAATATTTTACTAAGTCAACTTCTTTCAGGGTTTTGGGTGTGTGATTGTGTAGGCGACAGGTTAGCCGCTTGTCACTGCTTTTTCACAATTGTCCATCTAACCCAGCCCTGCTTTATTTTTGGCTGAATATGGTTGAAGGGGCATGCTGCCACTTTGACTTTGCCTACCCCTTTGGGGATTATGGGCGTGATGTTAGATATGTAACTTCTTTGAGTGATAAGCGGATTTAAGCAAGCAAACTTATTCGCTTTATTATATAAATATGGTTAGTGAAATCATTTTATAAACAACGCTAATAGAATTTGGACTAAGCCAAAAAGAGCTGGCAATAAAATTAAACGAGAACTTATAATTAAAAAACATAATAAGTACCGACGCAAAGTAATCTTCACAGCCGATCTCTTATCGCGTTACAAAAGCTTCACAGAACACTTTTAATTGTAAATACGTGTTTTTGTATTTACATATTAGCAGGTGAGACCTCATACACTTAATTAATCTCACGGTTTCGCTTTTCTCTCGGATAACATTAATTTGCAGAATACACACGAGTTCCAGGGGTTTCCCCCTCCTAAATACTATGTAATGTATACTAAATGTAATGTGGAGGGGGCCCCACATTACATTTAGTCACAGGTATAATGACAAAGCAATCTTTGGCTACCTCAAGCTAAGATTGAATACAGACAACATAACGCAACGCATTTTTGCAAGTCATTGTTCACACAAAAAATTGCATCTTCATTCTTTGTTGTGTAAATATCACATTAACATTTCAACAGCAACTCTACAATTAGTATTTGAATAAACGGTGATTAAAAAGTGGGTTTTTATTCTTGTTGATGTCTGTTGTTAGATTAAAAGTTCACGATACGTTTATTGCTTAAACGTTTGGGAGCTTGGCAGTATTAAATTAGGACATTTTTTTTATTTGATTATGACCCCATATTTAGCGAGTCTGATTATTGTAGCTGCAATATGCCTTTTGTTTTTATCTGACTGTACTGAAAAGCTTCAATAAATTTATGCCGAATCATCACAAAAAAAAATTTTCAAAAGTGTTGATTCGGACATTTTGTGTCCGGAACGTCAGCAAGCCTTTGTAACTCTTATCAGGGCAAAAAGAGAAATTGAATCATGGTTACACATAGCTTATAAAATGTGTAAACGTGTTATTATTTGTTTATCCTTCTTTGATGTTCTAACACATTAACGTATTAACAAACAAATACATTTAGCGCACCACCTTAATTAATATTTCTAAAAATACACTAAGTTACTCCTTGTAACACCAGACATTAGCTAGTAAAAGTCCAGTCAGAATCAGTTCAGCCATTTCAGAGATTAGCCGGCACAAACAGTCAACCAGACAGACGAAAAAATTTAAACTAAACTGGCTTCACGCTATTTCACTAACCATTGATGCATAATGAAATATACCAGATAACGGTTCCTTTACCAACCTGAGCCTCCACCAGTGACAGTTGTATTGCTCCTTCCTCACGTCCCCAGTGAAGACATCCCAGCGCCACCGGTCCATCACAAGCGCGAAGGGCAGGAAGGCCAGCTTGTCCATCGCCTGGGTGAACAGGTAATTGGTGTCGTGGGCCGTGTCGTCCACAGAGCGCTGCACCAGGCCCAAGGTCTGCAGGTGCCTGGGTGACGCGACGGAGAGGGCGATCGCCTCGCCTATCGCTTCGTGGAAGCCTGTTGGAGAAATTTCGAATTTTAGAACAAGCTTAGTTCAAACTAAGTACACTTTTAAAAGTGTAGTTGGTTTCTGGTAATCGTTCCAAGGGGTACGAAAACTTGGTTATTCTAGAATCAAGAATATCATTTTCAAAGCGTTCGCGTCTGGAGCGAGTATAACGTTATGAATAAAAATAGGATCGGAAACACTCTGGAAAAGTGATAACTTATAGCTTTAATTTGGTTCTACAAAAAAGTATAGGGAAATATAATTTGTTGAACCAAATTCTATTCTCTAAAAATCTATCTAGCGATATATCCCGTTTCTAGCAGGGGTCCGTATGGATCGCGATTCTTGATTTAATGAGTTTGTTTACTACATGAAGCGACTGCTATTTGATTTTCGCACCCAATAGATAAGGGAACCAGACAATTTTAATCGTGGATACATTCCAGTCATCCTAATTCATTACATTATTCATATCCGGTTAAAAAATGTAAATCGTGTCCTTAACATTGAGCCTCCACCGTTTTCTTATATTATCATTTATTAATAAAATATATTTAATCCGAAAGACAGCGTCGGAGTTAAGGTAAAAATAGGCATGCTCGAGTGGTTCAGACATGTGGAAAGAATGGATGAGGAAAGATTGACTAAACAGATATACAATGCGAAAGTGGAAGGATGTAGGAGCCGCGGATGGCCCAGGCTCACCTACCTCGACCAGATTGGTCGTGTATTAACAGAAGGCGTCAAAACCGTAGAGCTTGTATGAACAGGATCATGAATGTTAAAGAAGCGAGTGAGGTGTGTAAGGATCATGCCATATGGCGTTCGGTTCTCTTCGCCTACCCCGCTAGGGAAGTGGCGTGAAGTTAAGTTAGTTAGTTATATTAAATCCATACATTTGAAGTCTAAAATGACATAGACTTACAAATACACACTTATGCATTTATCATCATATGCTAAGAATAGTATAAATCAACAAAAAAAATATACAGCATATTAAACGGCAAATAAAATTCACAGCCACTTTCATAGTTATATACACATTGTCTTCGTTATCTAGAAGCAAGACAATAACAAACGAAATTATCCATACTCCACCCAAACAACTAGGCCGTGACGTGGCGAAAAGCGTAGCTTAAAACAATGTATTGTGTAACAGACATGCATTATGACTGTCACGTTTATTTGAGCATCACTTCCGAATCTTCGAGTGCCGTACGGAATTCTGAAGCACTTTTGGTGGCTCTTGACAACACTTGAAGAGGAATACAAACTGCAGATGTTTGTTTGCTGTGCGAAATATTGACAACAAGCGGCCCGCGCCGACCTCGCACGGGTAGACATTTATTTTCTAACTTTACCTAACTTTGTTCAAAATATTCTATAGCCTATGTCAATCAGGGATAATGTGGCATTCTAATGGGCCATTGGTCGAGTGGTCAGAGACCCTGGCCACGAAACCAAGGGTCGCGGGTTCGAATCCCGCTAGGGGCAAATGTTTCGTGTGATGAACATGGACATTTGTACTTGAGTCATGGATGTTTATAAACGTATTTAAGTATGTCTATCCGTTCGCCTAGTATTCATAGTACAAGCGTAAGCTTAGTTTGGAACTAGGGAATTGGTGTGTCAGTCTGGAGAATTTATTTATTTATTTTAATGGTAAAAGAATTTTTGAAATCGGTCCGATAGTTTTTGAGTTTATTCGTCATATACATACAGATCTTTACTCTTTATAATAATAGTGTGGATAGTTCCACCGATATAAAACAGTTTTATATTATTTTACAGATGGCTAAGTATTGAAGCCGCATTGATTTTCTGGACTTATTAAGGTCTCATAAAAAAGTGGTGTAAAGTGGAAGCTCTCACAACTTTGTTTTTCGTTCCAGGTACCGGAGGCGTTAGCTTTTTAGAGCTTATGGAAAACTACTAGACCCTTATTGCTGCCCTTTGGACTCTGTCAACCCTTTCGAGGATTATGGGCGTCGATATGTATGTATATAAACATGTGTTCGAATGAATTAATCGCCAGGGAATTGACATGAAGATAGATCTATTGATTGATAGATAGATCATGAATAGATAGACACACTTCATTACAGATACTACGTCGTAACGTACCGACGCAAGTGGAGCAGGTTACCAATACCATAAGTCGTAAAAATGCGCGTTTCCGCGGCGCGCGCGCAGGAGCGGCCGCTTCCGCGTCGCGCCGCTTTCTCTCACGATACTGTTTACATCTCGACTGTGCGCTTTTTGGTCCAATTAATGCTTTACGATAACTTGTGCTTAACGTTTATGTATTGCGCTAAATATACTTAATTTTCTATAATGAAATCCTTGGTTTTTTTTTTAAATCATACATAATGGAATCGATTTATGATATTTTTAAACTATTCTCAGAATACAAATAATACTGTTTCTGGCTTTATAGCAATGTAGGTATTTTGGCATTATTTAGAGTGTGTATAATGCTACAAAGTGTATTCATTGAATGGAGGTTTTATTGTATTTCTGTAGGGAAAAAAGGTAACTTTTAGACGACGACGTTTGTCATACTAATTCGAATCGACAAAATATACATTAACTCGTGCGAAGCCGCGGTAAAAAGGTAGTTCGTCAAAAAGGTATATTCTCCATTAAACATTTTAGATAGAAGTTATAAGAGAACTGTTAAACATACAACATGAAACAGATGGCACATAATTGCACAATACAAGATATCGGTCAAAATTAAAACCTTCTTTTTTATTCACCTTAATCGGGTATAAAGTGCAGCACAAATGCAAAGTCATTTATCTCTTAAGACCATGCCCCACTACATAAGCATCTCCATCACTCCACCATAACCAACAGCTGTACATTAGCGTCGCTGCGCAGACGCACACCTTGACATTCGATTGTGTAAGCCGCAGCTTTGGGTTACTCCGGTCTGTTCCGCGTTTCCAATTGCAACTAGAATCTTAACTAATGTTGTAGTAAAGTTCACTCTTCTTTTCGTAAAACATTAGATAATAGACGTGTCTATTTGTACTTAGGGAATAACTCTTACATAGATAAAATACATACTACTACGCCAGTAATACCCGAAGGCAGGATCCAAAAGGCAGGAACAGTATGCAGTAACATAACATAACATGACATCACGCAATCCTGTCCCGTGTTGGTCAGGGACTTAAAAGAATGTGCCAACTGTGTTTCTTGCCTAGCATGTCCTAAAAGGAGACTAATGGTATATCGGGTTATGGGTATGTGATTGTGTAGGCGACGAGCTAGCCACTTGTCACTACTTTTTTACAATTTTTTATCTAACCCAACCCTATTTTTGGCTGAATGTGGTTAAAGGGGCCTGCTGTCCCTTTGACTCTACCTACCCTACCCTACCTTCATACATAAATACATAACATCACGCCCATAATCCCTGAAGGGGAAGGCAGAGTCAAAGGGGCAAAGGTCCCTTTAACCGCATCCAGCCAAAAATAAAATAATAGGATGCAGTAAGCTCTTTTAATCACTTTTAGATAAAAATACAAATGACTTAGAAATGGAAAATTGTTAAAAGAGATCAAAGGTGGAGAGCCGTACACCTATAAGTCACCTTGGAACACAGTTGGTCCATTATTCTGAAGCCCCTAACAACACAGTACAAATTCAATAAAATTTGAGTATTAATATTATGAAAGTCGAGTACTAATTTAGTAAAATAATAGGTATATCACAAAAAGCGTACGTTATTTAAGCGACTAGCACTAATAAACCTCATAAGAAATATGGAATTTCCATAAAAGACAGTTATTACCTTATTGATGTCCCAAGTCATCACACTACAGCATTTATGGTAACATCACTTAATGCATTTACATCAGAAGCACTGACGTCATCATCATAGAAAACGAAGCAAACTTCGTTGACGATATGAAGAGCAGAAAGCGGCCGCAGCTCGAACTTGACCCCGATAGCCTTCAGTGGGCAGGCGCCGAAAAAGGCAATACACGGATCACCTCACCGCTAGAAGTGGCTTGTGTAGATTATATATAGATATCTATTGGTGAAATCGCATTAACATCCCTTACGTAGTTTAAAGATCATCTGCACTTAAAGATAATTCGTTTTCTAATTAAATGCCTAAATATGTATATACTCTTACATAACAGCTTAATTAATTCTCATCTTCGTATTTTTGTTTTTATTTTATTATATTTAATCCACAAACATATTTTTCATTTAACAACAAAAAAATTATCTGTATTATAAAATAGTGGCACTTCTAGAATCTGTAATAAATATGTAACTCCGTGAACTAGTTGATACGCGCATGAGTTGTGTAACTAGATGCCATACATCGTTATTAGTGAGTAGTAATTTCCGACACTTATTTAACACTTATATGGATGTCTCAATCTAAACTCTGGTACTGTAGTATTATTACAAAGAAATGCCTTTTTAAATAGAGGAATCAACCAGATCTATAGATTGCATTTGCAATAGGGTAGGTTAGTAAAAAAAAAATTAAAGTCCATCATTGAGATTACAAAAAAAACTATTGCTAACGTATTTTTTCTTTTGTTCAGCAAACCAAAAATTATGCAAATACAACGCGTTAAAGTACCGCGTGACGTCACTAGGTCCGTAAAATTTTCCGTCCAAGTGACGTAAAGTGCCTCATTTTTTTTTTCATTGAAAAAATAGTATTGTGCCTCATTTAGATCTAAAATGAGGCACTTTACTATTTTTTTCTTTATCTGGTACTCGAAAAAAATACGTATATTTTTTGATATTCTAACTTACGGACTATGAAATTTTTTTGAGTAAACTAGCCTATTAGAAAAGTTCTTCCTATGCCAGCTATATTACGTAAAAGACAACATTTATTTACTGTCTCGTCATTATACGAAAATGGTTCTTTAGTTTAATTTAGATTTCTAGATGAGACTCGAGAGTCTAGATGCCATAATTACGGCATCTGACATTAATTAACAAAACAAGAAACACGCAAAACGTCGGTAAACGGAATGATGCATCTTAAATACCTAGTCAATAACAAGCTTAGGCTTATAACAATTGGAACAGAACCAAAAATCGGTTCTACTTTTATTTATATAAACTAGTAGCTGTCCTGACGAATTTCGCACGACCTATTCTTATACCTACCAAATACACACAAAAAAAACATTGAAATCGTAGGAGTTCAACCACAAATATCGTGACACGATGTTTTTATATATTTAAATAAAAGATAAAGATTAAAAGACGATGTCGACGAGAAAACCTTTCGCCGCTACTTCGCGCTACAATTTTCCATCTTACCCAAGTCAATTTATAATTATTATTAATAAAAAACTTACTTCATGGTTAAATTGTCTAAATTATGATGAAACTGAAAATGTTATAAATTTATGTTTAAGATGATGGTTAATTCAAAACATACCTGCCCTCACGCAAACAAAACATGCGCGTGCACACACACACACAACATATATACACAGTCGAATATTCTATAATTTAACAGTTTTGTAGCTATTATCATCTTTGGTTTCTAGCATCTTATGTTTCTGTTTTCTAATTCTAATTATTCAAATAGCAATAGGATAATGTTTCTACTTATGTTTAATTTAAGGTATTTAAATATGATTACATAGTTAAGGAAGAGTGGCTCCCTCTGACACAAGTGCTATTGTGTACCTAAAAGAGGGAATCAACAACTGTTTGTAAATGCTCACATACCTGAAATTATTTATTTATTTATTTTATTTTTATTGAATTTTATTTCTGACGAAATGTATATTAATGAGGTTATCGTCTACTCTTTTGCGGAATTTGATAGTGGCCTTATGTATGCATTGCCCCGACATACAACTGTAGAATGGGATCGTATATCTTGTATGTCAAAATATTGACCAACTGATCTTCGACATATCGGGGCAAGTGTAACTGCTGTATAGCAACGGTTAAGTAAGCATTATCTCATTTCGCGTCCATTGCGTTTTACATAATTAAAATCGAAACTACCCAAGTTGCGAAAGATTTTGAGTGAGAAGTGCTGAAATTGATATGGAGGTCGCGTGTTCTGAACTGGCGTGTGAATGGGGAATTAGGCTGGTTTTGTTTGTGGCAAAAGTAAGGCGTATTATGCCAAATTAAAACTTACGATCGGTAACACACTTTATATTCGTAACAAAAAAATGGAGCAATGCAGAAAAATAACATTTTTAATAACTAGTAGTAAGAGTAATTATGTTTTCATCAGCAATTATATGGTAGGTTTCATGTTTGCAATTTTATATTTTCGCAAATTATTTTTTCCTTATTTTTATATGTACTACAAAACAATTTCTAGGCATATTTTTATAATGTATTTATTACTTATTCCTTTTGTATACATTTTCGTTTTAACAATTAAGTTTTAAACTTAATTTATAGGTAAGTTCTTCAAAATTACCCTTTAAAGACCGAAATATTTACTATCCAAATACGTATGTATGTATGTATTACGGTCGCTCATCTGACTTGAGCTAAAATCTGCACTACCTGTGCAGTAACCCATATATTCAAAGGTCAGGTAGAACAGTTCCATTATTTCTCCCACGATTAGGCAACCAAGCCACCATAAAACATTTACAGGGTGATTTAAAATCCCCATACATCAACCGCAGCTAATCACCGCTGATCAACATATTATGATCACTACTTTCACTTAATAACGAGGAGTGACGTAACATGCGCAAGAATCACTTTCTTGCACCGATATGCGGGATTGAAACTCGACGCGGGCTTCACAAAGTGTCGGGTGGCGAAGCGTTCTCAGAGGGAAATGGAATATAATCTAGTAATTTTACTTAATCTTAATTTTTGTACTATGAAAACTATGTAAAAATTGGTTAAGTTTAAGTAGGTGTCAAACCCAAAGAGCCCAACACTAAATTAATTATTTATAGACACACCGTCACCCGCGCTATCTCCGCAGGGGTAGACAGAGTCAAAGGGGCAACAGGGCCCTACCATTATTAGATGCTTTTTTTCAGGGTTTGTTCCTTTTCTCATTGTGACAGTAATACCTGCATTTGAATGCATCCATTTCAAACCTTGATTTTGCACAAAGCAAGCACCTTAAACTATGTTAAGTCACAAATAAAATTGTGTTTTGAAAATTTAAGAGCTCTAAAAAAATAAAAATTCAGTCGAATTAATAACCTCCTCCTTTTTTTTGAAGTCGGTTAAAAACAAATCGATATTTCTAAAAACATCTCCACGTTAATTTATTATCAGACTATTTTTTCATTGAAAGAAGAGAATCCTTTGGCTAAATGTGTTTAAAGGGGCCTGCCGCCCCTTTGACTCTGCCTACCCCTTCGGGAATTATGGTATGTATGTAACATTAGTCACCTTTTACGTAATGCTAGACAAAGACTACAGTTGGCGCGTTATTTTGGTATCCAAGACCAACATTGGTGAAACCTTAAAAATCGTAATTGAAAAATCTATCGCTTCGCTATCGCACCCCCTGTTGTAGACACTACCCTGCTAACTCAATTAGGGTACCACGATACAACCTAATTCAGTTCAGTGACGCTCATAGTGTAGTGACCATCTTTAGTCGTACTATTAATATGCTTGTGTTCAATTCCAATATTTTATTTTTAGTGTCTTTGTTATATTTTGTGAAACATGGTGAGTAAAAATATTCATCAATACATTTCTATTGTTTTTTCTTTTCTTCCACACCACATCGAACATAATAAATGGAAAAAAAACTAATTAAAGCTGCTAATATCTAACTAACTTAACTTCACGCCACTTCCCTAGCGGGGTAGGCAGAGAGAACCGAACGCCATATGGCACGATCCTTACACACCTTACTCGCCTCTTCAACATTCATGATCCTTTTCTTACAAGCTCTACGGTTTTTATGACTCCTAACATCACCTTCTGTTAATACACGACCAATCTGGTCGTGATAGGTGAGCCTGGGCCTTCCGCGGCTCCTACGTCTTTCCATTGTCGCATTGTATATTGCTATTGTTAATATCTTGTATAAAAAATACTAGTTTTCCTATGTATCTACTGTCTTATAGGTATACCTTGTTTTACTTCACACAAACATCAATAAATCAATGCTATTATATATAAGTAGTATAAGTATAGTAATATAAGTGGCGTGAAGTTTAGTTAGTTAGTTAGTTAGTTATTATATATATATGTAGATATATACATTACGACTAATTTATATCATTCTACTCTCTAAACTAGAATTATCTAGAATTCAATAAACAGGAACACTGTTCCTCTGCCCTTAATGATGTAGGTCAAATATATTACACTCACCTACAGCGAATCCTTACAACACTACATGAATTGGATTATTCTACCACACTCGAGTAAACTTGACACATTTAGTTTGGTCTACATTTATAATGACACGTTGTAATGCAACGTACAGATACACATATATGTAGATATCTATATCTTTACTAACATTATAAAGAGAAAAGATTTGTATTTTTGTGTGTGTGTATGTTTGTAATGAATAAACTCAAAAACTACTGTGCCCAAAAAATTATTTCACCATTGGAAAGCTACATTATCCGGAAGTAACATAGGTTATATTTTATCCCCATATTCCCACGGGAACGGAAACTACGCGGGTGAAACCACGGGGTGCTGCTATTCCTTATAAAAATAACAACAAGTATAGAACTACACATAACAAATAAAATACAGGTGTTCTAACATAATAAGTATGTGGCTACCTACCCTATTTGTAAATGGTTCAGAATTCACATCGAATGCAAAAGGCGTGGGATTGATCCACGCATTGAGACACATTTGAAAGAAGAAGAAATTGTTCCTAATCTAGGTGTTTTAAGTATATTCGTTAATATCCTCGTCAATTCGAACTAAATATTTTGAATCAGATAAAAAAAAAACCAAGTAAAAGAACAAATAGCAGTCACTTTAATGTAATCAACAATAGACTTGTCAAATCCAAGATTCAAATCAAAATTTGTTTTGAGAACCTAGACACAGGAAGTAACTACTAATAGAGCCTTCATCTGTAGAAAAAAATTACATTACATACATATTACATAACATCATGCCCATAATCCCCGTAGGGGTAGGCATAGTCGAAGGGACAGCAAGCCCCTTCAACCACATTCAGGCTAAAATAAAGCTGGGCTGGGTTAGATGGAAAATTGTGAAAAGCAGTGACAAGCAGCTAACTCGTCGCCCACACAATCACACTCCCATAACCCGATATACCATTAGTCGCCTTTTACGACATGCTAGGCAAGAACCACAGTTGGCATATTCTTTTTAAGTCCCAGATCAACATGGGACAGTGGGCTGAGTTGGATGGAAAGCTGTGACAAAAAGGAGTGACAAGTGGCTAGCTCGTCGCCTACTCAATCACATACCCAAAAGCCCGTTAACCACTAGTCGCCTCTTACCACATGCTAGTGAAGAACCACAGTTGGCACTTTCTTTTTTTTTTGTCCCAGATCAACATGGGCCAAGTCCCAGACCAACATAGTAGAACAAATAAAGAGATATAATAATGGTAAATCTCTTTAACAAATCAATTCTCTCTGTCTACCCTGCTAGGGAAATGGCGTGAAGTTAGTTAGTTAAATGTCCTATCTCTCTCTTCCCCAGCATCCAGCATCATGTGTTACGACTGCAACAGCGCATTCGACCCCCGCTGCGGTGAGGAGTTTGACTCCTTCAGCCTTGGAGTTGTGAACTGCTCCCTGAGGGACCCCCCGGAGCATATAGCACCAGTGGAGCCCACCTTCTGTCGTGCCATTAAGATGGAGAGTGAGTATAGACGAGTGAGATTGAAAAGTAATGACGGGGAAGAGGTATCAATAACAATCTTTGTTAGTGTTGCATTCTTTCCTTATTCAGTTGAATAATGAAAGAAGAAATCCCAGATTGGTCTAAGACTCCAAAATAATCTACCACCTTCCTTGCCTAGCATATTGTAAAAGGACTCATGTTGTATTGGGTCACATCACAAACCCAAAAATTTTTGTGATCATGTAGGTGACGAGCTGGCCACTTGTCACTACTTTCACGATTTTCCATCTTGTCCAACTCTATTATATATTTGGTTAAATGTAGTTGCAACTTCTCCTAGGAGTGAAAGCTGGTATGTGTGTGTACAAACATTTTCAGAGTAAATAAATTCTATAGCTCTCTCCCTCCATTACGCCTGTCATCTTTAAAGACCGTCTCATGCTCAAATGCTCAAACACCCTTAGATCTTGGACTTTAGCAAACTCGATATTCAAACTAACTAACTATTTTGATATTCAATTTGATAAATATTTTCTCTGCCTTCCCCGAATGAGGGTTTTCAAAAAACAAAAACCGCGAGGTGGCGCGAGGGAGTCTCGTGGTCTTATCACTGTCACTATTGGCTCTTTGTTGACAGCACCCTTCATAATGTGACACGTATGTCAATTTGACCTGACAACTAACCGATGAGAAGGGTGACAAGACAGAAAAAAACCCTCATTGGCGTAAAATATTAATTTTGAATATTACCGATATCAATCAAACTTGTTTTATTTTATTTCCCTAAATATACATTTTTTATTTCAGTCCACGGCAAGACCCGCGTGGTCCGCCAATGCGGGTACCTCCCAGACGAGCCCAGCGAGCTGTCCTGCCGGCGCCAGTCCGGTACCGGCGACGTCTTCGTCACCTACTGCTCCTGCGACACGGACCTGTGCAACGATGCGCACGCGCACACTGCGCGCCTACTTGCTGTGGGCATCGCTATGTTGGTTGTTTGTAGTTGGTGAAGGAATTAAATGAGTTATGTAGTTATGTGATTTTGGTTTTATTATTTCTATCAACTCGACGAGAATTCAACAGCCGTATATTTGTATTCGTTAATAGGAAACTAGAATATAACACGGTATTATTTTTCTCAGCAGCGTATATTTTCCAGTAATTAACGAGTAATCATTTTTGATAGTGAGTAAAATAAGACAAGGAACCGTGTCAGCTACTGAAGTCCACGCAAAACACAAATATATTAACAAATTGAAACATTAGGAACCTTACTTATTACCATATATAATGCTTAGGGCAGTATTTTGATATTAAAGACTATTTTATTTAATTTCAGTTCATCTTAATAGGGATGTTGACTAGCTAGTCAATTGAGATACTTTTTAAGAGCTGTCAAAACGAAATCACTTCATAGATTTTGTATGAGCTTGTCAACGTGTGACGTCACTAGTTTGTATAGTCAACTGACTTATTATTAAACAGTTTTTGTAAAATTTAAAATCTTATACTAAATTTGATACAAAATTAATAAGGCTTAACAGCATACTACGATACTTTCTTTTTCAGAATTAATATTTCAAAATTTATTCCCAAAAATGTTAATCTCTTATTCTCTTTATAACTTATTAAAGGATTTTTAACTTTAACTGTAATAAGGGTGTTTGTAAAATAAGGTCACTTAGAATGTGTAACCAATACCAACGTCTATTTCGTCTGGGTTCAGTTAAAATCCCCTTCGGGGATTATGGGCTTGATGTTATGTTTGTATGTAACTTAAAAAACTGGTTTTTAAAATTTTAACACAAATATTTTGATGATCTAGATAGAAACTTACATAAGGAAATAAATTGTTGTGGTTACTTAAATATCCTTAGTGACTTTCTGCAACAGTTCGGATTCTCCAGAAAAAAAAGGGACAACATCACTTACCAGGGTTGGCTCCATCTCGGAACACCTTCGGCTGGTTCCTGTACGCCAAGAAGTACTCGATGTGGGCCATCTCATGGTGGGCGGTCACCAAGTCCTTCATATCAACGTGGGTGCACATTTTGATTCTGTAAATAAATTGTTTATCGTTAAAGCAGAAACGGAATTCATTAAGCTTACTTAATGAATCAGGTCCTACGCCTCCCATGTAAGGGATTTCTAAGTCAGATCAGAGTTCCTTTGTGTTTTTAATAATCTTATTAAATCTAATTAGAAATACGAGTATGAATAGGAAAGCTAAATAGAATACATCGTCTGAATCATGGTTACATTAATAGTTATTTGAATATACAGTTTCTCTCCTAGTTTATTTTCCTTTACTGCTGAGCAAGAAACATATGTACCTACTTAAGTATTTTCGAAAAATTCAGATGAGTATCTCATAGCCGAATGTGTCTAGATATTAATTAATACTCCACAAATTTAAAACATGTGTCTTTATTTTGAACTACCACTCTTATTAGCAGAAATAATTTATCCCACTATCTCAAAACTTGATTACCAAAAAAAAAGAGAAATTGGAAGCATACCGATAATCGTGTCGGTTGCAGAAGTCCCAGGCAGACGGCTGGCAGTGAATATGCCGGTCAGCAGGCTGATCCAACACGCTCAACGCCCAGAAGTCCGGCGGCATGCCCGACATGTTCATGGACACGAAGAACTCTTCGGCCAGCTGGAACACCGTTAGCGGAGTGTAGCCCTGGAAAAAAAAGAATAATTTATAATCTATAAGTTACATACTATTAACAAAGAGTTAATTTGAGAACTTTCAGGTAATTTTATAGCATGCATACTATAATTTGACTTTGAATGGCCCGTTGGTCTAGTGGTTTGAGACCCTGGCTACGAAACCAAGGGTTCGAATCCCGCTAGGGACAAATCTTTCGTGTGATGAACATGGACATTTGTACTACTGGATGTTTATAAAAGTATTTAAGTATGTCTCTCCGTTCACCTAGTATCCATAGTACAAGCATAAGCTTAGTTTGGAACTGGCAAGTCTCACATACAACTACCATCTTTTTATGACTTTACGGCGTTTGTTTTTTGATGCTGTTACCTGCTGCACCATCTCGGGTGTCACATCGACCAGGGTCTTCCCAGGGTAAGGCAGGGTGAAGGGCGCGATCCCAGCCCAGCTCTGTCCCCACATGTCGCCCAGGATGTGCGCAGGGATGGGCGCTGAGCGGGAGATCCTCTCAGGACCGTAGGTCTCCCGGAGACGACGACGAACGTAGGCATGGAGAAGCTCATAAAGAGGTTTGACCTGGAATTAGCAAGGAATGAAATATAATGACAGTACAGACAAGCTCGATGGCGCATTCGGTAGTGACCCTGCCCCATGCGCCAAGAGTTGTGGGTTCGATCCCCACCCAGGACAAACATTCGTGTGATGAATACTTGCGTTTGTTCTGTGTCTGGGTGTTAATATCCAATATTTATTGTGTAAGTCTTAACACAAGTGCTTAAGCTACTTACTTCGGAGTCAGATCAATGTATGTGATGTCGTTGAATATTAAAAAAAAAAAATTATGTATACCCCAGTGTGTATTAGAAGATTTCAGGAAATTCATGTAGCGATGAACCGTCATACGCAGGTTCTATTGATGATTTTGCTAAATTTAACTTTTTAGAAAATCTTCAAATGTTTCTTAATGAAACCAGACTACACAAGTTTTCTAATAGTTCTATATTTCATATCTCTTAATTAAGATAACATCATCGTCATCTTCCTAGCGTTATGTCCCGTGCTTAGACGGGGTCCGCTTAGACCAATCTAGGATTTAGCGATCATGGTCTAAGCGGATAGATAGGATTATTCTTAATTAAGATAACAATAAAGAACTAAGTATATAATTTTAAACTTCCGCGTTGCATTATTATTAGAATCAATACTAACGGGACAGGCGTACAATGAAACAAACGACGTGATTCTAAAATATTATGACGCATAATTTGTAATTTTCATGTCAATGTCATTGTGTACCATTTCGTTATTCCATAAACCCACCCACGGGTCGAAATTCAACTATAATTATCTTAATTATTTTATTTACTTAATGTATTTCTAATGGATTATTCATTAAAATATTAGCTTTCTGCACTCCTTCTTAATACAAACTTCAACTGAGCCAAATCGCATACTTCTCCGTCCACGTAATTTTTCTAAAAAGAGGTACAAAGTGGTTGCTTCACGTATTAATATATATGATAAACCTAAAGAGGAAACTAACGTAATTTACATAGACAACTTTTACCGCTGGTTAGCTTCGAAACTATCATTGGAACAGCTGATTCTAAAGTTACTGTCTCTTAAGGAAATCTTTGAATGAATAGACCGAATAGGTGCATTCATTCTCTGTATATCCGACGAGACGTAAAGAATCGATTTTGGTCCAATCTTTACCACAGTTTTTATGTGAAAATGTGACAAACACGCGTCTATTTAGCGTTATAATATACCCATATTTATTGATATGATAATGTAAGACGTACTTGTTCCCAGACTTCGTCGACATCCTGTCTCAAGTTGACGGTTTCATACGGGAACATCCAATAAGCAGACGCGTCAGTGAAATCTGAAAAAAACATTAAGTTTAAAAATCAGAGCTAAAAAAACATGCGGCAAGACTAAAATTACATACAATACTAAAATAATCTATAACACTGGCATCCAAAAGCTATATTGATTGTGAAGCTGTGTATTTGTATTCCAAACTTAATGAATTAACTTAACTCTAAAAGCCATCTCGGGTATGAAAACTTAACACCAGCTCCTACAGCAATCTTAATAGCAAAGTTACACTTCTACTACATTGCATCATTTTGCCAGGAAAGATTTTTACCGTCGGGTACATTATAAAGCGGAAGATGCTGGTTGCAGGGTTGAATAAGAACAACATATTATCACCGCAATCCCCAAAGGGGTAGGCGGAATCCAAGGAGTAAAAGTATATATAAAATTTAGTAGGGTTGTCACTAATTTTCAATTCATGACTAATGACTATTTGGTCGCCTATGTAATCACATATCTACCTAATACCCAGTCCATCATTTGTCGCTTATTATGACATTCTTAGCCCAGGAGCCCATAGTACATTCATTTTCAGTCCCATACTAACACCTGACAATGCTTTTACTATATACCTTCTGATCTCTGGGCAACTCCTCCCTGCCATTCTTACTAACACCCTTGTACCTAGTCATCGTAGTCCGGGTCTCCGCCGACATATAAACCAGACAAAACCCCACTCACTGTTCAACTTAGCGCGTATGCGACATCACGAACTGCAAATCAGACTGGTACAGATACCCTCTCTAGCAACTAGCGATACTGCTGGGCCTAACACAATTTTAGCAGTGCTGGATTCAGCGAAATATGCTAATTAAGTGCCACTAGATTTAATCCCTGCAAGATTGCTGGTACAAGCAATTCAGCTGGGTAGTGATGCCGAACTATCGATAGTTTCGCTATCGATAGTTGACCTCGAAAATCAGTTAGATTATCGATAGGACTATCGATAATATCGATACTATCGATAGTATTGAGAGTAGCGCCCAAAATTGCGGTAATACTATTGATGACTTGCAATACCATCGATCGATAGTATTATGGCTAGATATCACCAAACTATCGTTAGTATTGCATTTATGCAATAGTATTGCTTGGATCTAAGCTATCAATACTATCGAGAGTATCGATAGTATCGATAGGCTATCGATACTATTGATATGACGTTAACTATCGATAGACTATCGATCGGCATCACTACAGCTGAGCCCACCACAAATTTGCTATGCTAGATCCTACAACATATTCTGGTTCAATGCCGCTGGATTTCAATCCCTATTAACCACTATCTTACAAACCAATCAATATCCCACTCACTGTTCAGCCTAGCGGCCTGGTTGGTCAGCTCCACCAGCTGCTCATACAGGTCCCGGACCCGCCGGCCGGTATTCCTCCGCCACTCGGTCCACACATGCTGGAGCTCGTCCCAGTCGCGCGAGTGCGACATCACGAACTGCAACTCGGGCTGCAGATGCAGGCCGCACTTGAAGGGCTCATTGTACGCGCAGATCTCGGCTGTGTTGTAGACTGCTAGCATGTCGTTTATGAGACGGTTGTACTGGAATAGGGAGAATTAAATGGTTAGACTACGTACGTATGTGAATATATTAATCTAATTCTGAGGTAAGTAGCTTAAGTACTTGTGTTACGAATATCAGAATCAACAGTGGTATTACAAATATATACTGAAATATTGGATATTAACACCAAAACACAGAACAAACACAAGTATTTATCACACGAATGTTTGTCCTGGGTGAGGATCGAACCCACAACTCTTGGTGAATGGGGCAGAGTCACTATCGAATGCCATGAAGCCTATCAAATTCGACATATTCAAATTACTTTAATAAATTATTACATTTTTAAACATCAATGTAACGCCATTTGTAACTGACTTCAAAAACAGAGAAGGTTCAATTTGTTGGAGTCTTTCTTCTTTGTGCGTATTGGCGTGTTCAAAACCACTAGGATCCCTAAGGACTTTTTTCAAGCATTCCAATCTAACTTACTTACTGAATATGTATCTAATTGAAAACATATTTCGCTGAAAACTTATCTTCTTGAAACTGTTTCTAACTGAGAACTTGTCTATTTGTAAAATCTGTCGACAAAATTTTATTTTTGGCTAAATGTGATTTAAGCAGCTTATTCCTCATTGTTCAACATAAAAGATGTATACCTGAAAAGCTCTCTATCCGTAAACCTTTCTAAACAAAAACATCTCTAACTAAAAAGTTGTTCAAAGCCTCTGAGAACTGCCTGTACGGCTAAATTTCAACTTACTCTGTCCAGTTGATCCGGTGGCAATGCAGCCGGCCCGATGATGGACAGCAGCCTCAGCTGCCTGAAGGTGGAGTAATCGCGGAGGGCGCCGCGAGGTACCTGCTGCGCCGCCTCCCACAGCCCTCGCTGGAAGAGCGTGTAGCGTTGCTGGGCGTCCAACTGTAATATTGTTAGGATTTCATGTTTTTAATCATTTCGACTGCCTCGTAGGTCTAGTGATAGCATTCATCATCTTCCTAGCGTTATGTCCCGTGTTTAGACGGGGTCCGTTTAGACCATGATCCAGGATTTAGCGAGTCTGGTAATTACATTGAAGCGACTGCCGATCTGACCTTCGTAACCCTAAGATAGGGGAACCAGACAATTTTTGGATCATGGTTACAAATCCATAGTTGTTTGAATTTGCAGGTTTCATCACGATGTTTTCCCTCACCGGCCGAGATAGTGGTAATAATACGTACATAGATTTGAAAAATCCAGAGGTACGTGCCGGGTTTGAACCCGCACTTCTCGGTTTCGGTCTCGAACCATTGAGCTACCACCGCTCGTGGTAGCATTCGCCGCCTAAAAACCAAGAGGTCCCTGGTTCAAATCCCGGGTCAAGCCAAAAAAAAAATGGTTGGGTTTTAATATTTAATAAAATTACTTGATAACAGGCCGGAGTCAGGAAGTTGGCGGTTTAAGCAATCGTTAAGTCGTTGGTCCTGCGCCTGACTTCTCTCCAGTCATGTCGAATTGCCGTCTCACAGGACTATGAAAGTGAAGGAATAAAGAAGTGCACCTGTGTTTGCGCACACACTTGTGCACTTTAATATCTCCTGCGCAGTTGGCTAATCCTCGTTAAGATTGGCCGACGTGACCGATATCGGTTAGGAGAAGTGTTTCATGCGTAAATTTACTGTAGGTAAACGCAGCTACATACTAACTTTATAAATTTACTTAAGACTTTCCTATAATATTAAGTGTGGATGCACATTATGATAGCTTCTAGAATGGCGAAACTTAAGTAATGGTGTACTCATACGTTTTGGACAGAAGACCCATATACCAGTTATTCTAGACGTGATGCGTATTTGTAATGAGATTTCCGAGGGAAAAATTATTTGTTATTGAATGTAAATTGAACCAAGTAATAAATAATAAATTACGCAGAGTCGATTGCTTGTAATATGGATACGAACCCATGGAGTATGTTATATCTATCCACTGATCGTATATATAGTGCAATAAAATTCGTTCTCATAAAGACTCGACTACAATTTCCATGTTTATCACACACACATCACATGTGTATTTTCCTTGACGGGACTCGAACCCGCCGCCTTTGGCGTCGAGTTGAATCCTCTAACCAATCTACCAAGCGGCCCGTTAAACAAAAATCATTAGATAAAACAATTAGAACCATTCTTCTCAAAACGGTATAATCCCGAACATAAGACCACGACTTGGCCTATTATTCTCCAAAACACATAAGTAGATACTTCAAAGAAACAACCATCTTATGTCAAGGTCGTCCCGAATGTTATGGATGTCATCACATGTGATAAATGACAACTGCGTCCCGCATGCTAAACGTCAACCATTTATGTCAACCATATAAGGATCCGAGACGAAAATTTGCATAACGCGCGAGAAAATCACTCGACCAACACTGTTTATTTCTATGTGAATTTTCCGTGACCGTCCTTCCTAGTAGCCTTGTGTCAGTTTTTGACATAAGAAGATTGACAGTCTTTTGGTAACGTCAAGTCGTCATTCACGCAACACGATCCTATTTAACTGGCTGACGTGATGTGTCTATGAATTGGATAAAGATAAGTTGGAAATGTGCCAAACTTGTATCCTGTCAGAATGCCAGCAGTTATCAGATTTAAGCGCTCAAGTGTTAAAATTGTAAAGCTGTCTAAGAACGACACTTTGACAGTTTTCGATACAATTTACGTCACGGAAACATTGATTTATTAAATATAAATCAAATTTATGTGGCTTCTTGGACGAGACAATAATTATGTTGTCAATAGTCGATGTAATTAAGCGTCTGCAGGATACACAAAACCATTGCGTTCTGAAGAAGAATTATTACGATTTACAAATAAAAACTTATTCCCGAATCTCCGTAAGTACTACATTGAGAAACGCAACAATATTTCGTATTTCTGCTTTTATTAGCAACAGGTTTCAGTGTGTAATCGTGATGCTTCAGATTATGTGTAAACTTATTAACCTCAAATTTATTAACGATGTGTCGTTCTTAGGCAACTTCTAAATTTCGCCGCTAGAGGCGCGCGGATAATCTTTGCATCGCCAATAGAGTATTTGATTATTTTTTGGAACTGCTTTTACAATTTAGGCAGATACTTCATTAAAACAAAAAAGAATCGATTTTTTACTGAATGTTAAAACAACCATTAAATACCTATATGCCTAATTAATAGGCAATATAACATTCCGAACTAACACTTTACATAGAATACTTTAAGCCATCATGACATTTGTATCTGTACTGATTAATAAACAAACCATGGAAAGAAATTCCTTAACGATCACCATCATATTAAGTACCTAATAAAAATACTGATCAAGCTGCAATCCTTCTCAATTTTTGCGCTTACCAAAGAAACTTTATTTTATTATTATTTCAGAAAGAAAACATTAATACTAATACTAAATAAATTCAGACTACATCACATTAGTACATTGATCTGACTCTGTGGTAAGTAGCTTAAGCACTTGTGTTACAGATATCAGAAACAAAAGTGGTATTACAAAAATATATACTTAAATACTGAATATTAACACCCAGACACAGAACAAACACAAGTATTCATCACACGAATATTTGGCCTGGGTAGGGATCGAACCCACAACTCACTACCGAATGCGCCATCGAGCCAGTCATTTGCAATATAGTATAGTAGCAGTAATGAAGATATCACAGTGATTTCTTTTTATATCAAAGAACTTAACAGAATGCCCATGATTGGCAGCTAAATCTAGCTAGTTTTTCATCTATATCAGTATCACATTTTCATTCGCATTGTTTCTACACTGCACACTTACCTTCATTTTCATAGCTCTCTTTCCAAGCCATTACGAAGAAAGTTTGAGAAATGAAGAAATGATCAGGGAACACTCATTTATTTATTGGTGTTCTCAAGTAGAACGCAGTGCATGGGTAGATGTTTCCTTTTTTGTTTTAACACTGTTGGTGTATGTTAACAAAAGTCATACCTAAATAATTGTTAATTATTTAAGTTTAATAATTAAATCCAAATATTAAAGAAGTATGGTGTGTAAGGATCGTGCCATATGGCGTTCGGTTCTCTTCGCCTACCCCACTCAGGGAAGTGGCGCGAAGTTAAGTTAGTTAGTTATTCTAATATAAAAAAAACGCGCAAGTTTGTGTGAATAGGCAACTAGATTACTGTTTGTTATTATTTGATGCAAAAACTAGTAAGATGATTCAAACACGTATAATTTCGCATAAAATTGTTTCAATCTACATAACCACATTTTTATCCTAAAACTAGAAAGTTTCTGAACGACATGCGTAAACTTTATTTTGCTAATGAAATTCTACACGCTTCAAACTACTTTGGCCATAGTTTTATTTCGTACAACCCGCATGCATCAATATATCTAGGCGTCCAGATAATTTAAATATGAGGGTCGTTACCCAATAACCGTGTAATCACATATTTAAACTATTTTACTTTCGTTTTTTTATATAATCCCTCTAAGGATCGCTTTATACAATATATAAAGGAATATGTATGTTGTTGTTGATTTAGATTTTTCTATACCGCCGGAATAAACCTTTTCTGGACAGAAAATATATTTTGTTTACCCCCAACAACATGTATGCAAAATTCCATGATTATCGATATTGATTGATCCACATTTAATTTTTTTTTATTTATTTATTGTAACTGGAACGTGAAATAAGTATTTGTTTGTACAAACAATCTCATTTTTACATTTATGCTAAGTTATATAATATAATATTCAACGACATCACATACATTGATCTGACTCCGAAGTAAGTAGCTTAAGCACTTGTGTTACGGATATCAGAAACAACAGTGGTATTACAAATATATACTTATATATTGGATATTAACACCCAGTCACAGAACAAACACAAGTATTCATCACACGAATGTTTGTCCTGGGTGGGGATCGAACCCACAACTCTTGGCGCATGGGGCAGGGTCACTACCGAATGCGCCATCGAGCTTGTCTAGTTATGTATGATTAAGACATATACTTATGGTATAAACTAAGCAGAGCAATAAATAACTTATAATGTTTCCCGTATATAACCACAGTAGACATTACATGACATCATTATATGAGAAACAATAAAATTATGCGGCGTTTTAATGCAACTGGGACCAATTATAGTGACTCACACTGGGATGTCATGATAGCGTGAGTCACTTAGTCATCAAGGTGATAATGACTAGGTAGACGTCACTTTCTTGTAAAAATAGCATTGCTTGGACCCTGAACTTTCTGCAATAATTTTCTTTGTAATTATCTTCGATGTAAAACCTATGAATAGCCCAGTAGCCTAGTCCTATGTCCGCTTGGGAAATGGACAATTATTGATATATCTATACAGGGTAATTTGTAAAACATCAACAACCTCGCAGGAGCAGATTACTGACATTATTACACATAGCACATTATTTTTAAGTCCCAGACCAACATGAAACAATGGGCTGGGTTAGATGAAAAATTGTGAAAAAAATCTTTTTATTTTATTTTACTAATTGTTTGTATTTTATTTATTGTGCCAACTAATGACGAAAGTCTTTCAGCTTAATAATTTTATCTTTATTTACAAAAAAGAGTTTGGATACTAATCACCATCATTAAACACATAAACCTTCATGGCGTCTACAAAAAAAAAATCGAAAAGCCCACTTGATGACTTGTCGCAAAAACTCATCAGCCGAGTTAAATGTGGTCTAAAAACCCGGACGTTAATTACCCAGATAAGATCTCGCAACCGTCCCACCAAAATAGATTCAGCGATTGAACACCGGAACACAGATTTGTACATTCACACTTTTTTCAGACGATTCTTGAAAGAAACAATTTTAATTAAAGCTCTGTTACACTTTTTTTAGCAAGCAAGTAGTATAGATATTCCATGAATTTTATATTTATACTAACTGACCCGGCGCACTTCGTAACGCCCCGTACTCGGATTTCCAAGACCAATTTTTTTTTTATTTACCGCGGAACTATTATTTTTTCTTTCATAAGAGCCTTTACTCGACAATAACAAACAAAACTAAAAAATCATAATTAGTAAAATCGGTAAAGCCGTTCTCAAGTTATAGCTTTGGGGTGGACCACCCTTTTCACTTAGGGGTATGAAAAATAGATAACAACCTAATCTCAGACCTACCAAGTGTACATATAAAATTTCATAAAAATCGGTTAAGCCGGTTCGGAGGAGTTTGGCAACTAACACTGACACGAAATTTTTATATATATATATATATATATATATATATATATATAAAGATTAGCGGTTATATAGCTAGATGCAACTCTCGGTATTCAAAAATGACTGATTTTCCATACTTAAATTTTGTGTAAAATTCCGTCATTTCACTTAGTACCATTTCACCTACTTAGATGTTGAATTTCCAAATAGACCTGCTTTGAACTTCAAGCTAGGATCCTGAAACATGTTTTGATGATTTTGAATTCACTTATATAGTGTGAATTCTGGGCAAAGTTTCAATATCTTAGATCCAGAAGTTTCGGCTCATTTATATAAACATATGTGTAAGATTTGAGCAGTGCTGATTCAAACTCAAGCGCATAGATTTTTTTTTTGTATGGAATTTTGTCCTTTTCAAAAATAGGATATTATATTTAAATATTTTTTTTAAAGATTAAAAGATTTACTCTTGCAACGGAAACTTTTAGCGTACTAAATTGCATCCCAACTCCAGAGTTAAGTACGTGATGGAATCCCCTCTTTAACTTTAAGCTTCTTATCATCTTCCTGGCGTTATGTCCCGTGCTTAAACGGGGTCCGGTTAGACCATGGATCATGATCCAGGATTTAGCGCGTCTGGTAATTACATTGAAGCGACTGCCGATCTGACCTTCGTAAGGGGAACCAGACAATTTTTGAATCGTGGTTACAAATTCAAAGTTGTTTGAATTTGCAGGTTTCATCACGATGTTTTCCCTCACCGTCGAGCTAGTGGTATAAATACGTATTTATATACGTACTTATATAGACTTAAAAAATCTAGAGGTACGTGCCCGGGTTTGAATCTGCACTCCTCGGATAAGAGGCGCGTGTCCTTACCATTGAGCTACCGCCGCTCTCTTTTAACTGTAAGCTTCTTATATATGTAATTAATTCGTCGTTTCTTATAGTCATAACACGAAACGAAGCGACGCGAACAGGTGAGGTCGCGCCTAATTACACCGGTAATTCATTAACACGGCCTTAAGTGATGACGCCGATAAGCTGCAGAATATCCACCGTATATCTGATTCGATCTTCACGGCTGCTCTGACGCAGGGTTAACAATGTAACGACAAGTCATGAGTACTTGTAGGTTCTTGATGTGTACAGAGTATTATAAAAAGAGGTAGTATATTTATAAAAAGAGGTTTTCAATTCGGTATTTTTGTGTAAAGTGGTATCTTGTGAAGCAATCGTAATGAGTAATTTATTAGTTAATTACGTTCAGTACAGGGCTACGTCAAAGAACGTCTGCTGAGAGTTCAGAAGTTTAAGCTCCTGACAGAACTACGAAGAGATTTTGAAAATCTAAGCATTTTTGAATTATTCCAATAAAAATAATATTTTACATTTCTTAACTAAAGAAGAAAATTCATTAAACTCTTACTTCTGCTTCTCTTAATTTATCATACTTATCAATTTTTTCAGTAAAATCAGTGGTCCAAAAAATTTGACAGATCGCATCATGTTATCAATTTCATTTTGAATGTTACATGAACCGCAATATTTAAAAATAGCACGTGCCGAAATATTGAAAGCGTTCTTTCTTTCTTAAATACGCATATCTTTAACTAAACCCTGAAATACAATTACATCAAATTGTTGGCAACTACACACAAACATTGTCATATTCAAAAAATAACAATAAAAATATTCCCACCCATCTCATTTAATAATTTAACAGAATTTCAAAATCAATCCCCAATTCGTTGGCGCTAAACGACAATTACGCGGTTCAATGCCACCGTATAATGGGACACTATCAATTCACACAACCGCATCCATTGTGGACGAGTAAAGGACATTCCCATGCATTTCGCAATGCAGTGACGACTTGGACGACGCAAGCCTAGGAAAATTCAGGGAAAATAAGAATACAACTGGAGTCGCATTTAAACTGCAACAGGTTATCTCAAAAGGTCTAGTCTCAGTTTCACCATGTTCCATCTTACCCAACACAATAAATATTTTGGGTTTTTCACCAACTCGACACAAGAGACTGGACACACGGGTGTCGAGTTGGTGAAACTAAAAATTAGTATATCTTATTATTTCGTCATTCGATTTTTACGTGTGTCCAAATAGTGAAACTTTAATTAAATCACTTTTATGTTTTCACCAACTGGACACACATTCGCATTTCGGGGAAAATGCGAATGTGTCATTCACGACAAAGTACAGTCACAGCAGAGAAAACAAGCTTAATGAAGCTAGACCCCAAGATAGCACACAATAGCTGAGAGCCATATAGTGAAGAGGAACTACCGGAGGCTCATATACAGAGTACGTTCAGCGGAGATGACGCTTGTCACGCTGTTGTCTTCCATGCCGTCGGAGTGGTAAAACCTCAATTTTATAAGTTGAATAAATCTGTCTGTTGTAAACATTAATAGACAGTCTGTTTAAAAGTACCCTTAACAGGAGAACATGCATTAAAAGGCTTTATTAAGGCAATAAAACAAAATATGCAAATCAAGTGACGTTGCAAATGGAAGGAAGTGTTCTTTCTTTTTTTGACGCGGAGAAATGCGTTACGGGCCTCTGGGACTTGAGACTCCTGCTCCGGCCAAGGATAGAAAATGGCCGGGGTATACCCACTAAAACCCTGTGGTACCACTGATCGCTCGAGTCGAGGGATGACGTGGGCGTTGGCATAGCCTGAGCTTCCACAACTCCCTCCAGCGACCGGCCCGCCTGCTCGGCGGGCACCACTAGCCCCAGAAGGAAGTATTCTTTTTTTTTTTGTACGTGAGGAATGTCTTTACGCACCGTCCAGGTAGACCTGAGTAAGAGCCTACAAGGGATCGGGCTCGGAACCGGCTGGCAACATCGGTTCCCCTACCGAATAAACCTCACGGATGCCATTCTTCGGGCGCTGAACGCAAAATTAACGGGATCCCCACTGTCGGGATTCATCTCGAAAAGTCTACGCAGCGCGCGCTGCCGCAGAAGGAAGTGTTCTCAGCCAACCCTCATGAAAGACAACACGAAATATAATGCAACGAATATGAATAGAATTAGATCATGCAGCTAGTAAATAAATATTTTTCCTCATACTCTATTCGTCATCCAGTTGTACTTAAATGTTTGCCTTCGCGACACGGCGCTCTAAACACCACGTTACAAATATTACTGTACATACATAAACAATTACCTCGTTTCAAGATCACTACCAGTACCGTGGGAAGTTGTCTTATGTAACAAGGTTTAGTTCCTTTACATACTTCGAGTCAGATTAGCGATTATTCACTAATAATAAGCGGCATGAATTATAGTTCTTATTAATATGAATATTATGTGTTCTTGATATGAATCTTATATTAACATTGTATTATGTTGCATGTATATATTTAATATATGTTTTGTTGATTTTTTATAGAGAATATATATTTTGAGATCATTTCAAATTTAAGATCCTAGTCAAGGTTTCGATTAGGCAATTTGAAAATTCGGAAATATTTTTTATTTAGATTAGTCATATGGCCCTTTTTTGCGAAGTACATGTAGGTATATAATGAAACAGAAAAAATAAATCGAAATTTCTACTATTCATAAAAATACAGCTTATTTCTAAAATATACTTATTTCAATCGGACAACTTACTTACAATTACAATGTGTGAAAAAAAAATATTTTGACTGGCCCGTTGGTCGAAGGAAGGTTGGTCTTAGAGACCCTGGCCACAAAACCGAGTGTCGCGGTTCAAATCCCGCTAGGGGCAAATGTTTAGTGTGATAAACACGGACATTTGTACTAGAGTCGTTGTTTGTTTTACAAACATATTTAAGTATGTCTATCCGTTCACATAGTATCCATAGCACAAGCTTATAAGCATAGTTTTGGGACTAGGGAATTGGTGTGTCAGTCTGGAGAATTTATTGTTGTCTCATTTTGGATATCACGGGAAGTGTTGCCTTCTTGGTCCTTTGGAAAGCTTGTATGGGAGTACAGGCTTAACATGTATAGGACCATTGAGACGTTTTAATATAAGTGTGTGATGGATTACACATTTTTACACATGGATTACAGATTATTATTTATTGTCTCCTTTTGGATATCACGGGAAGTTTTACCTTCCCGGTCCTTTGGAAGGCTTGCATGGGAGCACAGGCTCAACATGTAGACTATTATTATTATTATATCAATTCAAGTTCCATTCTCTTGAAATCAAAAGGGTAAAAGGCTTTGACACCATTCAACTACAAAGCCCAGTACTAAATATTACAGTTATTATCGAACCGATTACTAAAAACACCGCTTACAAATTACAAAGCATTCATTCACGAAGTAAACTAGTTCAAGTTTACAAACAAACTGCCAGGCGCACTTAGCACTTAGTGACCTTCAGAAGTTCAAACCGATACATCTTTCTTCATGCAAGTAATTTGCATATGAATATGAAACTGCAATACAACGTTTTAGCTAAGAAAAAGGTTAAACGGAATTAGACTTTAAGAAAAGGTGTTAAGGACTGCTGAAGATTTGGCCGGTGAAGTTAGAGGTCGTGTGTTTTTGGTGTGATATAGCCATCAATTAGCATGTGGTAACATTCGTAGGTTTAGGAAAATGTTGTTTTAATTTATGTTACTTACTTAAGATTTATTTAATAGAGTTGAAGTAGAAATAATATTAGTTGCTCATTATTTTGACTGGCCCGTTGGTCGAGTGGTCAGAGACCGTGTAATGAACATGAACATTTGTACTCGAGTCATGGATGTTTATAAAAGTATTTAAGTAGGTCTATCCGTTCACCTAGTATTAGTGTTGCCCAAAGCAAGACTCTTGCGGCGGTCTTGCACGTTGTCACCTTGCAGATTTAGTCTTGTTCTTGCTTAAATGTTGCTTGTTGCTTGGTCTTAACACAGGACCAAGCGACAAGCAACATTTGATCGAGAACAAGATTGAGTCTGCAAGATAACGGCATGCAAGACCGCCGCAAGAGTCTTGCTTTGGGCAACACTACCTAGTATCAATAGAACAAGCATAAGCTTAGTTTGGAACTAGGGAATTGGTGTGTCAGTCTGGAGAATTTATTTATTTATTATCGATAAGATGCTTCTGAAGGACTAACACTTTCCTTACAACTGCATTGGTTAATGAGGCTGCTCGCAGGAAGACGCGCTCGCTAGACATCTTTTAACATGACAAAGATGAATCATGCAGGTATGTATGAAATAAAAAAAGGCAATTAGTGGTTCTTACGGGACATACACGATAAACCCTTTACTGGAGGTAAATCTAATACCATACAAAACCCATATTATTATTTCCATCATTTGAAGTAATCTTTCCGGCAGATCTATTCCCTACATTCTCACCACATGTTCCTACCAAGCCAAAAGTTTCGTTTCTATTTCCTCTAAATGCATACTAGTACCACAGACATAAAGTCCGCATCAGTCGATTAAAATTAGAATATCGATTGATAAATCGATCGAATTAAATAAGACTGGTCATTGCGCGAAAAAAATTGTGACGTCACACCTCGACCGTGAGAAGGTGGTGCCAAGGTGAAGGTGGCACCTCGAATTACGAGCTCACCCGACGTGAGACACTTGGCTATTGTGATATCACTTAGTTTGGGAACGACCTTGGACAATCGTATCAGCGCTATTACGCTTCTGAGTAAATATTAACGAGTGATATCCTAAACTTGTTAAGACAGGGGTTTAACAAGATTAGTTTAGCGCATTATCAAGTCGTTTAGAAATAGGCTTTTTGAATTCTGGGGAGCAGTAAGGTAGTCTATTTATGAACTATTGCGTCTGCTCTGATCTCTCTATTGATTTTATTTATAAAAATTCTCTCGTAGTGTTTCCTCGTATGACAGAAGGAAGACTTGTACAAAGTTTGAAACAAACTGTGTTCCTTGCTAAGCGTGTCATATAAAGCGGCTAATGGTTTATTGGTTAGTTAGGTACTACGCCACTTTATGATCTTCCTAGCGTTATGTCCCGTGTTTAGACGGGGTCCGCTTAGACCATGATCCAGGATTTAGCGAGTCTGGTAATTACATTGAAGCGACTGCCGATCTGATCTTCGTAACCCTAAGATAGGGGAACCAGATTTTTTTTGGATCATGGTTACAAATCCAAAGTTGTTTGAATTTGCAGGTTTCATCACGATGTTTTCCTTCACCGTCGAGCTAGTGGTATAAATACGTACATAGACTTGAAAAATCCAGAGGTACGTTTGAACCGGGTTTGAACCCGCACTCCTCGGTTAAGAGGCGCGTGTCCTTACCATTGAGCTATCACCGCTCTTAACGCCACTTCTTTTTCACAATTCTGTATTTTTGAAATAAATTATAGTTTCTAGTTACCCTACCCTTCAACTCTCGACCCTTTCGGTAATTGCAGGGATAATGATATGCATAAATAAATATATGCATTAGCCTTAAACCTATATATCAGTAGAGATACTCCGGAAATATTGTATTGAAACTGTCACATAGAGGTTTCCAATACAACTTTACAGGCCCGTTGGTCGAGTGGTCAGAGATCCTGGCCACGAAATCGAGGGTCGCAAGTTTGAATCCTGCAAAGGGGCAAATGTTTTGTGTGATGAAATATTTGCACTCATGGATGTTTATAAAAGTATTTAAGTATGTCTATCCGTTCACCTAGTATCCATTTTACAAGCATAAGCGTAGTATGGAACTAGGGAATCGGTGTGTCAGTCTGAAGAATTTATTTAATACGGTCTTACATTAGATTGACATCTTATTCAATGAACCATGAACGTGAATGAATCAGAATACTAACGGCTGTAGTGGACACCATTTTGCATTGTTACACAAATTGGTCGTCTATAAAGTTTTTGCTGACAATTTGTTCACAAATTAGCGTGTTCAGTGACGACCGTTCATAAAAACTGTGTTGTAATGGCTTGAGTCACGCATGGCAATGACAAGTATAAGTTATACGTGAGTATTAGGCGTTTTATTAAGATTAGGTATAGGTACCTATACGTAGATTTCGCAGCGCTGGTGGTATAACTGAGATTGTTATTGTCCAATATTAGCCTGGGACTTAAAAAGAATGGGCCAACTTGCCTAGCATCTCGTAAAAGGCGACTAATGGTATATCGGGTTTGGTATGTGATTGTGTTCGCGATGAGCTAACCACTTGTCACTACTTTTTCACAATTTTTCATCTAATCCAGCCCATTGTCCCATGTGGGTCTGGGACTTAAAATGTACCAACCGTGGTCCTTGCCTAGCATTTCGTAAAAGGCGATTATAGAATATCGAGATTGGGTATGTGATTGTGTAGGGATAATCTAGCCACTTGTTACTACTTTTTCACAATTTTTCATCTAACCCAGCCCGGTTTTATTTTTAGCTAAATGTGGTTGAAGGGGCTTTCTGCCCCTTTGACTCTGCCTATCCCTTCGGGGATTATGGGCGGAATGTTATATTATTATTATTTATATTTTTATAATGTGTGGGGTTAGAGTCCTAGGGGCAGTACTACTTTAACCGGTTTTAGCCAAAAATAAATGGAATTAGTTAGATGGTAACTAGAAAGAAAAGTGGATAGCTAGCTTATCGTAAACCATTAGTCACCTTTTACGACATGCTAGATAAGAAACAGAGTTGGTACATCGTTTTAAAACCCAAACCACTATAATACTCGCACTTATTCTTGATCAAATTTCTTAACAACAAACTTGTATGGTAGTATAAAAAAGAATGGTAAATTACTTAGTTATAACGAATCACATCACATATATGCTATTTTCAGAGAGTAAATAAGGTCAACGGCCCCAAAGTAATTAAGCCAGGCTCGTGCCCTAAAGTGTTATAATGGAACATTTTTTGCGAATCCCAAAATAAATTGATTCGGTTGTTTTGATAGCTCTAAATTAGACATGCTATCCAGCAGAGCGGTGGGATTGATAGAATGATTATCTTATCTATTAACTAGTGGTGAAAAGGTTTTCCTTGTAGCAGAAATTTCGAATATATCAAGGCGTAAAGAAATTTTTAATTATTTTTTTTATGGTAGTTACTGTAAGGAGGTTGTTCAATTTGAAAAGATTAATACTAAGCAGGTTGTTAAATTTTCACTCATATAAGCTGAAGGTGTGATATGAACTCTCTGCCAAGGTTTCTAATAACTCCAAATAAAAGCATCAGTAGCGTAGAGTCAAGTTTTGATGATTTATTTAGTAAATCAGTCCTGGGTTACAGTGTCTGAGGGGCGGCGGAAAAACGAGTATTTGAAACCTACACCGGGCGACAGAAACCAACGGTATAAAGGTTTTACGAAGACACCTGCAGGACTGGCTCACATGATACCTCTGGTGTGGCAAATGTCCATAGGCATGTACTACGTGTTTTGCTTTCTATCGGATTAGCCGTATCCTTGTTTGACACTTAGTATAAAACTTGCCAATAGCAACGAAGATTCGATTTTATGTTTTCTGTGTGTAATAATAAAATTACGAACTATTTTCATCGTCATACTAAAATTTTGTAATTGAGATAATTTTACCATTGTATGGGCATTTGATGAGAAGAGAGGAAGGACATGTGACAAAGAGAGTGATGAGTATGAATGTTAGTGGATGGAGAGGAAGAGGAAGGCCAAATAAGAGATGGATGGATTGTGTGAAAGATGATATGAGAGAAATGGGAGTGGATAGCTTGATGACAGCTGACCGGGACGTATGGAAAAGGAAGACATGCTGCGCCGACCCCAGATGAACTGGGAGAAGGGCAAGAGGATGTTGATGATGATGATGATATAATTTTACCATAATCTTTATTACTAGTGTTTCATGTAGATCTGCAGATAATCTGTGCTTAAAGCAACTCAACTCGACTCGAGTCTCAGAGCTCTCTGTGCGATAAATTACTTTTTTTTTTCAGTCATAGTCAGGAATTTTGTTGTTGATTGAACTGTTATATCATTTCTTTTTTGGTTAGTCTTTTATTGTACAAAATCCACAAACGTCCTTGTCACGTAGTAGGCGCTACGTGATTCCGTTAGTTATCACGTAATTTGTATTGAATTCTGAAACTGAATTATTTTTTGTCATCTTTTCGTGTAAGTACTTTTTTGTAGATAATAATCAAAAAACTAAGTAGATAGATAAACAAAGTTCTTACGATTTTTGCTTATAGCCAGATGTTCAAAGATTTTTCACTAGTCTTTAAAAAAATTACAAAATCATAATATAAGAAAACCAGCTATTTGAACAAGATATTTTATTTTTTTATCCAAAAATTAACCATGATCCAAAAATTGTCTGGTTCCCCGATTTTAGGGTTACGAGGGTCAAATTGGCAGTCGCCGTAGTGTAATTACTGGACACGCTAAATCCTAGATCATGGTCTAAGCGGACCCCATCTAATTTCAGGATATAATACTAGGAAGATGATGATGATTATTTTATTTACTTTACAACTGGTTGATAAATTTTAACTTAAATTGATAAAACTGTTGTTTTAAAATTTGTCCGCAAATGAGTAAAGTTAGATTTTGTTTAAATCTTAACTAAGTTAAGACTAAAGAACAGCTCAGCAATTTGAAATTGAATCACTGGAAATCCACAATTAAACCACGTTGTAGTACGTTTTGAAATAAGTGGTTACTACTAACCCAGTTTAATAAACACTAAACCAAGTATAATTTTGCAATAAGACCGACAAAGACGTTTACCCATGACTTTATGCAGCATCTTCTCTAACCATAACTAAGGATAAACTTTATCTACTAGCCATAATCACCTCATATACATTCAAACCCATACTCATAACACCTGATTACTTTAATAGCCTATACAGCGTACTGGAGGCCTTCAAGTAATGAATTATCTCATTGTTCCATGGTCCCAGGCCTTTTAGGTCGCGGACCCTGGCCAGATGACAATAAGCGTGGACGCGTAGTTCCGCCATTTTGTTAAGCCGCCATATTGGTCGTCCATTTTGTTTTAGCCTTGTTCTGCTTAGGGTATCTACGTGACATTTGCGATTCTAATTGTAGTAATATTAATTGCCGTGTGTGAAGGTTAATTAGGTTGATAATCAGATAAGTAAGTCTTCTAGGCCGTAACCAAAATTAAATGTTTTCTCATGCGTTCGATTATTTTATGATTTTTAATGCGTTTTGATTTTTAAGACAACCTAGTTTTGTAGATCAGCGCCTTTTAATACGTTAAGTTTTGAGTGTGCGCATTAGCAAGTAGATATATAAAAAAAATTTTTGATAGCACCCTTATCAAACCTCTGGGAGTTTGTAATTCTCAAGACTGACATTTCGGATATACTCAAAACAGTGACATTTTGATATTGACATTTAAAACTAATACTTACATACTATTTTAGTTTTTACAGCAAAACTAAATTTATTGCATATACCTTTGATATTTACTATTATTACGAGTATTTAAAGGGTTCGGTCTAAAAAATAGATAACGATATATTAACATATGTTTTCCTCTCCTTCTTCATGCAGATATTTTAAAACGTATCAACGTTTAAAACGTTACGACTGCCTCGTTGGTCTGGTGGTAGCATGCGCCGCCTAAGGACCAAGAGGTCCCGGGTTCAAATCCCGGGTCGGGCCAAAATTTGTGACTGGATATTTCAATATCCAAATTACTCAGTAACAGCCCGGAGTCAGGAAGTTGGCGGTTTAATCACCCCCGTGCCTCGGAAAGCACGTTAAGCCGTTGGTCCTGCGCCTAACCTCTCTCCGGTCATGTCGAATTGCCGTCTCACTGGACTATGAGAGTGAAGGAATAGAGAGTGCACCTGTGTTAGCGCACACACTTGTGCACTATAATATCTCCTGCGCAGATGGCTAATCCTCGTTGAGATTGGCTGCCTTAACCGATATCGGTAAGGAGGACATTATTATTATTTAAAACGTATCACTTGAATTGGATTACCACATCAAATTCAATCCCAACTTCCCGCTTGACCAGCCAATTCGCAATAAAGGTGATTCGGCACTTCGCTTACAAAACAGCAGCATTGTTGTCTATTTGTCTATGCAACCGCGGATGTCACAGCCCAAATAAATAGCTGGCTAATGTTTACAAGGCGTAATCGATTGTTCGATGCAAGGTGTTTGAAATTGGATAACCTTCCGAAGGTCACCTCGGTCCAGTAAGCCTGTTTGATCACCTCATTGTACTGTGATATAAAATTAACGGGTTTGAATATAATGGCATTATTGGTATTGCGTTGCATTGTACGTTTTTCCTACAAATGTATTACCTTATTTTTTTTTAAAAAGGATACCTACTTGTATGATTGATTGATAGTTCGAATAATGTTTTTTTTTATGATACTCGAGTAATATAAACGTGAGTGAAAAAAAAAATCTACAGAAACATTAAGATATTACTGAGGATTAATTAAGATTGAGTTAATTAGCAACAAGTCGACAAAATGTATTTTATTGCAGTATATACTCAAATATATGTACATGTTCCTTCTGTCGGAGGCGTTATTACCTAAAGGTCAAAAGGGCCATGGCGCTTATTGGGCAGCAAACCTAATTGGCCCAGGGCTCTTAAATTAAAAATACACCACTGCATTCTGTAACCTTTTCTAATGTAAAGTTTGCGACAGAGTAGGACTAAGGACGAATTCTACAATACGCCCTACATTTTAACCACATTCTCGTGTCGTTGCATACCTACTATTCATACGCTTATAAACAGACTCAACTTTCACGAGTCCCATGTTGGGGAGTTAAGAAAAATGTGTCAACTGTGTTCCTTGCCTAGCATGTCGTAAAAGGCGACTGCTATATCAGGTTTTACGTATGTGATTGTGTAGGCGACGAGCTAGCAGCTTGTCACTACTTTTTCACGATTTTTCATCAGTTCTATTTTTGGATGAATGTGGTTAAAGGGGCTTCCTCCCCCTTTGACTCTGCCTACCCCTTAGGGATTACGGGCGTGATGATATGTATGTATGTATGTAACGTACGCGAGTCATAATAATGTCCTTCTAACCGATATCGGTCACGGCGGCTAATCTCAACGAGCATTAGCCATCTGCGCAGGAGATATTATAGTGCACAAGTGTGTGCGCAAACACAGGTGCACTCTCTATTCCTTCATTCTCATAGTCCGGTGAGACGGCAATCCGACAAGACCGGAGAGAGGTCAGGCGCAGGACCAACGGCTTAACGTGCTTTCCGAGGCACGGGGTGATTATACCGCCAACTTCCTGACTCCGGACTGTTACTGAGTAATTTCAATATTGAAATAACCAGCCACAAATTCTTGGTCCGACCCGGGATTTGAACCCTGGACCTCTTGGTCCGCAGCGCATGCTACCACTAGACCAACGAGGCAGTCGAGTCATAATCATAGTAATACCAATACGGGTACATACTTATACTACAAAGTGTGGGAACTATATGTTTATCGTAAGTAGGTCGTGATCTGAAGCCAGTTTTTGTCAAGTATTTTTTCGTAAATGACCTTTTTCCTATTGTAACCACATTGAGATCGATCGATATGCTCGGTGATAATAAATTAATAAACACATTTTTTGTTAATGACTCAGTTATAAAAGGATTGAAAAGAACATTTATTTACAAGTGATGTAAGCGTCTCAAAAAGTATTTATCTATAAATGATTTTTAAATCAAAGTAGAGCATTTAATACTGTACACAATGGTCTTAATATTATTACATGCGACCTACTTAGTACGGTTATGGTGATATTTTGACTGGCTCGATGGTGCATTTGGCAGTGACCCTGCCCTATGCGCCAGGAGTTGTGGGTTCGATCCCCACCCAGGACAAACATTTGTGTGATGAATACTTGTGTTTGTTCTGTGTTTGTAAATATCTAATGTTTAAGTATATATATGTTATATCACTGTTGAATCTGATATCCGTAACACAAGTGCTTAAGCTACTTAGCTCGGAGTCAGATCAATGAATGTGATGTTGTGGGATATTTATCTTTATAAGAGAGTTCGCAATAATAGTTTTCAACTATTATCGCTAAGATTCTCAGCGTAAAAGCATTATTATAAGTTAGAGAATTCAATTATTACAAATCTTAACATAGTATAAAATAAAGTCGTCGCTTCTCTCTGTTCGCATAGATCTCTTTAACTGCGCAAGGGATGTTGATGCGGTTTTACCAATAGACAGAGTGATTCAAGAGGAAGGTTTATATGTAAACTTTCATATTGTTTTATGCACATGTGGTCCGTCATTTCATTAAGTGATAAGAGAGCCGACAACGAAACCAAAAGTACCTGTTCTTGCTAAGGAAACGGCAGCATAACATAGCTAGTTATAACTCTGACTGGCCCGTTCAAGGGTCGCAGGTTCGAATCCGTTGCAAATGTTTCGTGTGATGAACATGGACATTTGTACTGGAGTCATAGATGTTTATAAACGTATTTAAGTAGGGAGGTCCGTAGCTACTACGTAAACCGGTCCTGGCATGGAACCGATCTAATTCCGTGCCATCAGATATGTTGAAGCTTAATGCAAATCATATATGGTAAAATAATGTCAAATACCTCAAGTAGGTCTATCCGTTCGCCTAGTATCTATAGTACAAGCATAAGCTTAGTTTGGAACTAGGGAATTGGTGTGTCAGTCTGGAGGATTTATTTATTATTTATTATTATTGTTTCTGGTTCTGTCTACTACTAGTTTTTATATATGTAGCTAGTTAAGGTATCTTTCTATCATAAAATATTGTTGTATTATAATAGACAACCGAGTACAAGATACAGAGATAAACATAGAAATTCTAATCAAAACAAAATCAGCAACAAATCTTCCGCGCACACCCACGTTTTCCATTACCCAATCACAATTAAACACCGTGCAATTTCTAACACATACAATACTGGTTCTCTTAGAAAAACCGGTGAAGAGAAGCGTTTCGCGGTGAAGAAACCGCGCTATCTATTGAAATCGCACATTGTTCGCGACATGTGGGAACGCACGAGTACCCGGAAACTTTCCACGGAGATTTGTATGGGAGTGCTATGGGACTACGCGATACAAATAGTAAAAACTTATTGGCACTCTAAGGACCAAGGGAGCAGTGGTAGCGCAAAAGTAAGGACACGGGCCTCATAACCGAGGAGTGCGGGTTCAAACGTGAGCACGTACAAATGGATTTTTCAAATCTATGTACGCATTTGTACCACTAGCTCGGCGTGTAAGGGAAAAACATCGTGATGAAACCTGCAAATTCAAAAAAATTGCGATTTGTAACCATGATCCAAAAAATCTGGTTCCCTTATCTTAGGGTTACGCTACCAGACTCGCTAAATCCTGAATCATAGTCTAAACGGACCCCGTCTAAGCACGGCACATAACGCTACAAAGATGATGGTAATCTAAGTACTATTAGAGCTAAACAATTTATAAGTATTTATACGAAGACGATAAGGACAAATAGCATCTGACTGAAACTTCAACTTGGGCCACGGATACCTTTAGTACCACATCCAGCTTTACCTATAACTTCGATCAAAGTAAGCCGCATATTGAAAAGCAATGAGATATTAATGCAAATGAGCAGGTGACGCGAGAGTACTATTGAAATGTCAGGATAAAGTTCAATTACAAAATTGCAATCGATTAGGACTGATGGTGTATTGGATATTTAGATTTTTTAAGAGTTAGCCCTTACCCTGCTTTATTTTTAGGCTAAAGCAATGGGGGGGAGTCAGTTTTCCAGAAAGTCATATGGGTAATGGTGCTAAAAAGGTTGCGAACCACTGGCCTAACGGGTGTAAAAGGGGTTTGTTACCACTTAGAATCTGCTTATCCCTTTGGGTTCAGGAGTAAATACTAATCTAACTAAACAAGCAGGTATGTACACTTAATGTTATCGGGAACAGATCTATCATGTATTTTTTCTATATTGATGTCAGTTAATATTCGTTGAGTCTGCGCGACCAACTCAGAGACGAGAACTAGTATAGCAACATTCAACGGACTCCATGGCTCATTCGGTAGTGACCCTGCCCCATGCGCGAAGCGTTGTGAGTTCGATCCCCACCCAGGACAAACATTCGTATGATGAATACTTGTGTTTGTTCTGTGTCTGGGTGTTTGTATATAGTATTTGAGTATATATTTCTAATACCACTGCTGATTCTGATATCTGTAACATAAGTACTTAGCTACTTACCTCGGAATCAGATCAATGTATGTGAATTAGTCGGATATTTATCATGCCAAAAATATTTATATGAACATATACGATACCAGCTATGCAAAAACAAACAGGAATTGATCATTTAAAAACAAAGCGCAATTTTCTCATGGCACAAACCGACACGTCACGTTATAATATTGTGTCCGTTGTTGTTTATTTGATAACAATCTGTACTACGCCAGCTAATGACTGCGCGATTACAAGTCGGAATGACAATGACAAAAGGCTCACGTGCTTAAAAATGATTTAACTTAAAACGCGTTTAATGAAACTTTGAGTAATTAATGCTGCGTAGAATGGGCTTTGGTACAACGACAAACATTGTGATGTCTGTATTATTAGTACTTGAATCAGGCATGATGAAGTTATTATGAGAAATTTACTCCCTGAACTTACGATCAGTACTTCCTTATCATAAATTAACTAACTAAACTTCACGCCACTTCCCTAGCGGGGTAGGCAGAGATAACCGAACGCGATATGGCACGATCCTTACACACCTTACTTGCTTCTTCAACATTCATGATCCTATTCATACAAGCTCTACGCTTTTTACGACTTATCACAACTTAAAATATTTGTTTTGGCATAAATACAAACGTGGTATTTATACCAAAACAAATATTGATGATGATGAATATAAGGGAAAATAAATGGTAATAGCTCATAGACGTTTAAGCTTATATATTTGAAGTAAAAACGTGCATTATAGTTTCATTCGTCTAATAGTTTAGAGTCTACGTTATAATGTTGTAGTACTCAATGGTAGCGAATTCGATCGCCAGACTTGGGCAACAAATTGTTTGTTTTCACTTCGAATGTTTGAAATTACTTTGAAATTAAAACAATGCGAGTGATTTACATGTCCGATGAATATAGTGTCGAAGAGTATGTCACTACTTTTTCACAATTTTCCATCTAACCTATCCCAGTTTTATTTTTGGCTGAATGTGGTTAAAGCGGCCTGCTGCCCCTCTGATTTTGCCTACCCTTTCGCGGATTATGGGTGCAATGTTATGTATATATGTAAGTAAGAAGAGAATGTTTTATATATGTTGCAATGTTTACTCCAGACTGAACATTTTTTTTTCTGTAATGCGTTATTGAGGGCTTTTTTAATTTAAAACATCCAAAAGATGGCGTAACTGTGACGCGTGGTCTTGTCACCCTCCTTATTGGTTTGACGCTCGATGGCGCGTTTGGTAGTGCCCCTGCCCTATGCGCCAAGAGTTGTAGGTTCGATCCTCACCCAGGACTAACATTCGTGTGACGAATACTTGTGTTCGTTCTGTGTCTGGGTACCACTGTTGATTCTGATATCCGTAACACAAGTGCTTAAGCTACTTAACTCGAAGTCAGATCAATGTAGGTGAAATTGTAGGATATATATTTAAAAAAAAATTGGTTATTTGTCAGAACAAACTGACATTCTGTCAACAATGAGCCAATAGTGACAGTGATAAGACCACGAGGCTCCCTCGTGCCACCTAGCGGAATTTGTATTTTTAAAATCCCTCATTAAGATAACCATAACAAAAATTATCAAGCATATCAAGATTTCATATGCTTTAATCACGACACGAAATGTGTCCTACAAAAAACAAATCAGTCGAATTGAGAACCTCCTCCTTTTTTCGAAGTCGGTTAACAAATAGTTCACCGATGAAAGAAAAATCGTGAGGGAACCTGCACATACAGACAACTGCTCTTAAATTGTGGCCCAAGTTTTTGTGGATTTAATATAAATGCAATAGCATTGAAGCAATCAATCACCTATCACAATGTATCACGACGCTAGGAAGGAATAACAGGCCGCAAGAAGTAGTATTTATCGGAAAATTTTAAACACCTTGAATTTTATATTTTTGTCCCATGTTGGTCTGGGACTTAAAAATAATGTGCTAACACTGGTTCTTGCCAAGCATGTCGTAAAACGCGACTAATGGTAAGTATATTGGGTTTTGGGTATGTGATTGTGAAGGCGACAAGCTAGCCACTTGTCACTACTTTTTAACAATTTGCCATTTAACCCAGCCCAGCTCATTGTGGTTAAAAGGGGTAGCTGCCCTTTTAACTCTGCCTACCCCTTCGGGGATTATGGGCGTGATTTAACCCAGCCCAGTTATATTTTGGCTCATTGTGGTTAAAGGGGGTAGCGGCCCCTTTGCCTACCCCTTCGGGGATTATGGGCGTGATGTTTCGTTATAAGTATGCTATTTGGGCAGTATAATTTGTGGTCGTTGTGATTATAGTTTATTGAATAGTGCTACACTTGAATAGCTTATAAGAATTATTGCATCATTGTTCTGTACCGGCTTTTAAATTTAAATCAACATTGTACAGGAAAATACTGTTCACTAAGCGAAACATGCGATAAAAATCATGACAGTTTCTAAATTCATCTTATCCTGCACAGTGCGCAATGCGCCAAGTGCAAATAAAACTGAGTTAGCGCAATTGCGCTATGCAGTGCAGTGTTACATAACAAGTCTAAACAGTACTTACAGCTGCACGTTGGGTTCCATCGTTTACGTCCGTCTCGAAGTTCCACTGAGCAGCCACGTTGTTGGTGCACTCCTTCGATGCCTGGTCATCAGCTTTCAGCAGAAAATCTCTGATCTGCTGCAAATTCACTGCATGCACTCTATCATCGATGCTGTTACTAGTTCCACCCCTATTAAAATCGTAGGGGTTCGACCCGGAATAATTAGGATCATTTCTCACAAAATTAGGATCATTCCTCCTGAAATTGGGATCATTATTCACATCGATCCTGTCATCCCGATTCGTCTCATCATAAGGCCTTAAAGTGGAGCTTGGATTTCGTCCATTCCCATAGTCGGGGCTTGGATAACCGTTATTGTTAATATCAGGATTGATCCCCCTGAAAGGTGTTGAGGATACTGGATAGACTCCAGCTGTAGGTCTAGCAGAGCTGTACCCGAAGTTTTGTTGCTGAACATCATATTGGTTTCCTGGAGAGTTTATCGATGAAGGAGTACTGGAGAGGAGTCCATACCCAGCTCCATTGTACCTTTGGGTAGTTGACGATATCGGTGGGAGGTCTAACTGAGGGTCTGAAAAGCACAATGTAGAGGATAGTAGCACAAGGAGGGCTTTTACAACAGTTCTGGTGAGGGCACAGGCCATGTTGGCGTTGTCGCGAGTCAACCAATGGTGCGTGGTGCTTGGCTGCGCACGAGTCTGCAACTGCGGGCTTACCTCTGAACTCGGGCCGTGTGAATCGCTTTGTCTGTCCGTCTGTACCTTCGGAAGGGCGCAGTAAAATGAATAGCAGTAAGGTATCTCAGACAGGAAACTAAATGTGTTGTAGTCGGCTTACAAAATATTATGCAAAATAAATTATTTATGGCAAAACAAACAATAATTTAACATTGGGAATATTCTTAGAGGTCTAAATTCTAAACTACCCTATGGTAAATATGTTAGTTGTTTCAAACTATGATAAACTTAGGGTCGGTTGCTATATACTTATTTGATTGACCTCACCAATAGTATTATATTAAAGGGACGAAAAAACTGTTATATCCTCGGTTGAATAAATGAATCTTTATCTTAATAATATAATCGATATCCATTATTATAGCAAAAGCAATACTTACTTTGAAATCTTTTGACCAATTTTGGAAAACATTTAATTCTGAAATTGCAGCATATTAATTTAATTTCGTGTAAATTTCTTCCACCATTCATCATCGACGATTATTCACTCTACTGTCATTATCTATACTGTGATTTAGTTTGTTCTATGGCATAAAGACGCACTTGACGTCAAACCATTTGTTTTGGGCTCTGCTTTGATTAATTATAAAAATTGTTTCAGTCCCACAATTATGGTGTTTTGTTTTCATTAACTTGTTTAATTAAATAATTAATAAAGAAGCGTGGTTCGTTATGTATGAAATTAACTAAGCAAGGTCAGACTAAATCATGGTAAATTGGCGGTTTTTGCATAATTTTCCACACAAGAGGAACTAATTACTGTGATACGGGGTTTAAATATCAGTTAATTTGCAAGTCCGATGGATTTTCCATAGATTTGCGTACGGTAGATTATAATGTTTTATTATTTGTAGTACATACAAATTTTAAGTTTATATATAGATCTGCAGTTGCGTTCGTTTCATTGACAAGTGTTGCAATGTTATCCTTGTATATAGTTTAATTCTAACGCTGATAACGCATTGTATCCTAGGACTTATTAAATCTGCAAAATATATCGTCCTTTTAATAGAATAACATTAAATCTACAAGTTCTTACTTATTTTATAGATATACATCATCATCTTCCTAGCGTTATGTCCCGTGCTTAGACGGGGTCCTCTTAGACCATAATCCAGGATTTAGCGAGTCTGGTAATCACATTGAAGCGGCTGCCGATCTGACCTTCGTAACCCTAAGATAGGGGAACCAGACAATTTTTGGATCATGGTTACAAATGCAAAGTTGTTTGAATTTGCAGGTTTCATCACGTTGTTTTCCTTCACCGTCGAGCTAGTGGTATGAATACGTATATAGATTTGAAAAATCTAGAGGTACGTGCCCGGGTTTGAACCGGCACTCCTCGGTTAAGAGGCGCGTGTCCTTACCATTAAGCTACCACCGCTCTTTTATAGATATACTTATATAGTCCCGTATATAATAGTTAAGCTGACATTTTGAGGCAAGACGATTTCTTCCAAGTGGTAATATTTTGACCAATCAAACCCCTGCTGCTTGTTACTTTTATCGCCACTTTAAGTTAAAAGTAATTAGTAATCCTACTTAGTTCCCCGCTTATTATATTATTTGAATATTTTTCTTGAATAAAAAAAAAAATATTAACAAAAAAATTTCATCTAAAAAAATTTTCATCTCCAATTCGTAAAGACATGAAGTGATACAAACCATATTTCTAACTTGATGCTGAATACCCATCCAAATTATATCCTCGGCATACATGCTTTACTTTTACCAGCCCACATGAATGTTATAATTACTCAGGCTATTCATTAAATAAACAGTGAAATTTCCCCGAAGGACGTTTCCGAGTTATATAAGCGGGTGCTACACTTAACTTGCGTAAGCGCACGCCGCGCCTTACACCGTTTCACGATTAGTGCGCGCGCATATTTGTGTCACAAGCTTAAAAAGGTTTATGTTATGTTTATTTTTGAGGTCAATTTCGGTAAGGCTTATATCTTGGTGATTTTTTTTTTCTGGGAAACCTGAAGTGCTCGTTCAACAATAGTTTGAAAATAACTGTCATGATGATTGATTTAATATACCTACCTGATTTTTATTGTTTTAAGGGAACATATATTCCAGTTGTCCCATGTTGGTCTGGGACTTGGCCCATGTTTATCTGGGACAAAAAAAAGAATGTGCCAACTGTGGTTCTTGCCTAGCATGCCGTAAAAGGCGACTAATGGTGTACGGGCTTTTGGGTATGTGACTGAGTAGGCGACGAGCTAGCCACTTGTCATCCCTTTTTCACAGCTTTCCATCCAACCCAGCCCACTGTCCCATGTTGGACTGGGACTTAAAAAGAATATGCCAACTGGGTTAATTATGAAAAAGGAGTGACAAGCGGCTAACCTGTCGCCTACACAATCACACACCCAAAACTCGATATACCATTAGTCATCTTTTACGACATGCTAGGCACAAAACACCGTTGACACATTCTTTTTTAAGTCCCAGACCAACATCAAACAGGATTTAGCGAATCTGGTAATTATATTGAAGCTCAATGACACGCAACCCGCATACAAGTGGACAGCGGGGGCATAGTCGGAGGCGAAAAAGGAGCGATTCTTAATTAATAAACTAACTTTCACTTATTACAAATGCAACTCGTACAAAGTTGGTAATAGAGGAGAAAAGACACCAGCATACAAGAAGAAATTGCGAGCGTTCCTCTTCCCCCAATAAGGTCTGGTCTAGGATATTTCTCCATTTGGTTACGGAACTCTAAAACCTATGACAACATTGTTAACGGGCACTAACGATAAACATTCATATCACAACGAGGAGCGGCGAAGAAAGCGATAACGAGCCGGGACCGATGCGATAACGACGCGAGGAAGTCACGACCCACTTAGCAGCCTTGAGTAAAAGTCCCCAGTGCATTGATAGGTATGTCTCACAAATACGTCGACTTATAGAGGTTTAGGACTTAATATAATTTACTGTGTTCCTTGCCTAGGAGGCTAGAGGTAGACAGACTGAAAGGGGCAGCAGGCCCCTTTAAGTCTGCGTACCTCTAAAAACTGCTTATTATTTATTTCAGAATAAAGCCTTCCTATATTCTAAAACAAACATAACATCACGCCCATAATCCCCGAAGGGGTAGGCAGAGTCAAAGGGGCAGCAGGCCCCTTTAACCACATTCAGCCAAAAACAAAACTGGGCTGGGTTGGATGGAAAATTGTGAAAAAGTTGTGATAAGTGGCTAGCTCGTCGCCTACACAATCACATACACAAAACCCGATACAATTAGTCGCCTTTTACGACATGCTAGTCAAGAAACACAGTTGGCACATTCTTTTTCAGTCCCAGACCATGGGACAATGAGCTGGGTTATATGGAAATTTGTGAAAATATTTATTTGAGTCCAAAGTAAAAAAGTAGCAAGAAACACAGTTGATACGTTATTTTTAAGTCCCCGACCCACATGGGTTTTTTTTTAATTCCCATCTTACCCAATTCAATTTTAATTGTAACTAAAATTTGTTAAAGCTTTAATTTTCTTTAAAAGTCGCTTCAAAATTGTAACCGGTCTAGATTACCCCAGGATCATCAACAAAGCGCTCTCGGGCTAGAAACGGAACATGAAACTAGGACAATGATGATAAAGATATGTATGGTTAGAGGATTTACCAGGATTTAAGCTAGCATTTACAAGGGATTGTTGCCAATGCACCAAGAAGAAGGTGCGATTGTCGTAGCTGCAACACATCAGAGTATGCGAGTTATGTTAGGTGGAAAATATCTAGTGGAACTATATAGAGCTGTTATTAAGACTTGAATTAATACTGTTAATGACATATTCAAGTATGAGACTAACTAACTAACTAAATAAACTTCACGCCACTTCCCTAGCGGGGTAGGCAGTGAGACCCGAAAGCCACATGGCACGATCCTTACACACCTCACTCGCTTCATCAACAATAATGATCCTTTTCATACAAGCTCTACGTTTTTATGACTCCTTACATTACCTACTGTTAATACAAGACCAATCTGGTCGTGGTAGGTGAGCCTAGGCTTTCCGCGGCTCCTACATCCTTCCACTTTCGCATTGTATATCTGTTTAGCCAATCTTTCGTCATTCATTCTTTCCACAGTATAAGACGTAGTCACAATTTACTTTCTGAAGTTTAAAATGTACGTAAACTAATCACAGTGTGAAGAAGTGGAAGCGGTGTGAAGATTAGTTAGTTAGTTATATAAAAAATGAAAATCCTATATCCACTTATCCACAAGCCGTGGTATTCTTTTTCGATTAGTCCACGAAGATGGAGAAAATGCTCTATTAGACTAAATTAAACAAACTTCGCCAATAGTATAGCAAAGTACCGGAGCAGTCAAGGATTGTTGACATTAATAGGATCTATAACTAATTACGGTCCACTTCTTTTTATCAAACTGCTTCTCCTATCATAAGTTTAAGATTAACTGGTATTCGTTCCAACGTATAAGACTCGCAGAACCCAAGTAAGTGGACTAAGTATGATTCACTTAGAACACGTCTTTGCGAGTCATAGACCAGCGAGTCTGCGAGTCGTCTGAAGAACGGAACATAAAACAGGAAACGTAATCGCATCTACAACTCTATATAGATCCCCATACGGCGTGCGATACGCAATTTTCCCATTGTGCCAGTTACGCCGTGAGAACCGCGCTCCCAACGACACTGGTGCGTCTGCGCGCGCGCCGCTCCTGCATGCTTAATGCGTGGCTCGTAACACGTACCTTAAGATTTATTTGTCAATGAACACGTTAGGTTTTCCACTTGAGCAATGCATTTTGTTAGTAGTTATAAGTATAATACTTTAAATTAAACAGCGTTAGCCTTTGCAATTTTTTGTTACAAAGGCTTCTATGATGCGTCCCGTAGCTTCTATAAATTTTTCAAGATAACAGGCTTATGTCTTTTTAACGATACAATATTTGGCGTACGAATTTCCGTTATAATTAGTTGAGTGGTTTAGGCATGACAGACAGATATGATTAATTTACGATGTACAATATTAGTCGTTTCTAAGATAAATACATCTTAGACAAACATTATTAACTAAAACTGGTACTTTATAGAACTGGATCAAATCAAACGTAACATGACTGAAATCGTTTCCATTACCATCCCAAGTAGGTCTGGGACTGAAAAAGAGTATGCCTGCTGTGTTCCTTACCTATCACGACTTAAAAGGTGACTAATAGTGTCAAGATATGATTGTGATTATGTAGGCGACGAGCCTCTTGTCTCAAATTTCACAATTCTCCATTTAATAGGACTTTTTAAGGACCATATTGCTCCTTATAAGGCAGACAGGAGCTTTCCTTTCTTCTTTAGTTATTACGGGCGTAATAGTATATATTATGTACTTGTATAAGTACTAGCGGCCCGCCCCGGCTTCGTACGGGTGGACATATATTTTCTAACCAAACCTACCTATTGGTTTAATATTCTATAGCCTAGTGAAAGGATTTTTGAAAACGGTCCAGTAGTTTTTGAATTTATTCGTTACATACATACATACAATAATAGTTTAGATGTAGCAATCTGTCACTGGATGATGAAAATTCATTATCCCGCAACATTTTGTATGTCATCGTATAGCGATAAACATTCATCGTCCTCTTATATACGATAGCAGCGCCCCGTTGTTTCACCCGCGTAGTTCCCGTTCCCGTAGGGATACGGGGATAAAATATAGCCTATGTTACTCGCTGATAAAGTAGCTTTCCATTGGTGAAATAATTATTCAAATCGGTCCAGTAGTTTCGGAGCCTATTCGATACAAACAAACAATCAAATATCTCCTATTTATAATATTAGTATAGATTGCGTATTCTGAGCTCGTCGCCGGTGCGTTACCTTTTAGCTCTCAATTAGTGCAGTTAGACGTTTAGGGCTACCGTTACAGCCGGGTCAAGGTGGATACTCTGTTCGCTAATTCTGCGTTGCGTAGTCGGTTGAAGGTTTGATAGGTTAATCTACTGCTCGCTTTGTTACCAATCAGTCTTATAAACTATCGACTTTAAAAAAAAAAAGTGGCACTGTTTCAAAAAAAAGAGATTTTATTCTTATTTACTTCAAAAAACCAATTTTTTCCCGTGTTGATCTGGGACTATAACAGCATTTGCCAACTGTCTTTCTTGCCTAGCATGTCGCAAAAGGCGACTAATGGTAGGTATATCGGGTTTTGGGGTATGTGATTGTGTAGCTAGCTAGCCATTTGTCACTAATTTTTCCCAATTTTCCATTTAACCGAGCCCAGTTTTATTTTTGGCTGAATGTGGTTAATCCGTTTAACCACATTTACTGCTGTCCCTTTGACTCTGCCTACCCCTTCAAGGATTACGGGCGTGATGTTATGTTATGTGTGTTATGTTAAACAATTTTTCATCCCATTTTGGTTCAGGACCCAAAAAGAATGTATCAACTGAGTTCCTCGCCAATTGTGTTGTAAAAGACGACTAATGGAGTATTGGGCGTTACGTTTGTGATTATGAGAGCGACGCCACTTGACACTAATTTTTCACAATATTCTGTCAAACCCAGCTCATATTGATTTTGGCTGGAATGTGGTTTAAGGAGCTACCTACTTCTCCTTAAACTCTGTCTACCCCTTCGAGGGCGCGATGGTATGTATATAAAGTTAGTTAGTTACTTAAATCTATACATTGACGTAACTTTTGACCTTGCGCACAGGCATCGCGTGCGGTCGTGCGAGAAATGAACGCGGATTCATTACTGTAACGAACCTTAAATGGACAATTTAACGGCAATTCTGTCGGTGCACCGAATGCGAACGTCTCATAATCAAGCCAAGGTATTTTTAACGTGCGATCTTTGGGTTTGAAGGATACTTGAACATCTTGCTTGGCCACCGGGTAAGAAAATAGTATACATTTTAATATACTCATCGCTCGCCCAGTTAGAAACTTGCAAATGATGACGAATTTTCTAATTAGATGTAATTAGTAATTCTGTTAAGTTTTATTTTTGGCCAAATATGATTTAAGGGGCTTGATGCTCTTTTAAGTCTGCCTTCCCCTTCGGGGATTACGGTAGTGATATTATGTATGTATATATGTATTAATTCTGAAGTGTGTAATCAGACCTACAAAACCTCTCAGTATTTTTATATTATTAATTAACATAGATTTTATGAAACTGCACACACCTATTAGGGGTTTTAGTTAAATAACAAGTATATAGTGAACATTACAAAGAAGCCTGCACATGGACGTGTAAACACGATGAAAATTTTCTAGTACACTTGTCTAAGGATAGCGATGGTCAAATAAATAGCAGTCGCTTCATTGCTTATTAAAGATTTTTTCTAAATCTAAAATCACAGTTTAAGCAGACCTTAACTAGAAATGAGACACAACTCTGAGAAGATATAAATATCACACTACATCACATACATTGATCTGACTCCGAGGTAAGTAGCTTAAGCACTTGTGTTATGGATATCAGAATCAACAGTGGTATTTCAAATATATACTTTAATATTGGATATTAACATCAAGGCACAGAACAAATACAAGTATTCATCACACGAATGTTTGTCCTGGGTGGGGATCGAACCCACAACTCTTGGCGCATGGGGCAGGGTCACTACCGAATGAGCCATCGAGCTTGTCAAGATGATTGATGATTCATCTTAATTATATAAGCTGACTACACCTCAGTTCAGTTCAACTGCTCGCTCTTTACTTTACCAAATTTGTTATTTAAAATGACATCATCTTTGTAAGCTAAAGCCCATTACGGACAGACGGAAGGGTCATAGCTATGAGGATGCCCTTTTTTTCTCAAAGCCGTATGTGATGACTTTTAAGTTCAAAACAAAGACCGCCTTCCTAAGTCATCGAGTTGACGTCAGAACAGCAATCTACATTGTCCGGATGATAGATGCATTCACATCATCCATTAGTCTACATAAGTCATCGAATCATCAGCGAGGCCTTGTCACACGGACGGACAAGTCAACCGGAAAATATAGCGCTCAAAAACAGTAGGTACCACTACAAAAAATACTACCACGGCAAAAAGTTGCGGTGTCAAAAAATCGTGCAATGTTTTCGGCTCCGCCCAGTAAGCTTTGTCTGTCTTTTGTTATGGTATGATTGACAGCTGGCTTCTTAAATAACTCGAATATTCATGGAGAGGTGTTAGTATTCATTATGCATTCAGGTTGGAAATTGGTTTATGTTCAAGGACGGTGCAGCAGATTTGCATATTACGAGTATTTGTCGATCGGTTAACTTTTATATGAACACTAAGTTCTGGCCAGGTCTGAGCTCGCATAGGACGTCAATAAAACATAGCCTATGTACTATTCCAGCCCATCTATCTATAGTCTATATGCCTAATTTCATCTTATTGAGTATATTCGTTTCAAACATAAATAAACAAATATTTCCTCTGTATAATATTAATATAAATACAGAAGTATAGATTTAAAGATTAGGTCTCAACTGTCTTGAATAATACGACAATTTACGATTATTTAAACAAATTATATCTTAGAACCATTTGTGCATCGTGTCAAATCCCCTATCAATTGTACTGAGACTAATCATATGCAAGCATAACAGTGCAAGCTATACCAACTGTTATTCCGAGAAAAGAATTGCGGATTTTTTATTCCACAATAAATCCTTCCTATATGATAAACATAATTAAAATCAGTTCTCTAGTTTTTTGTGAGAGACTCCGACTATCCAAATCTTGGCATCTATTATATATATTTATGAGCGGTGGTAGCTCAATGGTAAGGACACGCGCCTCTTAATCGAGGAGTGCGGGTTCAAACCCGGGCGCGTACCTCAATGTAATTACCAGACTCGCTAAATCCTGGATCATGGTCTAAGCGGACCCCGTCTAAACACGGGACATAACGCTAGGAAGAAGAACTATATATATTTATAACATAAAAATTAATAATAATGAATGTGTTGCTCAGCGCAAATCTCGATAACAGCTGAACCGATTTCGCTAATTCTTTTTCAGTTGTGTTTGTTATTATCAGGTGAAGGTTCTTATGAAAGAAAAAAAGAAAAAAGATGCACGGAAAAAAAATTGGTATCTATTGAAAATCCGAGAACGGGGCGTTACGAAGTGCGCCGGGTCAGCTAGTATATAATAATAATGTAATTATCAAGATATACTTACCTAAACGAAAACATAAGTTGACATATATTTTTTTGTTTGCTATTTGTCATTCCAAAATAGCTGGACTAATTTTAAGCATACAAGGAAACCTATTGCAGGCGGGACTATAATTTGACCACACCGTATAATTTGTCAAAAGAACATGCGACGCTGTACGTATAAATGTGTAATATTAGTGTTGGTTGATGACCCCGAACATGCGCGTTTAGAGTATAATCTAACTAACATATTTATTTTTACAAACATTGATCTGACTCCGAGGTAAGTAGCTTAGGCACTTGTGTTACGGATATCAGAAACAACAGTGGTTCTACAAATATATACTTAAATATTGGATATTAACACCCAGACACAGAACAAACACATGTATTCATCATACGAATATTTTTCTGGGTGGGGATCGAACCCAATACTTTTGGCGCATGGAGCAGGGTCACTGCCGAATACGCCATCGACTCTGGTCTGGTACAGAATATTGAAATATCCAAACACAAATTTTTAGCCTCACCAGGGATTTGAACCCAAGACCTTGTGTTATTTACGCGTGGCTTGCTATCAATGGACCAATGAGACAGTTTCTCTGAAGTAGATTTACTATATACTTTTAAATTAAAAAAACAAACATTTTACAATTCTCCGAAGTTACGTAACATTTTTCCAATTCTTCAGGTCAGGGTCGGACTCTGCGACGGCTATTGTGCGACTTCCTGCCATTGATAACGCATTAGAGCTGGCGTGAGTCATTGGCTCTGTAATCTAGGTCCAGGTTAGTCTGGAAGGATGTTTCCTAAGTCGGCTACAGAGCAAGGCTAACGACCGGGTTCTGAATCCTTACTAATATTATAACTGCAAAAGTAACTATGTCAGTCTGGAACTTGGCGTTAATCTGGGACAAGAAAATATAATGTACCAACTGTGGTTCTTGCCTAGCATGTCGTAAAAGGCGACTAATGGTATATCGGGTTTTGGGTGAGTTATTGTGTAGGCGACAGGTTAGCCGCTTGTCACTGCTTTTTCACAATTTTCCATCTAACCCAGCCGGGCTTTATTTTTGGCTGAATGTGGTTGAAGGGGCATGCTGCCCCTTTGACGGGGATTATGGGCAGCTATCTGTGTGTTACCTTTTTATACATTGCGGGTTCGAATCCCGCTACGGCCCGATGTTCGTAATTGAACATGATGGTTCGTACTCATAGTCATGGATGTTTATGACTATATTTTTGGTAGTAGTAGTAGTGTTATGGAGTGGCTACGTTATATTCCTTGTCGGGTTCCATACAGAACGTTAACATCTTGGATGGAGAAGACTTTATCAGGGTCTATTCAGGCCCTGGGGATCTGACTTCGCCGAGAACTGGTATATATATAATATACTTACAAAATTATGTCTGTTCGTTGTCTAGTCTATCGAGTACCTATACTATAAATATATTATGCTTAGTTTAATCATCTTCCTAGCGTTATGTCCCGTATTTAGACGTGGTCCGCTTAGACCATGATCCAGGATTTAGCGAGTCTGGTAATTACATTGAAGCGACTGCCGGTCTGACCTTCGTAACCCTAAGATAGGGGAACCAGACAATTTTTGGATCATGGTTTAAATATATTATGCTTAGTTTGGAGCAATATAATTAATGTCTTAGTGTGAACAAAGTATCTTTAGGGGTGAGAGTTTCCCGCTCCCCCGCCAGCCCGGTAGGTAGTAAAGGCCGCCTTCGGCCAACTACCGACGTCCTCTCAAAAAAAAAAAAAAAAAAAAAACAAAGTATCTACATTCGACTTTTTTTTTTATTGCTTTTTTGTAAATTTCCTCGGCGGAATCAGGTTCTCAGCGCCTGAATAGACCCTGAAAGTCTTCTCCGTCCTAAATGTTACCGATCTGTATGAAACCCTGACGAGGAATATAACATAGTCACTTAGGTACTTACTCAAAATAATAAAACACGATACTAAATATTAGTTAAATAATTTAATACGCTAGTAGTCAGTTCACAAGCCGGCGTACTTCCTCAGCTTCTCGCTGAAGCCCACGTCTTCCATCGCCAGCCGCTGCTCTTGTGTGCAGTACTCTGCAATTAAATGTATATCGGTTTAAAGAATCTTTATTTCTCAAAGAACTTACATTGTAGTTCAATTAAAGAGAAATTACAATTATAATAAATATTTAACTAAATCGTCCTGCGACGAAGCATGCAGCCACAATACCAAAATTTCGGGCAAAATCCGCCAACAATATAGCACCAAGCTACGAGTACCATGGTTTCCTATGAGAAAGTGAACTCACATACCTATCTACTTACCCAGCCACCAAATACACTGCTATCTAAGAATACAAATCAAATAGATCTGAAGAGAGTAGGTAGCATATATAATGTAAAAAAAACAAGGACTTTACTTTTACTTTTCTTTTAGTTAATATCAGTTAGACTTGGTGAAAATCCAAAGAATTTTCATACGGTATGTATCGTCTTGCTTCTTGAAAGAAAAACTAAGAAATATCCAGTCAGATAGTTTTCCTGATCAATAGAGGCTAAGAAAGGAAATATCCCTTTAGAAAAGGTGGAATGTCATTAAGTAATTTTTTTTCTCCACACCAGTACCTATCAAATTAGAAAAAAAATAGGAACAGAGTATTTATTTCCACTTCTATTCTATCATCGTATCAATATTCGTCTATATTCCTAGGGCGTAATATCTCTTAGCCAAATTGTATATTTAGCATGGGCTACTGTCAACAATTAGTACTGAACCAAATCAAAAGCAATACTCACGAACGGTGCTGGTCTCCCATCCTATAAACTCGCCAGTGCGCTCGTTCTCCGCCTTGAGCCACTCGTAAAGGGGGGCGAAGTACTCCAGCACCCCCCCAGCGTCCATGGTGCGCTGTCCCGTCAGCACTTCCATCGCGTCCGGCCACGGCTTTGATGAGCCCATTTGGAGCATTTTCCTGTTGAATACAGGTTCAGAGTTATTGCTTACAATAATGGTTGTGGTCGTGCTAATGTAACTGTAATACCCAATACGAGTATTCTATCAAAATGTTACCGAAAATTATTTAGAATAGTGATACTTTATTAGATGAAGAAGGCGTCTCGCTTGGAAGAGGCGCTAGTTTGAAAACGAATATTAAATAAATATCAGACGACATCACATACATTGATCTGACTTTGAGCTAAGTAGCTTAAGCACTTGTGTTAAGGACATCAGAAACAACAGTGGCATTACAAATTTCACACGAATGTTTGTCCTAGGTAGGAATCGAACACACAACCTTTGGCGCATGGGGCAGGGTCACTACCGAATGCGCCATCGAGCCAGTCATGTAATATTGTCATTTGGACGGTAATATAAAGTGCCCTCTGGCACCATGTACGAGAGCCTTTCCCATCGAAAGATCTGAACGCACCCTAAAGCCTTGCCGGCAGCCTGGCTCCTGTAGATATCGCAGTTGGACAGCAGCATGTCAGGGTTCGAGGGGGAGTACTCGCCAGCCAGCTGGCACAGCGAGCGGTGGAACTGGAACTGGATGATGTACGACACGTAGTACCTGGAATGAGATGATGTGAAATTATGGAAGATGCACCGCGAAAATTCGTGTACATTTTGGTTATCCGCGAATGTGAATTTTGTAATTAAAATAATACTAATATAAAAATAATTGATGCCCCTTTTCTAGGCCCTTCACCAGGGTGACAACTGAGGTGACTCTAAATATAATAAAAAATATGAGACAGTTTTGTCCGGAAGCGAATCGTTACTATGAGAGTTATTCCATTAGTAAATATTTTATTAAGAAAACCAGCAATTAATAGTAATTTTTGTTGTTTTTCTTTTTGTTCTTATACTTTTTGAAAAATATTTCTCAGTTTTTTTTCTTTAATCCTTCCCAAAACATCATAAATCATTTAAATATCATATAATGAAGTTTTCATGGCATTTCCACCATCACCAGTGGGAATCCTAGAACTCCGCGATGCTTTTTCTTCACCTGAGTGGTGATGACAATGAGTCTGTCACATTAATCCGAAAAAAACCTTAACCCAACTTTCACGGCTACCAACATCAACACTAACCTCATATACTCGACGTCAGCAGATATATGGTACTTGGCAGCAGGGTCGAAGTCGTCTTCCGACCTGGGCACTGGCGGCTCCACCCCCTGCAACGATTCGCGCAGCTGCCAGAAGTGGCAGTTGTAGTCCTGGGGTGAGGTAATACCCCGGAACACGCTGTATCTGAACAGATCCAGGATGTACGCGAAGGGCAAGAATACTATCTTGTCTAGACCCTGAAAAAAGAAATTATACTTTTGAAGCTTTTTGATACTGTTTTACGTGTTAAAAAATCAACCAGATTCGAATAAAAATGTTGATTGATGTGGTCATCTATGTTTTTGTACCTTTCCAATTTTTTAGTTCTCTGGGGGTATCTTCATATAATTTTCCGCATAACTACGAAATTATTACTATGTAAGTAAGGCTCGAATGGGCCTTTAGTCACCAGAAGAAGAAAATACCGTCCATGGACAACTGCGACATCAAAGGTATAGTTAATATTTAATTTACACCAAAATCTCTCCACTACAATAGCTCACCATTTTGAACTGTTGGTTGATGTTGGACTCCAGATCATCAGGCCCGTCGGCCAGGAGCCCCATTACCCTCAAGTGCTTGGGCGTTGACACGGACAGAGACATCACGTCGCCGACAGCTTCATGGAACCCTGTGCGTTAAATATAGTGTTAATGAAATAGGGTTGCCAACCTTAAATAAAAAAACTAGGATTTGAAGTAGGAAAAACCAGGACAATTAAGTTTAAAAACAGGACGCAGTAATAGAGTTGCAATACTTAATTTAATATGTTGTGAAAATAGGTTTAATGAAATACATTTAATGCTAATAACGTAAGAATTGTAAAAGTGGCGCGCGTATTTGAAAATACATGACCTTATCACGGTGCTTTAAAAACCCAGGACGCTGCTTATAAACTATCCAGGACACCCCAGGACACTGCAAAAACTAGGACATGTCGTGGGAAAATCGGACGGTTGGCAACCCTATAATAAAACCATACCATCCCATGTATACCATTTAGATACTATAACATTTCAGTGAAGAATATAATTTAATAATTCAATTTCTTGTAAATTTTGTAGGTAGTATTAAGGATTATTATAGCAATAAAAGCCGTCTAAGACTACAGAAAAAAACAAAAACCGAAACTGGCCTTTGTAGACCTTAAGTTACCTTCTAATAAAAACATACTACCTGATGTTGAGACAAATAATTATCATAATGAGGTGAGATGAAATATTTAAAGGTGCATAATGTTATATCAGATTTCACACAACAAATGATAAAAGTTCAAAAACACAACCATAATTACAAATAGATGGACCATATGATTGCAAAATGTATGATTTCAGTGAATACCCCACTCAAAGAGTTCACAACATTAACTTATGAGTCAAAGTCAAAATACTCTTTATTTATATAGATTTGAAACAAACAATTATAAATCGTCCATTCAACAGGAAAATCAACTGATAATATGAATCTACCACCGAAAATCTAGTGAAAATCTACTTAAGTACAAACTAAAATATAGTGAAAATCTACTTAAGTACAAAAGGCATATACAGAGACAGAAACAAATCCACCAAACATTTTATTTTATAATACTCTGAATTTTACCAGCATTAGCTCCTGCCCTATAGATAACAGGCTGATCTTTATACTGAAGGTAGTACTGAATGTGACCCATCTCGTGATGGGTGGTCGTGAAGAATGCCCGCGTGACCTTGGTGCACTGCTTAATCCTACAAAAAGGACAAATGTTAATTACCGGCGTTGGCTCCCTCTCTATAGATGACGGGTTGGTCTTTGTACTGCAGGAAGTACTGAATGTGGCCCATCTCGTGATGGGTGGTGAAGAAGAAGTCGTCTGTTATTTCGGTACATTGTTTGATCCTAGAAAAAGGACATACAATTTAACAGCACAGAAATAACGCAGAGCTATTATACCTGGCGTGTTCAAACGTGCTGCAAATCATAGATCAAAATAAAAAGTAACCCATACCGTTCTCTAAATATCAAAGAGCGGTGGTAGCTCAATGGTAAGGACACCCGCTTTTTAACCGAGGATTTCGGGTACAAACACGGGCACGTGCCCGGGTTTGAACCCGCACTCCTCGGTTTGACCTCTGAATTTTTTAAATCTATGTACGTATTTATACCACTAGCTCGACGGTGAAGGAAAACATCCTCCAAATTCAAAACAACTTTGGACTTGTGACCATGATCCAAAAATTGTCTGGTTCCCCTATCAATGTAATTACCAGACTCGCTAAATCCTGGATCATGGTTTAAGCGGACCTCGTATAAACACGGGACATAACGCTAGGAAGATGATGACCGTTCTCTAAATATCAAAGCTTCTATGTACAACTTGTACGTAGTATATTATTTTAGCTTAAGCTATGCTTATGTAGGTTTCATCATGATAAAGTTGCGTACATAGTATAAAAAATCCAGAGGAACGACCGGGTATTCTATTCAACATCCTTCTTATGTCATGCTTGCCAAACAGCACCCACTTAGTGGTATCTAGATGTGTGATGTTCCATATGTAAGGACTGCTAATCCTGTACCTGAAGTCCTCGCCATCGAATATGTCCCATGCGGACATCGGACCATCGCATCGGTAGATCGGTTGGCTACTCGGTGAGTCGGTTATCACCAAGTCATCTAGATCTATGTACTTAGTTATACCATTTGCGTTAGTCTATCGCGCGTGCGCTATGAGGCGTGTGTCCTTACCATTGAGCATTCATCGCTTCCGAGACCGTTTCAATGACACGATATATCTACCGTATGTTATTGAGGTATCTTGCTGACCACGTGATGCTCCAGCATCAGTTACGTATACCATGTTATGGAAATATCAACCTAATTTAAGTCCTTTGACCTGACCATTAAGCCAGCACCATTCTTCCTAATCTGATGGATGATGTTTCATATAAAGCAACCAGTAATCCTGTACCTAAAGTCCTCGCCATCGTAGAAGTCCCAGGCAGACGCGTGGCAGACCATATCGCGGCCATCTTTCGGCTTCTCGATGATGGACTTCTCCCAGAAAAGGTCGGGCATGGCGCTCAGATTTAGGGACTTGAAGAAGTCCTCGGCGGTTCGGAACATTTTCAGTGGGGTGTAGTTCTGGGAAAACAAGTTGATACGATATATATTATTTTAGGAAAAATATTTTTTACAAATCTGTACTAAAAATAAAGTTAATAGGGAATTAAATTGTTGGCTCAATGTGGTTTACGGAGCTGAATGCTACTTGAACTCTTCTGACCTCTTCTAGTGTAACCGATATGATGATATGTAGTTAGATATCCTTCATAATATGCAAAATAGGCTTCCAATATTTTGAGAAATCTGCAAAATTCTCTTTAGCCACTCCAGATACAAACAGTTAGTGTTATTTTTAATATTACAGACAAGTATTTGTAATATTGTCTGTTTGTTATATTTAACCTAACCTAATCAAAACCAAAATGTCAATAGTGATGAAATGTAAGGGGAAGAAGACAGGATTCTTTTTAGCCCCTTAAAGATAGAGGGACGACTTATGATCGGGACGCAGGATAACTCCGTGAAACATATACCTGCTCAACCAAAGCAGCAGTGATGTCAATATCTGGCTTGTCTGGGAACGGCCTTGTAAACTTCTCAGTGTTGCCCCAAGTTTGAGCCCAAATGTTTCCTGTAATGATAAAGATCACATAGGTGAAGACGTTTACTTTACGGTTTAGGGTTCAAATCCCGGGTCTGGCCAAAACTTTGTGGCTGGGTATTTCAATATTGAAATTACTTAGTAACATCTAGGTATAGATGTATGTAAAGAACTTGCCTAGCAAATGCGCAGGTATAGGTCCTCTCGCCGACACGACATCCTCCCCGTACTTCTGGCGCAGACGGCTGCGGACATACGCATGGATCTGCTGGTACAGAGGCTTAACCTGGTTCCACAGGGCCGCTAACTGATCTTCATTCTCCAACTCATACTCGCTCAGCCACCACTCCGCTACTGTGTCATAGCCTGCAAGGAATAATTGAAAAACTAAGAATTTAACTTGCAACAACATCACTACACTACTATTATTACTACTACTACAGTGTATTAAACCACGGAAATATATACATATATTATGTTGTCCTCCGGCAAATTTTGCAAAATTTATTATAGTGAATGAATTGTATAGGTGGGTTAAAGTAATTTGGATAAAATTGCAATAATCTAGTATTATGTGGCTGATTCCATTTAGAAATGAGTACTGTCGTTAGATTATACATATTTTGAAGAACTTCTAATAAATCCAACGAATTAGCCGATTTCATTCATTTTGCAGGTTGTGCCGATAGACTCAAGAGGTGCATGGCTGATTTAAGACTAACTTTCGATTTGTAGTGATGTAATTTTTTTTCTTGTAAAAATTCTCTATTTATTGAGTTCTTCCGTTAAAACGTTGCATCCCGAGTCCACAATTCCAACCCTGTGCATTTGTGCATCTGCGATATTATCGGTTGATGTTCTCTGTGCTTCCTATCTATGGCTTCGAAGAAAACTTCAGCCTATTTTGACCAAACTGGAGATTTGTCTAAACATGGCATTACCTGAGGTCCTGTCGACTACCACAAATATCTTACCGTTAAGTTTAGCAGCTTCGTTGTTCATCTGCACGTACTCAGTGAAGTTGCCCCTGGCGGGCGCGCCGGCCGCTTTGTGCCACTCCACCCACGTGTACTTCAGCTCTTCAGGGTCCTCGCTGTTAGTGAAGATGTCTGTCACGTCTGGAATGTTTACCAGTAGATACCATATTCAATGTGAATCTGCTATAACTTGTTAGGATTTGAGCCAAATAAATATTTTAATTCTTACTTAATAATGTTTTAACTGGCTCGATGGTGCATTCAATAGTGCCCTACACCGCCAAGAATTGTGAATTCAATTCCCACTCAGAATAAATATTCGTATGGTGAACTTGTTGTGTATGGGTGTTAACATGTAATATTTAGGTAAATATTTGTGAGACCATTGTTGATTCCGATATCTGTTACTTTAGCACTTGACCTGCTTTACTCAGAATCAAATCAATGTTTGTGCTATCCGATATTTATTTAAAAAAAATACTAAATAATATATTTAGATACAAGGCCGTTGCTACTCAGCGTCAACGTTAGCCTGTTAATAGTTTATCATACATATAATGCATTTCACGTTCAGTCCTGATAGTATCATTTCTGCAACGCGAAAGTTTTGTATTAAATAGTATAACGTTATTACTTAATTATATGGGACGACTAATAAAATTTATTGATAAGACAGAAATAAGTATATACTTATGAGAGACTTGTGGTTAACATGGTACTCGAAGACAACGGCTAAGCCCTAACATGGATGTTAAACTTGTTTGTTGTTTGAAATTCTGAAATGTTAGTGTGTGATTGTGTAGGCGACAGGTTAGCCGCTTGTCACTGCTTTTTCACAATTTTCCATCTAAGCCTGCCCGGCTTTATTTTTGGCTGAATGTGGTTGAAGGGGCATGCTGCCCCTTTTGTCTTCCCCTTCGGGGATTATGAACGTGATGTTATGTATGTATGTATGTCAAGTAAATTTATCTAAGTCCATAAAAACATAGCTTCGGTTGGTTGTACGCCCATATATTGTTCACCCACAATCGAGAATATTATGGTTAAATACATTTATACTGGCGCGCCTGCAATCCTTGCAGTGTCAGAAACAATAAGTGCCTATTTTATCCAAAAATATTTTTTTTTTACTTTTTAAACTTACATGTAAAAAGTTTTGTAATATGTAGCTTGTCTTCTATTTCTACATAAACTCAATACTAAAGGCACCCTTAGCTATATTTTACGACATACTAGGCAAAGGTATAGTTGATGTTTCAATGAGACCAAGTGATCAAACTCAAAAAAATATACTTGTTATTGAACTCGTACATGGTCTATTGATGTATGAGAAAACAACTTTAACTGTATCTTCCTAATAATGTCCTCCTAACCGATACCGGTCACGGCGGCCAATCTCAACGAGGATTAGCCAACTGCGCAGGAGATATTATAGTGCACGAGTGAGTGCGCAAACACAGGAGCACTCTCTATTCCTTCATTCTCATAGTCCGGTGAGACGGCAATTCGACATGACCGGAGAGAGGTTTGGCGCAGGACCAACGGCTTAACATGCTTTCCGAGACATGGGGGTGATTAAACTGCCAACTTCCTGACTCCGGGCTGGTGCTGAGTAAATTCGGTATTGAAATACCCAGCCACAAATGTCTGGCCCGACCCGGGATTTGAACCCGCGACCTCTTGGTCCTTAGGCGACGCATAGCACGCACCTTGCAACTCAAAACCTTCTATACTCAAAATACAAATATCTTACCAGGTTCAACATGCAGATCGCACTTGGTCTTATCCTTGTAACTACAAATAGTCGCCTTAGCGTAGTTCGACTGCATATTGTTCACAGCGAGGATGAGCCTCTGATTCAGGTCCTCTGGGAGAGCTGCGGTGCCCAGTTGGGAGTACTTCTGGAACATCCTTTTGAGGTCCTCATCTTCGAACTCGTGCCAGAGGTAGCTCATTGTTTCCTTCCAGTATTCCTTCGTTTCTTCGGCAACTTCCAGGGCTACTTGGAGCTGGCAATAAAAAAAATCGTTTACGCTTTCACCTTGATATTAATATGAAATGTTGTATACACTTTGTCAGGAATATAGAAAAGATTGTTCATCTTAAGGAAAAATAATGCTCTTGAGAAATAGAAATAGAATACACATAATCGTGAGCAAAGCCATTAAATAAAGCTATTAAGGTGTCATTTTAGCCTTCAATTACTTTTTTTATGATCCGCGCCACTATTTCTATAAAAGAGGAAACGGAACTAATAATTATCATAAAAATAGTTTTTCATATTTGATTAATAACATTTTTTTTTCAAAACCGTTTGTACATTAATTATAGAAAAACAATAGACCTTTCTGCAGAAACCTGATAATTTATAAATGTTTGAACTGTAAAAAAATCAATTTTTGTATTGACATAAAAAGCACATTGACTCACCTGTTGTTCCTGATTGTAATCCGTGATGTTGCTCTCGTACTTCCACGAGGCGATGGTCTGCCTGTTCTTCGCCCTGGAGACGAGCTCGTCCAGGGTCCTCATGTAGTCCCTTCCAGCGGCCTCCTCCGCCGCTCTCTCAGCAGCCCTTCCTTGAGCTGCCACGATGAACACAGAGGCTATAGCCCCTACGAGGGCTAGTTCCCCTAGGATCTTCATTATCATCTGGAAAGGATAAGGGCTTAGTAATATTATAAGCGCATAGTCATATGCAACGCAGTGGGAGCGAAAGTAGCTTAATGGCGAGGACATGTGCCTCTTATCCTGGGGGAGCGGGTTCAAACCCAAGCACGTACGTCTGTGATGAAACCTGCACATTCAATCAACTATGGATGCGTAACTATGATCCATATTTGTCTGATTGCCCTGTATAAGGGTCACGAAGGTCAGACGGTAGTCGTTTCATTGTAATTACCAGACTCGCTAAATCTTGGATTATAGTCTTAGCGAACCCCTACTAAGCATAACGCTAATAGACGCATGTCTTATCTAGACATGTGCAACATAGTGGTGCGCCGCCTGAATTCATTACGCATGTATTGTATCAACTTTTCTTCAAAACGTGTTAGTGCATGATGCACTGCAATAATAAGTACCGCGCCTAACTCTTCTTTGCCCATTCAACGTGTTCCATTTTGTTGCGCCATGACGCAATTTGTAGTTAACTCAATGCACTAACGCAATGAGCTGCATCTGAATTATTATTATTTGAATACAGCTCAGTGCTGCGTTCGCGCACATAATTTTGATGAGTTACTAACAAGCGCGAACAATTAACAAGCGTGAATGTTTATAAGAATGGATGGATTGATGTTCTTCCGTCGTAGATAAGCAGCAAAAACTAATTTTTTTTTATACGACATAGGCCTTAATGTGAATTAATAATATTTTAAATAATGTTTAATTAAATTATCTAAACATAGTTTAAATTCTATATTAAAATATGCCTAATGCGAAAGGGTTACAGCTCGCGCAATCTTGCTAGCCATGATATTTAATAAAAATATAAATTTAAATCTTCATGTAGATATGAGTCCCCGATACCTACAAGATGTTTACATTGGTCAATATCCTCTTTAAAATTGAATGCAAACCACATTTGCATACATATGAATTTGAATCTGATATCCCATGTTGCTCACCCGTGTAATGTTTATCCTGCTCACAGTATCCTTAAATAGAAGTTGAATAATAAAACTGTCACGCTCGCCACACAGTCTAAAGATGAACTGGTCACTCCGAGGTGCTCGTCGCGAAATAAATAAAAACGTCTTGCTCAAAAACGTTTCGATGTCAAGGCAGTTTTTTAATCGTTTCGGCTGAGTGGACCAAGTAAGTTATATTAAAGTGCAAAAAGTTGTATTATTGTACGTACTAGGCCGCTTGTGATCTGCGTAGATGCATAGCCTTAAGTATCCTTCTAACCTTATAATTGTGAAAATTTGGGTATACGGATGTTCGACGGAATATTTTTTTTGGATTCAATCAATTAAAGATTGGAATTCTAGGGATCAATGTGATATACTGGGTCTTTATGAACTTATAGCAGCGCCCCGTAGTTTTATCCGCGTAGCTCCCGTTCCCGTGGGAATACGGGAATAAAATATAGCCTATGTTACTCGCTGATAAAGAAGCTTTCTATTGGTGACATAATTTATGAAATCGGTCCAGTAGTTTCGAAGCCGATTAAAGTTAGCCCATGTAGACAATACAGTATCCATAAGACAGTAACTATATTTGTATGCTATATAAAGATAATGCGCCTGGAGCCTAAGCCAGAGTAAAATATATCTTAGAAGACCTTAAAACAATAAAAAACAATAAATTTTGTATTAATTTAAGTATAAATATATATACTATAAGTGCTTCAGTCGTTTGGCAACAAAAACCTGTACATATTTGGAAAGCTCGTTGGCGCATTCGGTAGTGACCCTGCCCCATGCGCCAAGAGTTGTGGGTTCGATCCCCACCCAGGACAAACATTCGTGTGATGAATACTTGTGTTTGTTCTGTGTCTGGGTGTTAATATCCAATATATAAGTATATATTTGTAATACCACTGTTGTTTCTGATATCCGTAATACAAGTGCTTAAGCTACTTACTTCGGAGTCAGATCAATGTATGTGATGTCGTTGAATATTATTATTTTTATTATATAACACGATAATCTTTATCAAACGTCAGAATCTGACAAGTATAAACTAGAAGTATTTATTATTTCACATTTTCAAGTAGTGATAGTGGGTTACTCTGGACCAATTTGAAGAATATCATACTGATAAAGATTACTTATCGTGTTCTCGAAGATATCGTCCGGAATTGTGTGCACGTTATAATATATTATAAGGAACTCTCAAAAATCCATCATATTCCTAGCGTTACATTGCGTTCAATTCAATTTCATTTAATTCCGTTTAATGTACCTAATTTAATTTAATTCAATTTAATTCGAGGTCATTTAATTCAATTATGTTAAAGTCAAATTTATGTCCTTGTTTAAATTTGCAGTTACTAACTTAGATTAAATAAACTTTGCTACTAACCAAAAATGGATCAATGTTATCTGAATAAATTAATTAATTTATTTTAATTATTATTGCGTTTGTAATCGTTACATCGCAGGAACCAAAATCTTATTTGGCTACTTCCCTTGTCAAAGGTTTACAAACATATTTAGTCGATTAGGTTCTATGTAAATGCAAATTTACACTATATTCTTAAATATCTATAATTAAATTTCTCACTTATATTCTTAATTCACACAATTTTATTAGAAAGACTGTTTCAAGGCTTTTAAAAATTCCGCCTTTTTCTTATTTGGTCACCCAGGGGATTGCATTATGCACTGTCGCTCGACACAAGTCACACCCAGAAAATACCGGAAGGAATCGCTTTGATGCATCTCACGTCTCAGGACACTTACGAAGGGTATCAGAAGGCCTTGCTTTATCGGAAATGGAATGGAATGGAATTTAAATTCCATGAGCTCATATAAAAGACTTGAAATTAGACATTGGAAAATCTGTGCGTCTAATACAAATTCAAATAATTTATTGAACATCATGATGGAGTACAGGTGGAGTCATAAGTTAAACTTCAGTACATCATGTTGCCCATTTAGACATAGCAATTTATTATCACAATGACCGTGTAAAGGATTACTTGAGCAATATTATATGTTGTTTTATTTAGTAACAATGCGGTATCTTAAGTACAACTCACTGAATACGCTTTTAGTTAACACAAATCTCGCCATAGCGCAGCAATGGAACTCGTCGAATGGGCTATACGCACACATAACATCACGCCCATAATCCCCGAAGGGGTAGGCAGAGTCAAAGGGGCAGCATGCCCCTTTCAACCACATTCAGCCAAAAATGAAGCCGGGCTGGGTTAGATGGAAAATTGTGAAAAGTGCTAACCTGTCGCCTACACAATCACACACCCAAAACCCGACATACCATTAGTCGCCTTTTACGACATGCTAGGCAAGAACCACAGTTGGCATATTCTTTTTTAGTCCCAGACGAACATTGGACAGTGGGCTGGGTTGGATGGAAAGCTGTGAAAAAAGCAATATTATACGTTGTTTTATTTAGTAACAACACGGTATCTTAAGCACAACTCACTGAATACGCTTTCAAATAACACAAATGTGCGCCATAGCGCAGCAATGGAACTCGTTGAACGGGCTACGAGGTATTTAACAAATCATTTTTAGGATTCTCTCGCTCCTCCGCATTGCGCCATTTACCATCACATTATACAGAAAATACAATACAGTGTATATAATACAGTGAATTAACTTTTTTACATCCAAAACTGTCAACTAAGTTGACAAAATGGCATGGCGCAGTGTACCACAATTACACATGTCTTCGTGAATTGTTATAGCAGTAACTGTAATGAGTAATCATACCCTAAGAAAGAAGTCTCAACCCATTAATCATCCTCCTAGAGTTATATTATTTCACACCAGGCCTACTTTGAAACATGGTTCAAAGTTAAATAATAATATGAGTCTTAAAAAAGTTAATACTGTTGTCGAAAAGAGTAACTACCGAGATCCTTGCCGGATTCTTCTCGGTAGATGCAACATTTCGTACCGGTGGTAGAATCATATCTCTTTAAACTGATTTTGACGATTTATAATAAAGAATGCTTTGACTTCGACTTTGATATCCCGTGCTTAGTCGGGGTCCGCATAGACCATGATCCAGGATCCATAACCCATAAATGAACAAACTAATTAAATAAATAGCCAAAATAAATTAACTCACAAATAGAACTCTTTTAGTGGTCTCGCTAAAATATCCACAAGGCATTTTAAAACAAAACAACACTGAATACGTTTGCTTCGGCCACTTTGGTACTGGAAACAGTCTGTCCGTACGCTTGTTTATTATTATTATGTAAATGAATTAGTGTGTATGTCATGCTTGTACGGGATTTGAAGAGGTGAGAATGGAGCCTGCTACCGAAAATAATAGTCTATGGACGGAGTTATGCACACAGCTCAAACACCGACGGTACCATACGACTTAGTTTCGAGAATATTATCTTCCTAGCGTAAATGAACATTCCTATTTATGAGTCCATTTGAATCATGAACCTGTTGAAAGTCTGATTATTACATTGAAACTGATCTCCGTAACAGGGGGAGCCAGGCAGGATGGTTGTTTTAATGTCTTGATTTTCACTTCTTCTACGTATGACTACACTGCTGGGATGGTTAGTAGTATAAATCTATACTAATTTTATCTATAAGTCTAAAGAGTTCGTTTATTTGCTTGCGCCAATCTCAGGAACTACTGAACCGATTTGAAAAATTCTTATCGAACCCATTTATCGAGAAAGGCTAGGCTATACAACATTAACTAAAAACGCGGGTGACGGGCACAGCTAGTCGCTAATATTATAACAAATCATTTATAAATATTTTAGATATATCTAAACTAAGTACAACAAATTATGGAAATCAATCAATTGTTATGTTAGGGTTAGGAGTTTTAAAAAAAATGAAGTCAAAATTTACCTCATTATTATTAGAACAGGCTTTCATAGGACATGCGTCGCACTTTACTATGGATTTTGGATCATGATTTTGGATCTCAAAATTGACTGGTTCCCCTATCTTAGGGTTACGAAGGTCAGATTGGCAGTCGCTTCCATGCTATTATAAGACTCGCTAAATCCTGGATCATGGTCTAAGCGGACCCCGTGTAAGCACGGGACATAACGCTAGGAAGATGATGAAGAGAACTAGTGGGCTAGGACACATGAAAGCAGGCGACCACAAGTTATAATTCAAAGAATATTACATCAGACCTTGTAAATACAATTTATTTGCTAACACAAAATCTGTACCGAAAGTAATTTGTTATTTTGCATAAACCGATCCAAGAAGTTCGCTCCGCTTCAAACTATAATGAATTCTTCTTGTTGTAACATGTTTATTAGCGGACAACAAAAGATAACCCTGCTGTAGTCTTCGTTACGTCACATTTTTGGTATAAAAAGATTATACCTAATTAAAAGTCATGTATTTTCATTTTTATCCTGAGGTGTGGATAACATCTAGTACGCTGCCTACCCCTCAGGTAAACGGCGTGAAGCGAATTAGTTACTTATAAGTTGTTTAATCTGGTGTAAAAACACCATAATGCCAGATGTGAAGACTCGTTATCTGGATTGCGATGCTGGATCAAGCAGATCCAGGGTCATGTGCCGGATGCAGCAAAAAAAGCTACTGGAATGCAATCACTAGTATAGACAGACAGACAGGTGGCTCAGTCTAATATTTAGGAACTAAATGGATAAACTGAATAATAGGACTGGCCCGTTGGTCAAGTGGTTAGAGACTTTGGCCACGAAACCAAGGGTGGGTTACTTAACAGCCTAGTAATAAGACAAACCTAAATATCATGTAACCCAAAAATGTTATATCTGGCTATACAATAAATTTTTATTAAGGGTCGCGGGTTCGAATCCCGCTAGGGGCAAATACTTCGTGTGATGAACATGGACATTTGTACTTGTATCATGGATGTTTATAAACGTATAAAAGTATGTCTATCCGTTCACCTAGTATCCATAGTACATGCATAAGCTTAGTTTGGAACATAGATTTGGAATTTTTAGACTACGCTTGGAACTAGGGAATTGGTGTGTCAGTCTGGAGAATTTATTTATTTTATTTTAAATACAAACCCGAAGACTGAATGAAAAATGGTTTAGATCTCATTGAGGAAGGTTTGTGCAATGAATACGGCAGTTTTTTTTTACTTGCGTTAATAGTTCACTAGCTCATACCCGTGGCTCCGCTCGCGTGATCACGGTTCACTGCAAGACTTTATCCCGCGTCTTGCGGGTCTTACATTTTTTCTTCGGAAGAAAAAGTCGCCTAAGCCTTTTCCAGGGTTCAAGAATGTGCCAACTGTGTTTCTTACCTAGCATGTCGTAAAAGGCTACTAATGGTATATCGGATTTTGGTCATGTGATTGTGTAGGCGACGAGCTAGCCACTTGTTACTACTTTCTCATAACTTTCCATGCTCAGCTTAATATTTTGGCTGAACGTGATTAAGGGATCTTGCCCCTTAGACTTTGCCTACACCTTGCTTATTACGGGTGTGATTATATAAATGAATGAGCGGCAAAGAGCTGTACGGAGCCCCCCAGTAGAGATACGAGCAGTGTTGCTTGCCCGAAATGGGGGGGGATGTTCCACTGTTTGATTTCTGTATGAGCCCCCCATTAGGGATACGAGCAGTGTTGCTTGCCCGAAATGGCGGGGGGGGGGATGTTCCACTGTTTGATTTGTGATGATGAGAAGTTGGGGATAATATGAGGCCCCCCAAGACCGAGGCCCGGGGCGCGCCGCCCCCAAGTTAGTCCGCCACTGCTTGAGGTATGACCAGATTATGACAAAATGCATCGAAATCGGTTTGTTAGTTGCGCAGACACAACAGGAAGACAGAATTACTATCACTTTGTCATATTAATAAGGTACACATGTGTGTCTCTTCTCTAGCTAGTATCCATTGTGCAAGATTAAAGCAACAATAAATACTCCTTTAGTTAGCTTGCCATTTATGTTTAGGCAACAACGTGTTGTGAATGCAAGAATGCAAATGACCTTTATTGGTATTTGTGATTAGCCTCGTGTTGGTATAATCCATAAATACTCATATTAAGAGACCCACTTTGATTTAATCACCTCTATTAAATCAAACAGAATAAGGTTTAAATTAATTTAAATAATAAACAACCTTTTTGACTTAATTCTCTGGGTTACGCAGGTGAAGTCCCGAGATAAACTAATATTTTAGTAGTGGTGGTAGCTCAATGGACACGCGCTTCATAACCGAGGGGTGCGGGTTCAAACCGAGCACGTACCTCCGGATTTTCCGGCTTTATGTACGTATTTATACCACGAGTTTAGCGGTGAGGGAAAACATGAAACCTGCAAATTCAAACAACTTTAGATTTGTAACCATAATCCAAAAAAAAATCTGTTGCCCCTATTTTATGGGGGGACGGGGGGACAGGGGGGGAAGAGCGCGTAATAGGGGTTTGTTGCCCCTTTGACTTTGCTTATCCCTTTGGGGATCAGAAGTAAATACTAATCTTACTAAACGAAAAGGTATGTACACTTGATGTAGTCGGAAAAAAAAATCTTATCGGTTCCCGCATTATTTTTTTCTATATTCCTATCAGTTAATATTCTTGAAGTCTGCGCGACCAACTCAGAGCCGAAAAATAGTATAGCATCTTGCCAATAATATTTATATTATACATATACGAACATATACGATACCAGCTGTGCAAAAACAAACAGGAATTGATCATTTAAAAACAAAGTGCAATTTTCTCATGGCACAAACCGTCACGTCACGTTATAATATTGTGTCCGTTGTTGTTTATTTGATAACGATAAATACCACACCAGCTGATGACTGCGCCAGCCAATGAATAACAAAAGGCTCACGTGCTTAAAAATAACATAACATCACGCCCGAAATCCCTGAAGGGGTAGCCAGAGTCAAAGGGACAGCAGTCCCCTTTAACCACATTTAGCGATATAGCACTGGGCTGGGTTAGATGGAAAATTGTAAAAAAGTAGTGAAAATGGGCTAGCTTGTCGCCTACACAAATACCTAAAACCCAATATACCATTAGTCGCCTTTTACGACATGCTAGGCAAGAAAAACAGTTGACAAATTCTTTTATAATCCCAGACCAACACGGGACACGTGCTTAAAAATTTGATGTTTTTACCCAAGATAACGTAATTATATGATATCCCGGAAAAAATATATACTTAGATCCAGCGGGTTCTAATACAGAGGTTTTAGCAGATTGAATTTAATAGAGGCGCAGGCGCTAAAGCTAATCTATAATATAAAAATGAATCGCTGAATGTGTTGCTAGGGGCAAATCTCGAAAACAGCTGAACCGATTTCGCTAATTCTTTTTTAGTTGTGTTTATTATTATCAGGTGAAGGTTCTTATGAAATAAAAAAATAAAAAAGGATCACGAAAAAAAAATGGTATTGAAAATCCGAGAACGGGGCGCCGGGTCAGCTAGCAAGAAAATAAAATCGAATGACAACTTCTTTGAAGGGGCAGAGTCAGAGGAGCAGTAACCTCATTTAAGAACTTTTAGAGGAAAATAAAATTGTGTTGGTTCAGATGAGAATTTTCTATAAGTAGTAATAAGTGGCCAGCTCATCGCCTACACAATCACAAACGTTATGTATACCCAATAATTTAGAAGTCAGCAAGTTGAAAAATAGATTGCAAAATTTTATTACGCTAACAAAACAGGTTTAACAAAACTTTGTAATCAGGACTATAAAGTAGATGAGGTTATTTATTTTGGCTAATCTCAAGACTGATTTGGAAAATTATAAGATGAAACCCCAATTGTTAGGAAATGCCTAAGTGTATACCTGTTTTCGCAGATGAATTTTTTGGGTTGCCGCTAGTAAATGAATAAAAACATATCCCTCCTTCAGTTGCACAAGGGCTCAAGTAAACATTTTGGAGAAATACGATTTTAAATGCTTATAACACAAAATTAAGTTAATGCTGACACAGAGAAAAGGTGACAATAATAACCCGGTAAGCATATTTGCGTCTCTCTCACACTTCAACTTATGGAATCCAGAATTTTAACACATTTAATTTTCCAAACAAGACTGCTTATTGTATTAAGTACTAGCAGCGCCCCGCGGTTTCACCCGCATAGTTCCCATTCCTGTAGGAATATAGGGATAAAATATACCCTATATTACTTCCAGATAATGTAGCTTTCCAATGGTGAAAGATTTTTTTCAATCGGCACAGTAGTTTTTGAGTTTTTTCATTACAAACATACACACACAAAAAAATACAAAAATACAAATCTTGCCTCTTTATAATATTAGTATAGATATATTATATTTAATGCGTTGAAATTTCAAAATACTGTATTATACACTTATAGCAAAGCTACGATATACCATTCGAAAGGTTAAGTGTTCAAAACGAAAATGCCACTCACCGGAGTATGTCCAAGCCCGATCACCCAAGCAGGGTGACTGGTTGTTGCCGAGCCTCGGCCGTCTATATCAAGCAGCCCAGTTGATAAGTTGCAAACGTATCTCAACGAGTTTTGAGCTTGATACGTTCATTTGTCTGTTTAGACGATTTGCTAGTTGCTAGTAATGTTTTCAATTGGACGAAAACGTCTTTTGATTATTTCTACTGGATTACGTTGTCATAATACAGTAAATAATCATAAGGATATGCTTATTATAGATATACTATAGTATAGTATCAATAACGGCAGAAGAATTTTTTAATTACTCTTTTATACCATCGATCATCATTAAATTACATATTATCTGCTATAAGGAGTACAAAGAAGGATATACGATAGACTTTCTTGTAAGTAATTTCATTCTTTCAAGTATTTTAACAAAAACCAGAAATCCCACTGTTTAAAAACAATTAATAAGAAAAGTAAAAATCACAACCACAATAATAAGAATTTAATCAAACCGTCATGATTTTTTTTTTTCAAAAACCTAAAAGGGTAGGCAATGAGAACCGATTTTTTTCAATTCCTTAATTTTGATTATAAAAGTTCGAAATTCACTCGCAAATGCTAATGTTAGGTAATTATAGTGCGGCTGGGGCAAAAGCTCATAAGACAAATTTAAAATCAATAAATAAAAACCTAAAATAGCTGGTCTCATGAAGATGAAGTCGATAATAATCGTATTTGTTTGATATCACGAGATTGTAGGTTACGTCAATATATTATTCGCAAGGACAACTGCATTTGTTTTTATCAACGGAATGAAATTTTAACAACATTTTATTTAAATATTACAGTACAGACACATATCAGTGTTATATAAACTTTTAGCGAGCATGAATAGAGTAAAATAATACACTGGAATGGTCTTTGTTGTTTCAAGGCATTCTCAAAAAATATTATCTTATCCATTAAGTTAGGAATTCAGATCAATGGTAATTTATGCATTTCAAAGTCAAAGTCAAAGTCAAAATATTCTTTATTTATATAGGTTTCAAAGAAACACTTATAAATCGTCAAAAACAGTTGAAAGAGATATGATTCTACCACCGGTTCGGAATGTTGCATCTACCGAGAAGAATCCGGCAAGAAACTCGGTAGTTACTTTTTTCAACAACAGTATTAACAAAGTTATAAGAATCATATTTAACTTTGAACCATGTTTCAAAGTGGGCCTGGTGTGAAATAAGATAATAAAAATTTATAATTACTAAGAAAAAATAAAAATATGACCCGACCAGAGCAGACCAGTCCCCAAAGGCGGCACCTGTTCCCAAGCATGACGTATGTGTCAGCCATCGCTTCACTCAACCATATTTTAGGGAATGTAACGACCGACTAACGATTTAAATTTAATGCTACAAGTCCGACTCCACGTACTATGTAGAATGGGATATTATTAACCTTACTACAGGGCTTGAGTTTCCTAACCAGAAGCTCTCTAAAACAAAACTCCCTTATAAAAAAATATTTTTCCTAAAATATTTTTGGCCATCCCTACAACTGATAAAATTCCATAGAGCATATTTAAAATAAGTAGTTCTTAAATAGAACACGTGGTCTTATGAAAAATGTAATAGCCTTTAACAGCGTAACATTACTGCGTCTGTTAAATTCTTAATGGTAAATTTTACATCGTAAGCAACGCCATAATAATGTTACTGAAAAACTCACATATCGAATGGAATTTGGCATGAACAGCGACTATAAAACATATTCATAGAAACTTTCGAATTTTTTGCATCTACATATTAATATGTGAAGCAAAAGATTTGTACCCCTTTTTATGAAAATTACCCGGACGGAGGAGTATTAATTTGGCACAGTTAATGTGTACATTGTATTAGCAATACTTTAAATAAATAAATAAAAGCTAACTAATACAGCGCCGAACACTAAAACGTCATGAGAATATATAATTTGTATGAAATGTTGAACATTCATAATTTTAATACTGCCCTGAGTCAAATTCCCAATCTCCGAACCGCCACGATACTATTAACATCAGCTACACGGAAAGGGTGCAAATCTATTTACCTATATAAACAAAAAAAGAATCGCCAAAATGTATGTGTTTGTGCATATTTTCTGAACGACTACACCAAATTAGATAAATTCTTTTCGTGTTTTGATAAGATTAATACAAGATTTAGGGCCGATTTTTTAATGGTCAGATATGAATTAACTGACTGATAAAGTATAAAGTCACCAATTTGCGGATGTCATACGGTATTTTACTTAGGAAACAGGCATTGACATTTTACAATTATCCGGATTGTGATTTATTCGATTGTTATTTTTAACTGACTGTTGAAAAATCAGCCCTTAAAAAAAATAAACAATCTACGTTTTAAAAGGCTGTTCATGTTGTACCTATAGGTGAAAATAGAGATTCATGGTATTTGGTGGGCCAATCCCGGCGGCACTGCAATGCCGGGCTGACCCGTGACGGGAGTGGAGCGAGCCCCGAACATCCCGTCGGTTTACAAAAATCAGATTAATATACTGGTCCCTCAGTGAGGGAACTTTCAGATATTAAGCTGAAAAGAACAGATACTACACTTTGATCTTAGCCAAAAGGCCGAGAAGCGATGCCGGTAGAGCGCAGCCCGGCTGGGGTCATGAAACGGAAAAAAATCTCGTCACCGCGATGTAGAGACGGCTGAGACCGACGTGTTGTACCGCCATCTAGTGGCATGTTGGTACCATCTGTGAAAATATTAAGACTGCTGAAGCTGAACACTTTCAGGTCCCATTTGATTTATAGGTAAAACTACTTCAGTAAAAAAAATCTTTACAGTTTTTTATTTGTATTAATAATAAAGAACACATGCATTTATGCTCTACATAGAGTTAAATACATACGCGTTGACCTACACATTGCACCGCCATCTAGCGGAATGTTGGCGTTACCTATAAGAAATAAACCGTCGAATCTCTACACTTTTAAGGTTCCTTTTCATTTTTATTTCATTTTAATAAAAAAAAATTGGTACTCTAATAGTCAAAATTCTTTACATTTTTTTAAATAAAATACTTACTCACATTATGCTCTACATAACGTTTCTAAAATAACTACGCATTGTATCGCCATCTAGTAGAGTGTTGCGAAACTAAAATATTGGTGTACTTATTCTGATGATCAGCACCATCTAAGGTAAACTTTTAGAATTATTATTTTATAGGAATTCTACAAAAAGTAGACTCGTTTCAATAAAGCCCACATAATAATGTTCAATAAGTACTTTGTTTATTTAGATATCAAATTAAAAAAATATATAGCATAAATAATATGATTATTATGTGTTTTAAGCGAAATAAAATCATTTAAGTATATCCCAGAGTAGAAAACAGCAGGTACACTAAATACATTTAATTATTACGTAAAATTTTAATAATAAAAAGATTACATAAACATGACTTTATTTTCTGTAGCCGTTCATTTTAATTAACTAAAAACTGTTATTTATTAAATTAAGAAGTTTGCACAAAGTTTCACAATTATTCAGACTCTACATGACCCTACCATGACGCCTAGCGCCATCTACAAAGACTTTACAAACTAAATAAAATGCCATTCCTATTTCTAAATATTCTCTGTTTTCTAAAATATTGTTAGTACCTATATTCATTCCATATTATTCCATATTATGGATGTATGTATGTGATTAAGTGTGTTTATATATTATGTATGTCTCAAAAATTTTTAGTGCAAAGTACCGACAGAGGTAAGTTTTTAGTTTTAGATTTATTCACAAGATGGCGGTTACATGTATTACCATAAAAATATTAAAAATCAGTGAAAATGTAGAGCCAATCAATAATTATCTACATTGATAAAAATATTTAGCTAGTACTTTGAAGATATAAAACGGAACAATAAGATCTACCCTACCTAACTGTTTAATCCGTGTTTGAAAATTTCAAAACATTTTTCATGAATTTTTATTTTAAAATTAATAACTAACTAACTAACTAAAACTAATTAACTATACTAATATTAATTAATTTAATGAAATAGTTATACATTAATTCTTATGTTAAAAACTCATTTTTACTTCTGAAAAGGAAGAATTCAGACGAAAGTATTTAATAGAAGTAGATATTTTTGAAACACTAGATATGTAGCATTAATACCATAGATCATCTTCCTAGCGTCATGTCCCGTGCTTGGACGGGGTCCGCTTAGACCATGATCCAGGATTTAGGGAGTCTGGTAATTACATTGAAGCGACTGCCGATCTGACCTTCCTAGCCCTAAGATAGGGGAACCAGATTTTTTTTGGATCATGGTTACAAATCCAAAGTTGTTTGAATTTGCAGGTTTCATCACGATGTTTTCCTTCACCGTCGAGCTAGTGGAATCAATACGTACATAGACTTGGGTGTTTGAACCCGCACTCCTCGGTTAAGAGGCGCGTGTCCTTACCATTGAGCTACCACCGCTCCTCTAGCATTACTAACATAGATATTATAAAAAAATATAAGTAAAAGAAATAAAAATAAATATTCTTTTATTTCCATATTTTTGTTACAAAATTTTGCCGCGTCCCTTTAAGTAGTCTAAAATACTTGTATTGGGAATAACTCGCAACTTTCCTCACGAAATAGCCACGATTGTAGGTGGGTGATAAAGATGATATTATTCAGTAGAAAACAATTTTGTACAAAATTTAACTACCTACTGAAAAAGGTTTTAACAGCTAAGTTAGCTACTTATATTTTTATTATAAACCTTAGGAACCTTTAACTAACATACCTATTCAGATTCCATGTAGTATTACTTTTTCAGATAGCGCCAACACTCCACTAGATGGCGGTACAACGCGTCGGTCTCGGCCGTCTCTACATCGCGGTGACGAGATTTTTTTCCGTTTCATGACCCCAGCCGGGCTGCGCTCTACCGGCATCGCTTCTCGGCCTTTTGGCTAAGATCAAAGTGTAGTATCTGTTCTTTTCAGCTTAATATCTGAAAGTTCCCTCACTGAGGGACCAGTATATTAAACTGATTTTTGTAAACCGACGGGATGTTCGGGGCTCGCTCCACTCCCGTCACGGGTCGGCCCGGCATTGCAGTGCCGCCGGGATCGGCCCACAAAATTACATGAAACTCTTCTTTCATACAAGTGCAACCCGTTTTATTTAAGACGTTCTACTAATTCTAGTTCTCTATAAATCACGGAGTTGCTATTATGTTATTACTATTTTTAACTAATTATGATTCTATATACTTATTTCGTTTGTCAAGGATTTAAAAATGAGCCCTCAATCCAGATGCACACAATGAACACAACCGTCCATGAATATACTCGTAAAAATGGTTAACTCGCTCTTATCAGTTGTAAGACTGGTCTTTGATAAAAAACCCTTACGAACCCTTACCCCTAACCCTTACTTAAAAAGACTTACAAGTTTAATAATAATGGATTAGTAAACCGTTATAGAGCAATTATGAGAAGTATGTTGGATTTTTAAGTAGTTTAATCCAAATTTTTTTTTACGGTGATAATCCTTCAAAGTAGAGTTTGAGTAATATATACAACAATTGCCTCATTCTTGCCTCTGTAAGCTCTACTAATTTTATACAATGTGAATTTACTTTTACTTTCGATATTTCTTACAAACTTCAAAATTTGAACGAGACATGTAAAATTAATTATATCTCACATTAGCACCGCCCCGCGATTTCACCCGCATAGTAACCGTTCCCGTAGGAATACAGGGATAAAATATAGCCTATGTTACTTCCTAATAAAATAGCTTTCCTTTGGTAAAAGAATTTTTCAAATAGGTCCAGTAATTTAGCCACCCCTCGGCCAGGTTTGGTTGGTATATTATGATTTGGCAAAATGAAACGTCAGTGTGTATAAAAAGAGTTTAATATCGAATACTGTGGCGGCTACACTAACTAACGCGGTCACGACACCGGCGCAGGCGCCGCCTGCTTCGACTGGAGCGCCGCGATTTGTTCGCTATTGCAATATTCTGGAAAAAACAAATTGGTTTATAATTTTTTTTTATTCTTAGTAACATTGAAACAATTTTTGTGATTTGCAAAAGGTTTTCATGTTAACTATTATAAATGCGTCCCATATTGGTCTAGCGGATTACTGTAGGCAACGAGCGAGATGATTTATCACGAATTTTTTATATTTTTTTTCTTGTTGTCTTTTCAGATTCTTATCTGACTTACACGGACAAAACACCCACGCCCACCATACGCTTTATTGAATAAACAGAATTCGGTTAAGTCTTGAATATACCAGATACTTAGCATAGTGCCCATATCCTGGTGTATGGTATATGATTTGGGTGTTACGCTTTGGGTTGCAAGAATAGAGGGTGCCTTATCCCAGACCCTATTTCCGTAATCTTACTTCCTTCAAAGAGTCATGCACTCACGTATTTTACTAGGCTCCCATCCTATATGCTCGCCAGTCCGCTGGTTCTCGGCGACAAGCCAGTCGTGCAGCGGCCGGAAGTACTCCAGCAGGCCGTCCGCCTTCATCTCGCGCTGGCCCGTCAGCGCCTCCATGGCGTCCGGCCACGGCTTTGACGAGCCCATCTTCAACATGTTGCTAGAGGACGATAACAGATTTTATGAGCGAAGGGATAAGTCAATATTGCATAGAGAAATAGTACGCCTTGCCTCCCCTTTTGGGGAACGCAAGTGATGGTATGTATGTATGTTGGCTCCATAAGCCTCGGCTTTAAATAAATCGTTCAGCTTAGCGAAAATATTCAGTGCCAATAGTACCTTATACGCCAGATTCTCGAAAATGGCAAGAAAAACGTAACGGTCCTAACAGTAGATACTTTTTTTATATAAATAATGTGGTACACCCCAGGCAACAATTCAACATAAAATAATTTTTTGTTAACCTTATATTATTTCGACATAGCGTAAATTCTCTATCTCTTAATGGTTTTACTTTAAACTGAACAGGAACTCAACAGAACATTTAGTCAAGTAGGTGGAACAGCAACTTTCAAGCCACATTCAGCCAATTTTAAGCCCATTTCAATAAGACCGCAGTCTCAAAAACAATGTGAAATAGCGGCTCGCAAGCTGCGTTTCATTCTTTGACTAAGGATATCAGAAGCCCAACAAAACATCCTGATCACCGACGACAGGAAACCTGCAACTGACAGGTGACTGACTCCAACCATCAAAGATACTTGTTAAGATTGACTAGCTCGATGGCGCATTCGGTAGTGACCCTGCCCCATGCGCCAAGAGTTGTGGATACGATCCCCACCCATGACAAACATTCGTGTGATGTATACTTGTGTTTGTTCTGTGTCTGGGTGTTAATATCCAATATTTAAGTATATATTTGTAATACTACTGTTGATTTTGATATATATAACACAAGTGCTTAAGCTACTTACCTCGGAGTCAGATCAATGTATGTTATACCGTCTGATATTTATTTATTTGACGGAGGGGGCAACAGAAGGGGCGGGAACGTAGCTCGATTGCTCGTCCATCACGAGGAATTTCTTTAAATAATAAGGCAGGCGTGTAGACCAATGTGGATTTATTCCGTTGTATACCTAATCACATAGAAATATAACGAGATAAGCGTGATATCTTCGTACGTCTTTACTCCTCGGTGATCGGTAACAGAATGTCCCAAAAATGGCAGCAACTCCGTTTTTATACTAACGAACTGTCAAAAGTGACGGCCAGAGACAAACCAGTGTTGTCATTTTTTAAATTAAAAGTACCGACAATCACGCCATCTTTACAATCGAGTAGGAACTAAAATTAAAAAGAAACAGAAATCGAAATGTTACTTTGACATTTAGGTTTCAAAACAAACAGTCTTTTTAAACGTAATGTTGGATGTTCTCCGACACGGCCATTCTGACAGCGTCACGCGTCCTCGCGTGGGTGTTCATTCTGAAAGTGAAAACATTCACCGCAGTAGATACTATTCTCGGTCACTCCTGACTACAATAGAGCAAGGTTTTAAATGCAAACCTGGTACTTCAATAATATGAGACTGCTTTATGTAATTACAATCATGTACAAACAAAAAAAAACAACAAACTGGTTTTAGAACCTCGATAATGTTGTATCACTTGACCAGTGAATTTTCGTCGTCACTTGACCAGCAACGATTTTAGTAGTCACTTGACCAGCGACCACTTTTTTTTTTTAAATTTTACGCTTAACCAGCGATTTCGCTTGACCAGCGATTTCACTTAACCAGTGATTTCACTTAACCAGTGATAGGATGCATAGTTAGATGCGCATCGCGCACTCTTCGGTTAGACCGGAGCTACGACTACATGCCAACATATGCAGCTTGAAGTTGTGAAACCAGTTTCAACAAAATTTAAAATAAGAAACAATTAAATCAACTACTTACAGTAAAATAATCATTACAAACAATAAAATTTTACTTCAGGTATTATGATTAATCATGTTTGTTTTCAAAATCTTGCTCTTTATAAACATTTTCATTATTTGGCTCAACTTGTGCAACAACAACAACAACATCTTGTTGGTCATTTACGGTAACAATATCAACGCCTTGTGCAGATATTGCTCAATCTTATGCTCCAGAGTCATAACAAAATGAAAAGAACTCACCATAATTCTGCATAACACCAGCAGGGGCTGCAACAGTGCAGACGTCCACACGTCGCTCGCCAGTGTTGCTAGCAGGCAGGGAACCTGGCTTGCCACCGTTGATATTCTTCGGCAGCGGGCATCTTGAGGAGTAGTGGCCCTTATCCTCACAGTTGAAACAGGTCACAGCAGCATTTACATTATTGGACCTCACAGTAGGAGCGCTTGATTGTCCTGGCGTCGGCTTCGAGTGATGGTACCCCTTATTCTGGTTGTCCTTCTTAAACCGGCAGACAGAAATGTGATGCCCATGTCTTCCGCAATGAGCGCACTCCACATATGTGGGTGATGGTGTGAGTTTGCGCTTGGCATCAGGAGGTTCATTCCCACGATCCATAACAGGGGTTGCTTTCCTCTTGAGGTACGACAACGCCTTTAACTCTTGCTGAAGCTTGGCACGCGTGGCGATTTCGGTCGTAAAAGCAAGGCGGTTTGCACGTGGTTCTATTTGAGCAAGGTGCGCAACCACACTAGAAACAGCAATTTGCTCAACATCCATGTTCTTCCAGCGCGACAGTAGCACATTAATCTGGGAAGCGGCATAAGAGGCAAGGCACTCGTTTTCTTTTGGCTTACTGTTCCACAGGTGCAGCAGGGTAGCGGCGGCCGTCTCAGATGTGTCGTAACGCGCAGTAAAGGCTTCTTGAAAATCCTTCCATTCCATGCCGGGATAGGATATTTGTGACAGCCAAATCGAAGCCTGGCCCTTTAAAGACTTACTCAGTGCAATTATCAGCGGTGCTCCATTAAGCGGGTTATCAGCCATACACATAGTTGCAGTGGATAACCAAGCACGCGCGTCCATATTCACTTTGTCAGGATCGAATTCCGGCAGGTGCACAACATGGCTTGACGACGATCCTTTCATAGCGTGGATGAGGGCGAGAAAATTTTGATTTTGTTGCTCCAGCAACAATCGCCACCTTTCTTCCATGTCGTTACTTCGTCCACATGGTCGGTTACATCCCAATTCTGATGACGGAGGGGCATCAGAAGGGGCGGTAACGTAGCTAGATTGCTCGTCCATTACGAGGAATTTCTTTAAATAATAAGGCAGGCGTGTAGACCAATGTGGATTTTATTCCGTTGTATACCTAATCACATAGAAATATAACGAGATAAGCGTGATATCTTCGTACGTCTTTACTCCTCGGTGATCGGTAACAGAATGTCCCAAAAATGGCAGCAACTCCGTTTTTATACTAACGAACTGTCAAAAGTGACGGCCAGAGACAAACCAGTGTTGTCATTTTTTAAATTAAAAGTACCGACAATCACGCCATCTTTACAATCGAGTAGGAACTAAAATTAAAAAGAAACAGAAATCGAAATGTTACTTTGACATTTAGGTTTCAAAACAAACAGTCTTTTTAAACGTAATGTTGGATGTTCTCCGACATATTTATTATACTTACGCGAGAGCATTCCCGGCCACAACGCTCTGGTAAATGTCACAATCCACCAGCTTTCTGGTGATGTCTTCAGGAACATACTCCCCGGCTAGGTTGCACAATGCCCGATGAAATTGGAACTGTATTATGAACGACACGTAGTATCTGGAACAAGGGTATGTATATTTAAATAACAGACATAATAATCAGTGCCATATTTGACAACACTGACAATCACATAATGAGCGTGATTCATACATGCATACATACATAATGTCACGCCTTTTTCCCATGGGGGTAGGCAGAGATCACGTACTTCCATTTGCTACGATCCTGACATACACCTTTCGCGTGATTTATATACATATATAGATATAAAACTAGCTATAAATCATTCGTAAATTAAAACAAATATGAAAAAAAACGTCCGAATTGGGACGCTTTCAAATAACGCATGCCATATCTGCCTCCTTTAAACATATATGTAACATCATTGAACTTTCCTATGTTGACCTGGGACTCGAAAAGGATGTACTAACCAACTGTGTGAGCAACACAGCGTGTAAAAGGCGACTAATGATGTATTGAGTGTTGGGTTCGTGATTATGTAGGCAAGCTAGGTACCTTTAAAACGAACTCTCAAGTTTTCGTTTTTTTGTGAAGCCTATCGCTTCTTAGACTCTGCCTTTGAGGATTGCCGACATGGAGGTATGTATACTTATCCAAAACATCCCACACCCACCTGGCATATTCAACGTTAGCAGACACATGGTACTTCGCAGCCGCGTCGAAGTCCTCCTCAGTCCTCGTCACCGGCGGCTCCACTCCTTGCAGCTCTTCCCTCAGCCTCCAGTAGTGACAGTTGTAGTCCTCCGGAGGGGTCGACCCTCGGAACACTCCGTACCGAAACAGGTCCAGGGTGTACGCGAACGGAAGGAAGACTATCTTGTCAATACCCTGGAAAGGAAAGGGAAAGGGTTGAATTTAATTCAAATTCAAATTTAAAATCTCTTTAATTATATAGGTTTCAAAAAAACACTTATAAATATTAGGGTTGCTAGAATTAACACTTCAAATTCATCACAAGTGATAAATGGTTTTGAATCCCAAAAAACAATCCCAAACATAGGCAGAATGTAAAAACGTATACAACAGAAAAATACATTACGTCCCAACCTTTATTAATATTTATTGGTTACCACGTCCGCGTTATATAAAATATCTTCAAAATTTTTCATTACTGGAGCGCGATTCGAACGAAGTTAACTGATTATTATGGATAGTAAAAATGCACAAATTTCTACTTGATAATATTTTACTAGACCAAGATAGGACGGAAAGTGAACTGTGAACGGCACTATTATGTAATATTATTACCATTATCTCGTATCGGTCTATTCAGCCATCAGAAGCGATGTCTATCAGATGTTGCACCATAAATCGTCTGACATAGATGGAAAGGCCAATAATTACCATTTTGTAAAGTTGGTTGATTTCTGTCTGTTCATCTTCAGCATCGCCACTGACGAGCCCAACGCGACGCAGATGCTTGGGAGATGACACAGAAAGGGCTATCGTATCACCAACTGCTTCGTGGAACCCTGAAACCCCATCGAAAAAATTAAACAATACAATAAAACAATCATCACGATCATCATGATGTAAGGTTAAGCCTTACCAAAAGCCTATTGGACACCTTGTCTGAGACAAAACGTCTAAAAACTATAATGCATTATGTTAAAACGTTAAAATGTATTGTTGCGAAAAACATATTATATACGTTTATAGTTAGTGTAAGGAAGCACTATCTTGAATTATGTACCTGTAAAGTGTGAGAATCCCTTTTATTTCAAGTACTTACATAAATATCAAAGTAAGTAACACAAAGAGGACAGAATATGATACTTGGCCCAATGGCCTTGGTCACAAGCAGACTAGTGATGTCCAACACAATGTACTTATATAGCGCACCGTTAATGTATTTCTAAGTAAAGAGGCGATACCCATAGATAACAAAACCATCACCTGGGTTAGCGCCTTGCCGAAACACAACAGGCAGATGTCTATACTGCAAATAGTATTGCACATGTCCCATTTCATGGTGTACCACCCCAAAGTGCTTCCCAGTCACCATCGAACACATTTTGATCCTGCATCCCAAAAAGAAAAGCGTCAACTACTCTCCCTTTACCTGGATTCGCTCCATCCCTGAATATCACCGGCTGATGTTTGTACTGAAGGAAGTACTGAATGTGGCCCATTTCGTGGTGTGTAGTTTGGAAATATTCGTAATCAACCGTGGTGCACTGTTTGATCCTTGAAGCCAGAAATGTAACAGTTGTAAAATTTTGAATAAGTGCAACAAAAAAGTTTGATATTATTAAAAAGGACAATATAAACAAGGTCAATATTTCCACCAACACAAAAAGGAAAAATAAAATTAAAATAAATTAATTTTAACATAGTTAAACATGAGAGCAGAGTTGACACGTACGTACTACACATTCACATAAAGTCTTTTGTTTATGTAAGTCCGTGTCTAAGCTTACAACGTGTCGTTGCGCTATCAAACTACACGAAAAACTAATGTCACAAATAAAAATAAACAGAAAATAACAGTTCATATTATGCCACTTATCATCATCATCCTAGCGCATTCTCTTAGTCGATGTCAGCTTGATCATATCGAGTTTGATAATAATAATTAGATTAAATAAATAAATAAATAAATTCTCCAGACTAACACACCAATTCCCTAGTTCCAAACTAAGCTTATAAGCTTGTGCTATGGATACTCGGTGAACGGATAGACATACTTAAATACTTATTTATCCATGTATTGAAGCATCATATAATCTTATAACTATTAAATTTGGGAACCAGATAAATAAGATCATGGATGCATATTCTGTTATTTCAATACAATTTGCAGATTTACTCACAATGTTTTCCTTCACCTCCTGCAACTATTCATACAACAAATAAATCAAAATACTTTTTTATAAATTCCAAATTCCTCACCTGAAATCATCACCATCATAGAAATCCCAAGCGGACGCATGGCAAACAATATCCCTATCATTCGGCTTCTCGATTATCGAGTTCTTCCAAAACTTCTCTGGCATCGCCGTCAGGTTCAACGACCTGAAGAACTCGTCTGACATTTGGAACATCTTCAGGGCCGTGTAGTTCTGGTCCTTCATCGCTTGCGTAATGTCCACTTCCTTCTTGTCAGGGTAAGGGCGGGTGAACGATTCGATGTTGTTCCAAGTCTGAGCCCACATATTACCTGAAACATTTAGGCACAGTCGTTATTTCGCTAGTAATTTTAGCGCATATGTACCTATAGTTATCGCGCGAGTTAAATGCAGTCGGGGTCTTAGACGAGACATACATGAGCTCTGCATTCAACTCGCGCGCTATCTATATCTGTTGGCAGTAACATCTTCCTAGTATATCTTGTTCATGGTGACCTTGGGCCTTAAGGGCAATAAATCAAATACCCTGACGATCGTAAAAACGTTATCATGGTAACAAATCCACTATCTCTTAAATGTGAATAAGAATTCTACAGACCTATGGAAGACCGGGCCTATTTACACTCAACAACTTACTGCAGATCTACAGAAAAAACAGAATTAGCCTTACCATCGCTTCCTATTTTGTACATAGTAGTATTTTCCATTGCCAAGATATTGCTTAGTTCATATTCTACGTCGACTCTCGTCTCAGGGTGCTTAGCCAAATGCGTGCCAGCGATTCCATAACGGACTTCGGTAACACTCGTATCGCGCTACAGACTTACTTGGGTTCTTAGTAAACAAGTTCGTGGCGCGATACGAGCGGTAGCGTAGTTCAATAAGGATCGCTGGCACGCATTTGGCCAAACACCCAGATGAGATAGTGACCGATGAGAACCCTTTTGCCATTGAAGACTTACCTAACAAATGCGCTGGGATAGGTCCCTTCGCCGAGACCACGTGGTCTCCATATTTGTCCCGCAGCCGTTTCCTCACGTACGCATGCAATTGCTGGTACAGAGGCTTCACATCCGTCCACAGCTTCGCGAGCTGCTCCTCAAAGTCAGGCACCTCGTAGTCCGCTTGCCACCAGTCGGCGACGTTCTTGTAATCTGTAATAGATTGGTAAATTTGTCTTAAGAAGTGGTAGGTAATTGTTATCACAATGGCTGGGATAGTTAAAGTTGATCCGATTTCCTACAGTTACAGAGGGCGATATAGGAGCGTCGGATAGTTTCAAATTTAAAATATCTTTATTTATATAGGCTTCAAAAAAGTACTTACATAATAGTTAATATACAAAAACAAAAAAGAACAAATAATACTAGCACCGGTTCGAAAGGTAGATTCTATCGAGAAGAAACCGGCAAGAAACTCGATAGTTAATCTTTTAAATGCCAATTATACAATTTTATAAACTTAGTTAATCTACACTTAGACTAGATATCACTGCAGATGAACACTACATATAAAGTTAACCATAAATCCTTGTCATTGAGGAATTCTTCAATCTTGTAATAGCCCTTACTCATTAAATGCATAATTTGTACTTATGTAGGGAAAATGTTATGATACTTTGTGGTAGTTTATTGAATATTTTAATACTTAGACCAATAAATCAGATTGGTCGTGTATTAACAGAAGATGATGTCAGGAGCCATAAAAACCGTAGAGCATGTATGAAAAGGATTATGAATGTTGAAGAGGCGAGTAAGGTGTGTAAGGATCGTGCCATATGGCGTTCGGTTCTCTCTGCCTACCCCGCTAGGGAAGTGGCGTGTAGTTTAGTTAGTTAGTTATTTATACCACTTAATCGGCGGTGAGGGAAAAATTCCTTATTCAAAATAAAGAATAATCATTTCATTAATAAAAAAAACTCAATCTTAAACTTGCGAGGAAGAAAAATCGTGAACTATAACAATTCGTACTTACATCTATTCCTATATCAATCATGTTAATCATGATATTTTCCAACCGTACACTATTGCACTGCGTGCTTCGTATCAAAGGTTAGACATTTGAACTGCGTAGTAGACAAAACATTTGTTAACTTAGACAAAACAATTTCAAGTTATTGATAGTTTAATTAATTTTCATCTTTCTTTGCTTTCGTGGGGAAATCTCCCAAAAATACCCAAGCTCCTAAAAGGGGCAGTCCCCTTTAGGACCTTACACACCAATTCCCCATGCGAGTCTACCTCTTCGCTTTGAGAAAAGCTCGCGTAGTTATAAATGCTGTCATAGAACCAAAGACCACAGGTTCGAATTCGGCTAGGGGGAAATTATAGTATTGATTTCGATCATTTATCCAAGAGTTTCAGATGTAGTTCCAATTTCTACTATTCATAGCCTTAGATACAGTTACATATGTTTAGTTTAAATCAAGAGACTTGGTGTCATCATCATCCTAGCGTTATGTCCCATGCTTAGACGGGGTCCGCTTAGACCATGATCCAGGATTTAGCGAGTTTGGTAATTACATTGAAGCGACTGCCTATCTGACTTTCGTAACCCTGAGATAGGGGAACCAGACATTACAAATTAAAAGTAGTTTGAGTTTGCAGGTTTCATCACGATGTTTTCCCTCACCGTCAAGTTAGTGGTATAAATACGTACATAGATTTAAATAATCTAGAGGTACGTGCTCGGGTTTGAACCCGCACTCCTCGGTTAAGAGGCGCGTGTATTTACCATTGAGCTACCACCGCTCTCTGTGTGTCAGTGCAAAAAAATATTACTAGCTTTATTCATTGAATACCGTTCTAACATTGCCTTTTTTATAAGATCAGAAAGTAGTACCTACTCACAACCTTGATTCAAGATCAATCTTCTGAGTAACAGGTACAATGATAAATGATAATTACGTCGTGACCAGCGTGTGCGCCGCATAATCTATCATAGTCAGAACAATCCTGGGACTCGACACATAAATGTTCATCAACAAAAGAATCTAGGCGATTTAATTTTTTAAACCATCATGAATGTTGAAGAGGCGAGTGAGGTGTGTAAGAATCGGAGATCTTAGGGCGTTCGGTTCTGTCTGCAAACAGCGCTAGAGAAGTGGCGTGAAGTTTAGTTAGTTAGTTACCATAATGGTAAAGAATAAAAAAATATTTTATGCAGCGGTCCGCCTGCTCCCTTGTATTTTAAAAGCTGAATGCTGATAAAAAAAGTTGGTAGAATTTCTATTGAGTTATATGCTAAATACTTTTGCCATCACTTTTATAGTTAGCCAGTTTAATATGCTTGAACATTACGTCACACTTATGTAATTACTAGCTGTTTCCCGTGACTTCGCCCGCGTAGACTAATATTTCTATATCCTACAGAAACTATGCATTTTTCTGGGGTTAAAAGTAGCCTATATGTTATTCCAGACCGTAATATATCTCTGTGCCAAATTTCATTCATATCCGTTCAGCAGTTTTTGCGTGAAGAAGTAACAAACATACACACACACATATACAAAATATATTTTCTTATATTAGAGGCGACAAACGAGCCGTCGCCTGATGGTAAGACTACCCCACCAGATGAATTGATCCTCTAGTGATGCAGTGGTCCATATGCATTGCTAGCCTTAAATAAATGCACTAAAAGCGAACTGCATTTGGAAATGAAAAGTGTATCAAATGACTACCTGTGCCCGCGGTTTCAACTGCGTTTATGATAATGTTATATAGCCTATCTATTGCGTTCCACGATAAATAGCCTATCTCATCATCTTCCTAGCGTTATGTCCCGTGCTTAGACGGGGTCCGCTTAGACCATGATCCAGGATTTAGCGAGTCTGGTAATTACATTAAAGCGACTGCCGATCTGACCTTCGTAACCCTAGGATAGGGGAACCAGACAATTTTGGATCATGGTTATAAATTCGAAGTTGTTTGAATTTGCAGATTTCATCACGATGTTTTCCTTCACCGTCAAGCTAGTGGTATAAATACGTACATAGATTTGAAAAATCCAGAGGTACGTGCCCGGGTTTGAACCCGCACTCCTCGGTTAAGAGGCGCGTGTCCTTACCATTAAGCCACCACCGCCCTTATATGGCCTATCTAACACTAAAATATTTTTTAAATTGGATCAGTAGTTCCTGAGATTAGCGCGTCCGAGCAAACAAACAAACTCTTCAGCTTCAGAAAGTATCGTCTATATTATTTCACTACGACAATCATAAAGGCCTACCATTTAGTTGAGCGGCTTCGTTGTACAACTGCACGTACTGAGTGAAGTTCTCCCGGGCTTTGCTGCCAGCTGCTTTGTGCCACTCCACCCACGTGTGCTTCAACTCTTCAGGGTCTTGGCTCTTCGCAAATATCTCTGTCACGTCTGAAAAGGTTACAGTTTTAATATTAGAAACCCTGGCCCTGATCAAGATCCAAGTGATTTTATGATAAGTAATTACTTACATAATGTTATAGATATATCAAGTTCTTTAATTGAATTCAGATTTCGTACACAGTATAGAAATCATAGTCAGTGTATCTCAAACATGTAGACCCGATGATAAGCACAGTACAAGGATCGAACTCACGTCCTTTGAATCAACTAGACATCTGAACAATTGCACTATGCATATTTGCGTTTTACATATGTACGTTGCAATGTTCAGATATTGGTTACTGATGTACGCTTTTACAGCTGAACAAAATATGGAGACCTTTGACCGACATAGACGTTGATCTAAGTTAACTTATCCTAATTTCAATTAAATTTTGAAGAATCTTCTCTGTAAGTATCGTGCCATATGGCGTTCGGTTCTCTCTGCCTACCCTGCTAGGGAAGTGGCGTGAAGTTTAGTTAGTTATCTCAATTTCCATCAACCTACTGCGATATTATCCGCTCTTCTTCATTTCCTTCATAAATTCTCAAGTTCACACGAAAAAAGTTGTAAGCTGAAGCATTTAACGTGAAAATCTTCAAATGTACTTACTAGGCTCTAAAGCTAAGTCGCACTTGCTCTTATCTTTAAACGAGCAAATCTTTGAAGTAGCATAATTCGCTTCCATCCCCGACACGCATCTCATCAGCTGCTTGTATTTGTCATCGGGGAGGGCAGCCACACCCAACTCGCTGTATTTCTTGAACATCCTCTTGAGGGTGGGATCTTGGAAGCCCTGCCATTTGTACATCTTCGTATCTTCCCACGCCAACTTCTCTTGCTTCGAGATTTCCAGTCTTATTTGTATCTGCAATTGAGAATGGTTGTTTGGTAATATTATTTTTGGCAAATTTGTCGAGACTATTATGTAACTGGTAGTTTAAAGAAGTTAAAATAATAATCGATTCTCTCGGCCTACCCCGCTAAGGAAGTGGCGTGAAGTTCAGTTAGTGTTAAATAATAAATAAATACCAGACTACATGACATACATTAATCTGACTCCGAAGTAAGCAGCTTAAGTACTTGTGTTACGGAAATCAGAAACAACCGTGCTATTACAAATATATACTTAAATATTGGATGATAACACCCAGACACAGAACAACACAAGAATTCATCATACGAATGTTTTCCCTGGGTGGGGATCGAACCCACAACTCTTGGCGCATGGGGCAGGGTCAGAACCGAATGCGCCATCGAGCCAGTCAAACTTATTCTTCTTTGGACTCTGCCCTGATTCGGGGATTGCGGACGAGATATATGTTTGTATGTTATTATACCTACTCTCTATTCACACCAATTGCTTTTGTATTACGCGTATAAATACAACCATGACAAACGAAACAGCTGTAGACAGCTTTAAATCGACTTTAAACTATATACGACGACAAAAGGTTTTTATCCAAAACTTGTAACTAACACTATTCTAGAAGTAAACAAAGAAATAATTCACAAGCATCATTTCACGATCACCAGCACACATATTGCCAAAATAACAGATTAGACGTATAAGTTCATTAGCGATAACCCTAAAAGTAACTCAATGATACAATGATTATGCATAGATCATAATAGAACTTGCGAAATAAAGATTACTGTTGCTTTTCTTTGTTAAAAAAGTTTTTGTAATACGCCCGTCATCATCTTCATCTTCCTAGCGTTATGTCCCGTGCTTAGACGGGATCCGCTTAGACCATGATCCAGGATTTAGCGAGTCTGGTAATTACATTGAAGATCTGACCTACGTAACCCTAAGATAGGGGAACCAGACAATTGTTGGATCATGGTTACAAATCCAAAGTTGTTTGAATTTGCAGTTTCCATCACGATTTCCTTCACCGTCGAGCTAGTGATATAAAAACGTACATAGACTTGAAAAATCCAGAGGTACGTGCCCGGTTTTAAGCCCGCACTCCTCGGTTAAGAGGCGCGTGTCCTTACCATTGAGCTACCACCGCTATGTAATACGCATGTACACACATTAATAAGGAATAATTTTTCGATCCCTGTGCATATTTCTAACTATTGGTAATACGTAATCTCGCAGGTAATCATACAAACAGGAAAGATTTCATTACTTGTTTGTTTGTATTGAACAGGCTCCGAAACTACTAAACCGATTTAAAAAAATATTTCACTAATCGAAAGCTACTTAATTAGCAAAAAACATAGGCTGTATTTTATCCCCGTATTTTTATGAGAACGGGAACTACGCGGGTGAAACCGCGGGGCGCTGCTAATATTTTATATACAACTAGCTGTCTCGGCGCACTTCGTAACGCCCCGTTTTCGGATTTTCTTTTATTATGTTCATTGCAATGTTTCCATATTTTCTTACCGTACAAACCTTCCCTAGAAGATTACCAATATTTTAAAACCAAAATCAGCCAAATCGGTCTAGCCGTTGTCCAGTTTTAGCGAGACTAACGAATAGAAATTCATTTTTATCTATAAAGAAGAAGAAGATAGAATTCCCTACTGCGGTATAGAAATGCATGCGAAAGCAATGAACACAGCTAGTTCAATTAAAGACCAACATGGTATAAAATGTATGACCATACCAAAATATGTATATTACGCTCCGGGCAAGAGCTTGACCAGGGACTAGGAGCAGTGAGCACGTGGGTACTCAGAGTCGTTAAGGTTGCGGGCACCCACACCATGCCCATAAAAATGAAACCACGCTTTTTGGGTGGTGACTAGGGATTGTAATGCTGGATCCATCAATCCGGCTGGGGCCAGCAGTCCAGCACCATTTTAGCTTTGCATCCAGCGACATGTGGTGAATCAAAGGTGTTGGATTTGAATTCCTACTGGAAATTAAATTGCTGGATCCAGGATTTCAAATGGATGGAATCAGAAAGACGATGCCCGATGAGGTACGCACCCATTTTTCCTCATTCTCCTTAGTAATGTTAGCAGTGTACTCCCACTCGGCAAGACTGGCTCTGTTCTTGCGGATGCCGGCGGCGCGGTCCAGCTCGTTCACGTACTCCCGGCCCTCCTGCTCCAGGGCCTCCAGCTCCGGGTCCCGGCCCTGGGTGGCCACCACGAACACCGCCACGATGGCCGCCACCAGCGCGGCGCCGCCACCGATCTTTAGCATCGTCTGGAAACAAAGTACATTCAATTTGAACCGATGACTTAGTGTGGTTGGGTGGAAAGGGATACGATTGACAAGGGTGTAATTTTTAAAGACATATGAGTATCATTAGCAAGTCAGCACTGGGTGGTACTGTTAAGGTAACGGCATGACACATAGAAAGCAGAGTATTAGTAAACCACTGCTTGGAACCTGTCTGTCTCGAGGTATGGTAATGTCCGCTTGTGGTAACGACAGAATTAGAAAAAGGTACAGAACTTTATAAGGGATTAAATAGGCAACGACTGATTCTGGCAATGTGATTTAGTTAATACCATTTGAAGGAGTCCTTCTTGATGGAATTAGAAACGCTAATATGAATTAATAAGCTACAGGGGGACAACTTTATCGTTTAAAATAAATTCAATTTAACAATTTTGTAAACAATATAAGTAATGACAAGATTTTTAATATAAAGGAATAATTTTTTTTAATGCATAAGATACGACATTCTTAACATAATGAATAAATATAGTAAGTAGGTACTCGTGTTTATATCAGAACTGCGGGAAGCAATATAAATAACTAATGTTTAACAGAAATAGAACATAATGTTACCAATACATGCCATAGTAATTCTTATAAATACAATATAATACTTCGCTAGGCCGTTATATATGCATCGCAACACAATCATAAAATAACTAATTAAAACTTTTAGAAAACTTTAACTTGCACAGTCTAAAATAATTGTCACAATAATGTCGCAATCACTTATGACAAGCCGCTTAATTATTTTTTTAATAATTTTTCACTAAGAAGTTTTCATTCTGATAAAAATAAAAAAGTATGAATATCACACATGAGGCAAAGCCAAGCCTTTTTTCATCGCTTGATTTTTTATTAACCTGCACTTTACAGTAAACTATTTATGAATCAACTCATTCGTAAATCATAAATAGTTTATTTTTCTCATTAAACTAAACTTAAACTAAAACGTTTAGTTTGAAAGAAAATTTTAATGAAGGTAAGGTTTTAATTCTGATCTGATTTCAATATTGCCATAACATAAGAGCTGAAGCTATTTCCTTTGTAAATAGATTTATTTATATAATAATGTCAGATATGAAGATGTTCCCATATTAAACTACTTAAGTAGAAATAAATAGCATCACCGTCACTTCCAGCAACAATTATTTCCAGATTAAATCGCTATAATAGAGAATCTGAGTTTATATAATGTAACGTGTAATATACTGGGCTATATATATTTAACTCATTATTCTAAGGAACCAATTTAAAGGATGTTACAAAAAAAAATCATCCAGAATCGCCAGTCAGCTGAACAACTTTTGTATGGAAAGCACGGACTAGTAAAAAAAGGAGGACTCTTTTTTAGGCATCTTCGGAGCTCCAACTTGACACCCGAGTTACATCATACATTGGCATAAGCGCTCTAAATTTCTGATATCCGGTATCCCTAAGTCTCACTGACACATGCATGTGGGTGGCTTCGCGCAGTAGTATGACAGCGTGGAGTCCTTTTTTTTACTAGTCTGTGATGGAAAGTAAAAAAAAACTGGCCATTAGTTGAGTGGTCAGAAGCCACGTAACCGAGAGTCGCGGATTCAAATCCTACTTAAGGCAAATGTTTCTAGAGATGAACATATCCATTTGTACTAGAGTCATAGATGTTTATAAACGTATTTAAATAAATCTATCCGTTCACCTAGTATCCATAGCACAAGCATACTGCTTAGTTCGGAACTAGGGAAATGGTGTATCAGTTTGGAGAATTTATCTATTTATTATTTATTTACTTTTTAAAATTTTCTAAAATCCTTTAAATCGGTTTCTTAGCATAATGACTTAAATAAGTAGGTAAATTTAACCTTGTATAATAAAACGTGTAATATATAATACATGTAAATAGTTGTATCAGTACAGTACAGTCGTAATTGTAGCTACAATGGGTATGGCGAGCCGCCACCGCAGAGCTGTGCGCGGCCACCCGAGACCTGAAGGACGTCTTAGTCGCAAGATGAGGTATAGCTTATTGTTTGTTGCGACGATAAATTTGCGAGGGTTTTTTACGAGCAGTTGTGTAGGTACCGTGGTGATTTAGCGTGTGGATTGCATTAAGGGGCTTACAGATGATGGACAGCCCATACCATACTAATATTATAAAGAGGAAATATTTGATTGTTTGTTTGTATTCAACAGGCTCCGAAACTACTGAACCGATTTGAATAATTCTTTCACCAATGGAAAGCTACTTTATCAGCGAGTAACTTAGGTTATATTTTATCCCCGTATTCCTACGGGTACGGGAACTACGCGGGCAAAATTGCGGAGCGCTGCTATAAATAATAAACCGCCAAACCATGGTTATATAAAACCGTATTGCAACATTTGATCATTCATCATCTTCCTAGCGTTATGTCCCGTGCTTAGACGGGGTCCGCTTAAACCATGATCCAGGATTTAGCGAGTCTGGTAATTACATTGAAGCGACTGCCGTTCTGACCTTCGTAACCGTAAGATAGGGAAACCAGACAATTTTTGGACCATGGTTACAAATCCAAAGTTGTTTGAATTTGCAGGTTTCATCCCGATGTTTTTCCTCGCCGTCGAGCTAGTAGTATAAATACGTACATGGATTTGAAAAATCTAGAGGTACATGCCCGGGTTTGAACCCGCACTCCTTGGTTAAGAGGCGCGTGTCCATACCATTGAGCTACCACCGCTCCTCCGCTATCAGTCTATCAGTCACAATTTCTGAATGCAATCTGTTGATAATTGCATATGCATTATTAGTAGCGAGCCAGGCACTACGGTGAGAGTGTGCGCACGAGTGCAGTGGGCGGATGGGCAGGTCATCGACAGCCTAGGCACTCTCCTTGCATAATAATCGGCAGATAATGAAACTGGTTTTGACGTCACAAAACCGTGCGGAATGCCCGCCTGGTCGGGGGCAAAGGCCTGAGGTTTTCCTTTTTTTAGGGGTCCGTGTATCCTAATGGGAATTTTATCACACCCGCAACCCCGAAGGAGCAAGGTCAATAACAGCAACCTCTTTTAATCACTTTTAGCAAACATTTGAATAATTATGTATAATAGACAAGCTCGATTACGCATTCGGTAGTGATCCTGCCCCATGCACCAAGAGTTGTGGGTTCGATCCCCACCCAGGACAAATATTCGTGTGATGAATACTTGTGTTTGTTCTGTGTTTGGGTGTTAATATCGAATACTGCAGTATATATTTATAATACCACTATTGTTTCTGATATCCGTAACACAAGTGCTTAAGCTACTTATCTCGGAGTCAGATCAATGTATGTGATGTTGTCTGATATTTATTTATTTATTTATTAAAGGTTTGTATTTTGAAAAAGTAGTGGCAAGCGGCTAGCTCGTCGCCTACAAATGTTGTACTAGCTTTTGTCCGCGGCTTCGCTCCCATGGTAAATCGATGAAAAATAGCCTATATGTTATTCGGGTGTATGAGCTATATTATTGTAAAGTTTTAATAAAATCCATTCAGTACTTTTTTTTTAAAGAGTTATAAACATCCATCCATACATACAAACTTTCGCATTTTTAATACTAGTAGGATGTCCTGACATACGCGTTGAAAGCATCACTAAAACTACAAATTATTGAAAGTTGATATACTTTATTAGGGTTCCATATCAATGCAAATATCCGCTTAGAACTATTATAAATTAAAGGGGTTAAATAAATAGAAGAAATGACAATATTGTTCTCTTTTCTATGTTAGCCTGAAACGTTCATACCTAGTATTTGTTTTTCAAAACGGCTATAATTCATAAGCGACAGTGGGTAGATTTGAATTATAGGTGTCCTTTCATCATATCTACCAGCTAATAATAACAACAAAAAATATTATGTTACATATGGTTACATACAGGTGCATGACCGGTGATAGCTCAATGGTCAGGAGGGCTTCAAACCCGAGCACGTACCTCTGGATTTTCCAAATCTATGTATTCATACCACAAGCTCGGTGGTGAGGGAAAATATCGTGACGAAACCTGCCAATTCGAACAACTTTGGATTTGTAACCATGATCCAAAAATTGTCTGGTTCCCCTATCTTAGGGTTACGAAGGTCAGATCGGCAGTCGCTTCAATGTAATTACCAGACCCGCTAAATTCTAGATCATGGTCTAAGCGAAACGTCTAAGCACGGGACATAACGGTAGGAAGATGATGATATGGTTACATATAAGTCGAGTGCAAACCATAAAAAAATAAAAACCGACTTCAAAAAACCCCGCAAAAAAAGTTTATGAAAAAAACACAAATAAGAACCTGCCTTAATAGCTATTTTAATGTCTAAACACTAAAAAGTATAAAATAAATTCTTCCGACTGCTTCGATGAAAGCATTAATCTTTAACACGTATTTAAATATTTACAATAATCAGTTAGTTTTGGAGTCGGTGCCAGCCAAACTAAAGAAAAAGTAGACACTTAATAACAAATTACCTTTTTTTGAAGTCGGTTAAAGTACAAACAATCCCATAAGCAAGTCTACTCCGTACTCGCTTGGATTTTTTGAATAAATATGCGGTTAATTAGATATGCAATCTCTCTGGGTAAAGCAAAAAAAATCCAAAGCATTACCCACAGGTCTAGCCTTAAGAATTTAAATTGAATTCGCCGGCTCACCAAGAAATGTTAATTTAAAAACGCGAAGCGCCGGTGTTGTAAAACTTGGTCTCTTTTTTACATTTTTGAGTTGCATCAAGCGGTCATGTTACGTGTGCTTGCAACCTTTTTGAATAAAGTATGTAATGCAATCTTTTTATTTGTCGGGACCTTAACGGCGGTGCAGGACTTGACTCTGATACTAAATTTAATGATATACGGCAGACATCCAGCCACCAAACCAAATGGTAAAGTAACCAATCTTGTTGAATGTCATAAACAGGTAACTAATGGGAGTACTTGAGTTAAGGGTTTGTGAGTATATAGGCGATGTTTACTTTTTTTTAACCCAACCCCAAAGATCTGTTGGCAACTTAACAACGGTGCAGAGTTTGACTGCAACAGTAAATATAATGATATACCGCAGACATCCAACCACCTAACAGACTGATCTTGAAAAGACTTTATGATCGCAGAGGTCTCATTGTAGACTGCGAGCCAGGTCCCAATTTTGTCAATGATTTCCTCCCGAATGATCATTATTAACATGAAGCTGCGTATACGTCAGCTGCGATTCAGTAGGTGGGTTGTGCGCAGTATTCTCCCACACACGTTGAAAAATTATTAATCCTAAATGAAGATTTATCAAATAATATCATCATCGACACCCCTGGTATCCCTAAAGGGGTAAAGTCCAGAGAGCAATGAGATCCTTACGCAACATTTAGCCAATAATCGAGTTAGGTCAGATAGAAAATCGTGAGATTAAATAGTAGCTAACCAAGTAAAATAAGAAAAGTAAATTAAATAATAAATAAATAAATTCTTCAGACTGACACCAATTCCCTAGCTCCAAACTAAGCTTATGCTTGTGCTATGGTTATAGGTGAACGGATAGACATACTTAAATACGTTTATAAACATCCATGACGCGAGTACAAATGTCCATGTTCATCACACGAAACATTTGCCCCTAGCGGGATTAGAACCCGCGACCCTTGGCTAGGGTCTCGAACCACTCGACCAACGGGCCTGTCGATTTAAATATAAGTAAGGAAGTTTTTCATGCAAAATATCAGTCTCATTAAATTATTAAATTGATAGTTATTATTTTATAGTTCCTTTCCTGTATATGTGTGAACGGGGAAGATCTTTAGATCTAAGCTATAAATATTTTATTCCATCACTTTCCTTATATTTAATATGTGCAGCATTAAGATTCAAGATGATAATAATTAAATAGAATTAAGTTAAGCTTAATAACGTTAAAGCCTTTAATTGCAGACAATTAAATCTTAAACTGGCTTGTGTTCGCATCTTCGTCCGCGAAGCTATTTAAATATGAATACGTGAAGCAAAGCCTTTGTACGGTCTTTTTACGAAATTATGCTGGTGGAGTATGCGATTTGGTACAGCTACAGTTTGTATAGAGAAGGAGTGCAGACAGCTGATATATCAAAAAATAATAAAATAGAAATACTTAAAAAAGAATTAAACAAATTATGTATGGAATTTCGACGAGTAGGCTAATTCTAGTCCTACTAATATTATAAACGCGAAAGTTTGTAAGGATGTATGGATGTTTGTTACTCTTTCACGCAAAAACTACTAAATGGATTTTAATGAATTTTAAGGATAATATAGCTCATACACCCGAATAAAATATAGGCTATTTTTCATTGATGTACAAAACAAAGCCGCGGGCAGAAGCTAGTATAGTGGATATACATTTGAGTGGTGTTGATAGTAAATTGTGATAAGCAGTGATAAGAGGCTAGCTCTTCACCTACACAATAACAAATTCAAGACCAAAACGCTATTAGTCGTTACATCCTTTGTCATTTCCAGATCAGAATGGCACAAATAATATTACAAAAAAACTTGTCCCAACTTGGTCTGGGACTCAAAAAGAATGCCAACGGTATTTCTTGTCTAGCATGTCGTAAAAGGCGACTAATGGTATATCGGGTTTTGGGTGTGTGATTATGTAGGCGACGAACTGGCCCCTTGTCACCACTGCTTTTTCACATTTTTTCAATCTAATACAGAGCAGTTTTATTTTTTGACTGAATTGGTTAAGAGGCCTTACTGCCCTTTTGACTCTGTCTACCCATTCGGGGATTACGGGCGTGATTTTAAATGTGTATGTAAAAAACCTACAGATATAATGTTAATAAACATTTTATCGTGATAATACGAATAACAGTTAATAACCTTAATAACGAATATATTTACTTATAGCTGCGTAAATAAATATTATTTTAAAACCGGCTATCACCGACATATCCGTTTAATTTCCGTTATCTAACGGATAACGTGAGCCAATAGGTCAATGAAATTTAATTAACCGACTTAATTAAGATGTTGTAGAAGCTCGCTTAATACTATTATTCACCAAGCTTCTAATACTATATTACCTATCTAATCTCTAAATGACCAAGCCCATAATCCCCGAAGAGGTCGGCAGAGACAAAAAGTAGCAGGCCTGTTTAAACACATTCAGACAAAAGTACAACTGGGCTGGGTAAGATGGAAAACTGTGAAAAAATGACAAGTGGCTAGGCTAGCTCGTCGCCTACACAATCACAATATTCAATAAAAAAATTGTCATTGCTATACTACACAAGTATTAAATGTACATATCACAAACTAGCGGCCCGCCCCGGCTTCGCACGGGTAGATGTTTATTTTCAAACCTAACCTAACTTTTTTCAAAATATTCTATAGTCTATGATCAGAGATAACGTAGCATTCCAATGGTGAAAGATTTTTTTAAATCGGTCCAGTAATTTTTGAGTTTATTCATTACATATATACATATAATCTTTCCTCTTTATAATAATAGTGTAGGTATTGTCACTATTATTATAAATCCAGGATTACAAAGCCAGTGTCGGTTATAGGTTCACTTCGCCCCTTTAAAGAAATTAACTGTAAAACCATTATACGGATCCGATATTTTTTAAACAAAAAATCTAAACAAGATTCTTTACAAAAATAGAAACAATTATGTTATCTAATTGTTATAACGGTTCAAATCGATTATGTAAGTACCATACAAGACGTATTTATATTTAGATTAATTAAGTTTACAAATTTGTAAAATTTGGCATTTAAAAGAGTAACTATCGAGTTTCTTGCCGGTTTCTTCTCGATAGAGTCTACCTTCCGAACCGGTGGTAGTATTTTTTCTTATCCTTTTTCTTATGTATAATGACTATTTATAAGTGCTTTCTTGAAGCCCATATAAATAAAGATATTTTCAATTTGCATTTGAATATGAATAATATGATAAATAGATTTAAGGTTCCCAACCTGCTTTTTAGTGGTGCCTACAAATATTTTTGTTCTTTATTAAGAAGAAAAATATTTTTTTATGGAAGATCTATCTATTGATCTTCCTTTAAAGGGGAGAAAAGTATTGATGGGTTTGACTTTCGTAATTTTATTTGTCTGCTGTCTAACTAATTCAGTCAAAAATAAAACTGGGCTGGGTTAAATGAAAAAAGTGACAAGTGGCTAGCTGACCGGGATGTATGGAAGAGGAAAACATGCTGCGCCGACCCCAGATGAACTGGGAGAAGGGCAAGAGGATGATGACGCTGTCTAACTAATTTAAAAAAATGAAAGAAGATTTTCCTTGTTTTCCTCACCCGGTATTGATATAAATACGTACGTATATAAAAATTCATAGCCCGCATACTGTTGATTATAAAATGCCGGGATATGAACCGAAGTCAATCGGATATAAGACGCGTGCCCTAACCGTTGAGCTACCACCGCATTCAAATAAGAGAGTAATATTATATGTAATGTAAGACATAGGATTGCAAAGCTACACAATTAAACATTTTATTATATGAAATTCCCGATAAAGTGAGTAAATTTACTTCAAATTAGCATTTTACGGTACAGTATTCAATTAAGAAGAGCATAAAGCTGTCTTTCAGAAAAAATATGCAAAGTATAAGGAAAAAATCTGTATTTACTAGGTAGCGATGATATCAGTAACAAGATATGTAATTTTAGGTAAAAAAAAATAAGCTAGGTATTTATTTTAAAGGTTAGTGAAGCCCTGGTTTTATGGGAACCCCCAAAAAACGTGTCTCAAAATATTCTCATCGTTTTATGTATACAATTTTTATTATTATAACATCACACCCATATTCCCCGAAGGGGTAGGCAGAGTAAAAGGGACAGCAAGCCACTTTAACCATTTAGTCAATAATAAATCTGGGCTGGGTTAGATGGAAAATTGTAAAAAGCAGTGACAAGTGGCTAGCTTGTCGCCTACACAATCACACACCAAAAACCCGTTATACCATTAGTCGCATTTTACGACATGCTAGGCAAGAAACACAGTTGGCACATTCTTTTTAAGTACCAGACCAACATGGAACTAAACACAAGTAAAACATATTTAGCTAAAAAATAAATATTCCATCAACAAAAACGTTAGTACAAAATGAAGAATATTGCAAATATGCAACATGTTTGTTTGCTTCTATTGGTATTGCATGAACTGGGAATTGAACCTTGACATTATTGCGAAGATGACTGCAATTCGGACCGGAATCGACGGAAAATACACGAGGATTATATCTTGCGAGATATTATACGTACATACTGGTATTATTCAACTTATCTATACATTTAAATTAAACTGAAGGGAAAAATCTATTTCATGGATATCGATTAAACGATAGACATAGACTAAAACGGATTACACGCCCGCGTGTAATCCGTTCTAGTCTATGATCCCATGGCCGCCAGACATTACTATTTTTCTAAGAAATTAAACGTTTAATATAGGGTAGTATTACTACCTACTTTTTTGTCAGAAGTAATTACCATCGAACGCTTTAAAGCTCGCAAAGGAATAACGGAAATTCATTTCTAGTTTTGGTAAAGGAACAGTTTTTCACCGTTGATTATGATAAAGACGAAGGGAAAAAATATTTATTGATATCTATTTCGTTGAGTAAATAATCAATAATACAAAATCATAAAATTATTCTCCGGAGAGCGGTGGTAGCTCAATGGTAAGGACACGCGCCTCTTAACCGAGGAGTGCGGGTTCAAACCCGGGCATGTACCACTAGATTTTTCAAATCTATGTACATATTTATACCACTAGCTCGACGGTGAGGGAAAACATCGTGATGAAACCTGCAAATTCAAACAACTTTGAATTTGTAACCATTATCCAAAAATTGTCTGGTTCCCCTATCTTAAGGTTACAAAGGTCAGATCGGCAGTCGCTTCAATGTAATTACCAGACTCGCTAAATCCTGGATCATGGTCTTAGCGGACCCCGTCTAAGCACGGGACATAACGCTAGGAAGATGATGATGATAAAATTATTATCCTACCTTCTAAAGTTATCTTTAGGGATAAATGTAATGTTTTATACCAAACTCCTAATACCATAATAGAGGTATAATAGCTTCAACTTAATAATTGAAAACGACTCTGAAAAAAATTTACATCTGTAAAATACTAATATGTACAAACATTCGCACAGAGCCAATAGTAATAATTACTAATAGACAAGTTACATGCAATATTTTTTTGACGAAGATGGGTAGTCAGAAAATTAATAATTTAAAAGAGCAACTGTAAGTATTTTTTAAACTAAATTATGACTTAAGTAAAAAAATACATACAACATGAGTTTTCATTTCAAAAGAAAAAATAGATACTTTTTCATACATTGTACTTAAAAGTACATTTCATATTTTATATATGTTTATAGCTCGTTAATTTCTGAGCAACTTTAAATTTTATTTATTTAATTTTAAACAGAACATCACTTTTAGCTTCCCAACAAAATCTTGTGAAGAAAATTAACAAAATAAAATAAAAACTTTTTAACCGTCTACGTGTAAAATGTATAAAATATGTAAAATGGATAATTAATTATAATACAATCTAGAAATAACAAAATAGAGTAAAAAAAATAAACCAAATTAAAAATCAAACATACCTGAGTCTTAAAAATCTGTCCCAAACGAATTGTCATACACTAAAACAGTTAAAAAAAAATAACAGTTCGCGAATTTCGAATCGCAAGTCAATATTTTAAAATGGCGCGGCCTCGTCGCCGTCCGCCGGGCGTTGACTGAGCGGCTGCGCCAGCGCACACCGCTCGATGAATCGGATTCGACCATAGATACTGATTGGCTGCAAATTAATGCAGATGCGTGATTTTGATCCCTTTTTGTATGTATTTTTTTTTATTCGCGGCGCTCCTAATTTGCATATTCGTTATTTAAGAGTTTGTTGTTTATTGTGACGTAACTAAATTGTTTTGAAAACCGTTACATGAGGTAGATTTTTAAAACAAGTTCACAAGTTCTGACTGGACTTTTTAATAAAAATTAAGTTCTTTTTTCTGCAAGTATATTAAAAAAAAAAAGTTCAATACAAACATTATATTATAATTTTTTTAAATTTAAATTTAAAAAATAAGTCGGATAAATGTTTTTGTGTCTACCCACCTATTTTCTAATTTGAAATTAGAAAATCGTTAAATCTAAAAAAAATCTTGCATACTAATATTCGAGAGAGATGAAGAAAGATTACCTTATTTCAGTAGGTACCTCAGTAACTAAATATTCCAATGTGCCTCCGAAATCTAGTTGAAAAGTTTCGAAATGATTGTCGTTTATTGCTGTATACAAAATGAATTATGAATTAAAGTGCCTATTCTCGTATCTGTGAACACATCTTTGGCCGCACTTATGTGGTCGCGTTGGTGACAAGCAACTTGCAAGCCGCCGCGTGTTGTCGTACAGGTAGCGACGAAAGTGCTTTTGCTTTTTGCATTGCTTCAATGACATAACAAAGAAGACTTGCTCGATGGCGCATTCGGTAGTGACGCTGCCCCATGCGCCAAGAGTTGTGGGTTCGTTCCCCATTTGATTGTATGTTTGCAACGCATAGGCTCCGGAACTACTAGACCTATTTGAAAACTTTTTTCACCAATCGAAAGCTGTTTTATCAGCGAGTAACATAGGCTATATTTTATCCCCGTATTCCCACGGGAACGGGAACTACGCAGGTAAAACCGCGGGGTACTGCTAGTAAATAAATTTTGTTTTTCTAGTAGTCTCTTTCTAAATATACGTCAGTTCACACCTTGGAAGTTTCTATAATTTATAACGAGTATTGAGATTCAGAGAACAGTTAAACAAATCAACATTCTCCGCCACTTTGTTGAGGATTTGCAGCGCGCGCGTCGTCGGCGTCTTGCCTAGCACTTGTATCAAATATACTTAAACTTTTATGTTAAATTTACCATTGCATATACCTATGTCATGTTTAATGGAAACATCGAGTAAAAGTCTATAGAAACAAGGTGTGCTTGACATCATTATGTCATATTTAGTTGGTAGTAAACAGGTAACTGATAAACCGCTGGAAATGTACATATGAAATACTTGCAAATAATAATTACTATGGTATGTAGGCCTTGAAACATCTTTATTACTGCTGAAACATCTGTTCAAAAATTCCTTGTCACAGCGTGTCAAAATATATTGCAAAGAAAGACAATTACTCAAGGTGGAATTTTTTGACATTAATTTTATCATTTGTCTTAGTTAAAAAATAATTAAATGTCTGTCTAAATGGTTTAATTCATCAGTGGCATTAATGACTGAAAATTTATGATGCAATAAAATAATGAAAAAATGCAATGCATATTGGTATTAATGTCGCTATTTTGTCTTGCAATAAAAAAAATATGTCCGTTTTGCGTGTAAAATAAACTATTTAGTATGTAATAATTTCGTTCCACTATTTAATATAATTTTAAATAGCTTCGTTCCAACTGAAATTCTATTGTTTTAAATTATTATTTACATACATTCTTCAGACTGGCACACCAATTCTCTAGTCCCAAACTAAGCTTATAAGCTTGTGCTATGGATACTAGGTGAACGGATAGACATACTTAAATACGTTTATAAACGTCCATGACTCGAGTAAAAATATCCATGTTCATCACACGAAATATTTGCCCCTAGCGGGATTAGAACACGCGACTCTTGGTTTCGTGGCCAGGGTCTCTGACCACTCGATCAACGGGCCAGTCAATTAAGCCAGTCAATTTAATACAATAGAATAAACAGCCAATGGTTATAAAAGTATAACATTACCTTTTTTAAATATTAGTTATCCTCGAAGCTTAAATTAGCATGCAATTTGCAATAAAATTGATTTCAATAAATTATACTATTGATAATACATATTTATGGTTATAAGTCTGTACTGTTCTTCAGACTTTATGGGTAGAACAATATGATTAATACAGGAATGTCTCGTTAAATCAATAAACGGTAATAATATATTTTTTTTAAATATATAATATTTAATTAATATGATGTCCCATGTTGGTCTGGGACTTAAAAAAAATGTGCCAACTGTGGTTCTTGCCTAGCATGTCGTAAAATACAACTAATGGTATATCGGGTTTTGGGTATGTGATCGCGTAGGCGACAAGTTAGCCACTTGTCACTACTTTTTCACAATTTTGCATCTAACCCAGTCCAGCCTAGTTTTGTTTTTGGCTGAATGTGGTTAAATGGGCCTGCTGCCCCTTTGACTCTGCCTACCCCTTCGGGGATTATGGGCGTGAAGTTATGTATGTATTTATTTATGTATGTAATTAATATGAAACAAATGAAGTATTGTACCAGCAACCATTTGATATACCTATTTGTTAAGAGCTGCTAAAATATAAATTTTGTAGAAACATACGAAAGTAACATAGTATTGATCATATTGAGCATATTCAACTGACCAAGCACTAAAATATTTACACGATATTGCACTATTCCTAATGGTTTTTAAACTCCGCTTCCATATTCATAATAACGACATCCCGCAACTTCCACTAGTTACTCCTTGGGACACAAAGTATATCTAGAAAAAATACTAACCGGACTAAATGCAATATGCATGAGTGCCTACAGTTTGACGTTCTGGCCGTGGTCACAAGCAGACTCAAGAAAGTTTAAAATCATACACAAACTATTTTTTTAGATAACATTTTTTATAACAAGTGTACTTTCAAAAGCATTTCATTTCATTTAAGCAACAAACTGTCATTTTGCCATAAAAAAAGACACTTCATTTTAAATTAAATTTATGTGTATAAATCAAAAAGCTATTTACGCATAACTGCTCAAAACTCATTTCTACATTCAACGCATTTCTACGCACAACGCATTTCTGCGCACATGGCATTTCTGCACACAACGCATTTCTGCGCACAACGCGTTCCTGTGCTCAACGCGTTTCTGCGCATGAGTGTACCTCCAAGCCTGTCGCGCTGACTCATCATAGTTTACCACTAGCAACGGGACCGCGCGAGGAAAACCGCTAAAAACGTTAGCACACTTACATACATTACGCGCTCGGTTCGCGACGAAGATATTGTGCTTGTAATTTTATTTATTTATTTACACTTTTATGTGTTCTTTGTTCAAATATCCCATGTTGATCTGGGACTTAAAAAGAATGTGTCAACTGTGTTCCTTGCCTACCATATAGTAAAAGGCGACTAATAGTATATCAGGCTTTGGGTCTGTGATTGTGTAGGCGACAAGCTAGCCACTTATCACTACTTTACTTAATGAACGTAAATAATACATACACACATACATAACCTCGTGTCTATAATAACCGAAGGGGTAGGTAGAGTCAATGGGGCTGCTAGCCCACCACATTCAGCCAAAAAAATTAAACTGGGCTGGGTTAAATGGAAAATTGTAGAAAAGTAGTGACAAGTGGCTAGCTACTACACAATCACAGACCTAAAACCCGATTTACCATTAGTCGCCTTTTACTACATGCTAGGCTAAAAGAATGTGCCAACTGTGTTTCTTACACAGTTGGCACATTCGTTTTAAGTCCCAGATCAACATGAAACATAAATAATAAAATATTTTTGCCTACTCTGCCAGTACGTTTGTTTGTTGAACATTTGACGATATTACTTTTAATCACAATGACTCTGGATTCAAAATTAGAATTGAAGTTATATCCAACAACCTTCCCATTACAATGACTTGTGCGGAGACCAGTCATTTATTTTGACAATATTTATCAATACCTTACATCTGATACACAATCGTTTGTTGAAACAAAACAAATTACGCATATGTTTAAACAAAACATAAACAAACACTCACGTGACACGCACACGCAAACACCGGTTTAAACAATAAACCTCATTAAACATATAAACGTAAGTTCCGTAATAGTTTACGTCTTATTGATGTTTAAACATGTGTAACTGCGCTGCGCCACACAATTGCGCTAACTCAATTCATTATGGGTGTGTTTTTTTTTTCATTTATTTATATTGCAATCTATCTTGTCGACATTCAGCAATAGTACAATTGTTAATTCAGGCTTGTACGATACTTGTCCATTGACAAGTTCGCTTTATTAGTGTCACAGTATTACAGTAGTAGATCCTTTGGGTGTTTCCGTTTGAGCCTTCGTGGTATGTTTGGTATATTCAAGAAGTTCTTTGCAAGTGTGTTGGGGTGTTGATCGATTCTTAGTTTATAAGTTTCCATTCTGTCCTTTATTTCTTGTTTAATAGTTTTGATATTGAGGCGATGGGTGTGTTAACTTACTTTTTAAAAATGTTATGACTAACTACGCATTAGGACCTGTGGTCCTATGGAGCTTTATTTGGTTAGTAAAAGCTATATTTGGTCCTCAGTTAGAATGTTAAAAATATTGCATACGTATTCTTGCTTTGTGTAATGCCCGAAAATTAACAAAGATACAGCGTACCAAACTTCTGGGACGCTTTGACATCTCTAGGGCCAAAACATTTAATGATTTATTTATTTAGTTGTAGTTTAGTATGTCATGCGGTATTTTAACTCCCTGTATCCTCGTAATTTTTAGTCTATACTATAAATATATAATAGGCGCCATGTTAATTGACAAAAGCCTCGGTGAATCGCGACGCGGTATCCCGGGGTACTCAACGTAAAAGCGCGGTCTGCTACACCCCAGGGGTTTAGTCGGTATACCCCGCCCACCACTATCTTGGGCGGAGGGAGTCCGACACACCCCGCTGATTCCCCCCGGTTTCAGCGGGACGGTGCGTAAGGCATTCCCCTGGGTCAAAAAAAAAAAAAAAGGTTAATTGACAAAAAAAAGATTTTTGTCAATTAACCTAGCGTCGGGCTCAGCAAACTCCAATTTTCTGCGCCATGGCGCAATATTGAGTTGACTCAATGAGTCAGCGCAGTTGGCTGCGCTTGAGTTGTCATGCTGGCGCAAATGTTCTTCCTGAATCACCCATGTCTATGATGATATGTCGTGTTCTTTAACGATGTGTGAAATTTGATTAAGCGAGCCGAATTGATTCTTGTGGTACGTGTGTTAAAGGACAATTTGGCGTCCACCAAATGGTAATAGTATCTTAAAAAACGTACATTATATAAAGAAAATATAATAATTTGTTTTAAGTAATACCAAACAAAATAGAGGATATTTAAGTAGTAAAAGAATTAAGTATCTGTTTAATAAAGTTAATTAACGACTCATCGAAAGTTATATAATATAAAATTCTGTAAACTAAAATTTCTTCCATGTCTGTCCAAATCTACCATGCTTTAGTATATTAGAATTTGTAGTTAGTCTCTGAAACGGCTATTCAGATCTAGTAAGACTTTCAAAAAGACTGGGTTCCTAACTCGAAATCACAATTTTTTGGATCATTCTGTAGATGTTTGTTCGCAAATTAAGTTAAATAACAGGTTGCGTAATACTACAAGACTCATTTCGATTTTGTGTCTGTGTGCGCTTGATATCTGTTTCATCTCAACGATGATTATCGCCACCGGAGAGGGTAAAGTCATGTTTAAGTACATTATAAGTTTGTATGATTAGATCTCATGGTGGCTTTACGCTTTGTCAAACAAATAAACATGTTACATTGTTAATTTGTTAATAAATAAATATCAGACTACATCACATACATTGATCTGACTCCGAGGTAAGTAGCTTAAGGAATTGTGTAACGGGTATCAGAAACAACAGTGGTATTACAAATTTTGACTTGAATATTGGATATTAATACCCAGACACAGAACAAACACAAGTATTCAACACACGAATGTTTGTCATGTGTGGGGAACGAACCCACAACTCTTGGCGCATGGGGCAGGGTCACTACAAACGCAATTGTTTAAACATCTTCAATTTCAGACAGTTTTATCACAACATGTCTTTGGATAATACTTGGAGGAAAAATATTGCGCTCAATGGTATTTTTCTATAGATTTTATAGGCTTACATTACAACTGAAAAAAAAATGTGTGACAAATTTTAAAACAATGACAAAACATTAAAAAGATGTGATTTTAACAGTACCAAAAAGAAAGATAGAATCTAGCTAATATTTTAAATAATGTTCATTATAAAAACATAAAAATAAATTATTTGATGCAAATATTACACATCTATGTAATGTATATTCCTTTGTTTATGGATCAACTCTTGTAAATTAAGTAGTCAAGTTGGAAAAAGGTTAATATTATCTTACCAAATGTTAAACACGATCACGTGTAAATGACATAATCGTAGTTTAATATTTTAAAACTTAAAAATATAATTAATTACGGTTGAATTTCAAACACTAATAAAAATTAAATATAATCTTCTTGTGTGTACAAGTATTGCTAGAGTGAAAGTTGCATCAAAATCCACTGACGTACATTCAAACTGGCCGTTTACATAAATTAGCAATAAAAAATCAAAACAACAATTCCACATTCAAATTCCGTCTTACCATTAGAACGAATTCACATAAACTGCGTCGTCTCAAAAGTGATGCATCACTGGCCACTGACAATTACGAAACAAACTGCACAGTTGTCACTTTAAAATACCCACTTTTATTTGTACACAAAACGAGGGGCGCTTTGAGAACATGTTAGTGCAACGAGGAGGTATTTTAACAAGTCCTCTAGACCATATTGGACGTCAGGTGCGCTACGAAAAAGAAACTACACTGAATGCGACTAAGTTAAGTCTGGCGTATGCGGCGGCTTAGGGTGCGGCGTCCATATAATATGTTTCGAGTATGGCGAAAGTTGAGACAATGACGAGAGCAAGACAGATAAGGAATATTTTAATTTCGTCATGTTTATGGTGACTAAAATTGGCGCTTGAAGGAGAATTGTTAACGTATAGTATAATATATATAAAAGTATAATTAACTAGCAGTGCCCCGCGGTTTTACCTGCGTAGCTCCCGTTCCCGTGGGAATATGGGGACAAAATATAGCCTATTAATATGTGACACCCACAAATAATGTGATCTAGAGATTCTACAAACCTCACAAACACACAAACTTTACCTCTTTATAAATAATTTCACCCGTATAGTTCCCGTTCCTGTAGGAATATTGGGATAAAATATATGCCTATGCTACTTCCAGTTAATAAAGCTTTCCAATAGTGAAAGAATTTTTGAAATCGGCACAGTAGTTTTTGAGTTTATATATTACAAACATACACACACACACAAATATAAATATTAGTATAGAGTATATCTAGCATGTCATCCTTATAATTACAAAATGAAAAAGTAGTAATTTCACGATGATTTTTTTGTATACTATCCTGTTTATTTACTTCTGAGAATGACACAAGTATTTTGTCCGCATTCTTATATGCTGCGGACTTGAAGGGGAAAACAGGAATTAATTATAATTCTGGGAGTCTCCGAACTGGTTTCCCGATGTACTGCATACTTAACGATATTTTTCTATAATTTTGACCAATTGCAGATGTTTTCACGTAATCATTACATCCAGGGCAAATAAAATTTCCATTTCTTAAATAATTTTTGTATTGGCCCTATGGATTGCAAAATTCGATTGTAATAAAAGAAAGTAACAGCTTACTCGATGAAAAAAATACAGAAGACTTAAGACGATAGGTACTAATATTTACTCCAGAAAAGGTCATAACAGATGAATAAAATTGGCCACCGTAATTTAAAAGACTCGATTTTATTCCAAACTAGCTTCTGCACGCGGCTATCGATGAAACATAGCATAAATGTTATTCAAATGTCTAAGCTATACTACTGTAAAGTTTAATTAAAATCCATGCAGTAATTTTTGCGTGAAAGACTAATCCACATCCACACATCCACACAAACTTTTGCGTTTATAATATTAGTAAGATGACTTTATGTAAAGATATTGTAAAGAATCCAATGTGTTTTAGCGAATACGGCAGCTCATAATGTCGAGCGGTTCCCACGCAGTGCTATTTGTGACTCCGCAGTAGGGATGGGCGACGGTCGCAGAAAACGCAGCGAATATTCGAATATATTCGATTGTTGTCTGTCAATTAATCACAATTATACCGAAAACACTACGGCGATTATAACAAGATTTTAATTTTATAAAAAAACTAAACTATTTTCACGCTAAATCCCTAGCTGGGTAGACAGAAAGAACCGTTTAATTTTATTTAAATTAAAACGTACTAGGATTGTGTGACATGCATAATTCCATTGTAACGACAATATTTACTTAATTAAAATATACTACAGACGTATTTATTACAAATGCATGCTACTTAACTCGGCTATATTTTAAAATAACTAAGTACATTGATTTATCAACATGACGATTCTTAAACCGAATTTACCGCCAAAAAATGAAGTTGACATGGCTTAATTGGCAAATCGTGAACAAATGCTTAGTTTGCCTCCTAGCACCACAAACCCATCACCCAATTCACAATCAGTCGCCTTCTATGGCACGATAAACAAGGAATACCGTACAGTAATTGATACATTCTTTTTGAGTTCCAGACCTACATGAAAATTAAAACAACCAACATGGGATAAAAATTCCGATTTATTCGAATAGCCATTGGAATGCATCGTTTTTACGTTTTATGTTTATTCGAATGCAACGCATCTCTACGTTAGTCGCGTGTTGCCGGACTGGCGCGTACGCAGTCTAAGTAGCTGTTAGCGCCTCAGCAGTGACATGGGTATGTGTTTGACTGTGTAATGCGCTGCCTTGTAAGTGGTCACAGTTGGCTGTGAATCATGAGACCGATCGAAAAAGGTTATTTATTACCCAAACGTTTTGGATATTTAAAGCGATATTTGACGTTGATTTTAGACCTAAGATCTTAGAAAAATTTGGTATGATTTTTTTTTATAAACTTTAAACTAACTTCACACCATTTCCCTAGCGGGGTAGGCAGAATCAAGTCTTAAGGCGCTTATGAAATTAATGAAAAAACTATTTTTAATGAAAAGACTTATGTTTATTATCATCTTCCTAGCGTTATGTCCCGTGCTTAATCGGGGTCCGATTAGACCATGGTCCAGGATTTAGCGAGTCTGGTAATAACATTGAAGCGACTGCCGATCTGGCCTTCGTAACCCTAAGTTATGGGAACCAGACATTTCGCAAATCATGGTTACAAATCCAAAGTTGTTAGAATTTGCAGGTTTCACCACAATGTTTTCCCTCACCGCCGAACTAGTAATATAAATACGTACATACATTTGAAAAATCCAGAGGTACATGCACGGGTTTGAACCCGTACCTCTTGGTTATGAGGCGCGTGTCCTTACCTTGAACTACCACCGCTCAGATTTCGCCTATTAATATTAATATGCACTTAAATATTTGTATCTTTTACCATAGAGTAAGAGCCATAGAATACTTAAGGTGAACCTCCATCGGTTTTGTCCCATTCCCGTGGGAGACCATTGTTCACGGTGAAGAAACGTTAAGAACAAGTAAAACTCATCGTTCAACTTTTATAGCGATGACTTAATTCTGAGATCATCGTCCGAAACTAAATAAAAAAGCTTCACCGTTATTGAAGCAACGAATTACAACGATAAAAGCAAAAAATGCCAAGGATGTTCGTTGAGCAATTTCGGAGCTTTGAATACTACTTAGTACATGACCTAGGTTTGATACTTCGTAGACTCAGTAGAGTCTACGAAGTATCAAACCTAGGTCATGTATGTATATATTTATTAGTAGTATATTCACTGGAATATACTACTAATAAATACATACATACAAAGTTATTTTTTGCGAAGCCATTTACCTATTTACTTAACTCATTATTCTAAGGAACCAATTTAAAGAATTTAGAAAGTAAGGAAAAATAATTTATCAGGTGATTAGCTATTTTACATACATAGATAACATCACGCCAATAGCGCCCGAAGGGGTAGGCAGAGTCAAAAAGGCAGCAGGCCCCTTTAACCACATTCAGCCAAAAACAAAGTCAGGCTGGGTTAGATGGAAAATTGTGAAAAAGCAGTGACAAGCGGCTAACCTGTCGCCTACACAATCACACACCCAAAACCCGATATACCATTAGTCGCCTTTTACGAGATGCTAGGCATGAACCACAGTTGTCATATTCTTTTTAAGTCCCAGACCAACACGGGACAGTGGGCTGGGTTGGATGGAAAGCTGTGAAATAGGAGTGACAAGTAGCTAGCTTGTCGCCTACTCAGACACATACCCAAAAGCATGTAAACCATTAGTCGCCTTTTACGACATGCTAGGCAAGAACTACAGTTGGCACATTCTTTTTTTTGTCCCAGATCAACATGGGTCAAGTCCCAGACCAACATGGGACTTGGCCCATGTTGATCATTAATAAAAATTCTATTCCATCTATTGCTCTAGTTGACCAATTCTTTTCGGAGTCACGATAATAAAATGCAATGTTAATAACAACTTGTAACTCTGTTTATAGCCATTAACATCAACACCACAATTCACCGAGCCATTTGCTACACACACACAATAAGCAATTACTCACACACAAAACGCATGATTTACTGTTTCCTCGTACTATATAATTCATTCATGCTGAGAACGGTGAATGATTACGTAAGGAAGTAAATGTTTACTTGAAGTGTAAACGAGCATTTATATATACTTATATATATTTTTAAAGTATTTTTTTTATAACTTTGACAGGCTCGATGGCTCATTCGTGACCCTGCCCCATGCGCCAAGAGTTGTGGGTTCGATTCCCACCCAGGACAAACATTCGTGTGATGAATACTTGTGTTTGTTCTGTGTCTGGGTGATAATATCCAATATTTAAGTATATATTTGTAATACCACTGTTGTGTCTGACATCCGTAACACAAGTGCTTAAGCTACCTCGGAGTCAGATCAATGTATGTGATGTAGTTTAATAATAATGTGTAAAACTCTGAAAATGGTCTGTATATACCTATATACTATTTTCATACTTCCGAAAATACACGAACAGTCTTTCCCTTCTCTCGTCCTGTAAAAAAACTGATACTATTTATTATACGCGTGCTGCACTCTATCGGTGAATGGTGGAAGTCTTAAAAAACTCAATTTCTGCAATGATAAACTAGATGGCGTTAACAACGACTAATACAAAAGATCTATTTAAGCAATTGAAAAATTACTACATATTATTACTTTTCAAACACTACTAAGCAATTTAGTGTAAAACCTTTTTTTATAATTTCCTGCAATAATAAAACAGCTGATTGCCATACATAGGTATGTAAGTTATGAAGATTTTGTAAAATTAAGTACCTACCTACATATTCATTGTATTTTTTTTAAGTTATTGATTTAAGTTTGTTTTTCTTACTCTAATTTAAAATTATGTTATAAAATAAAATACCTCAGTTAAATGAATGATATACGTTACATTATGGGTTTGTTTTTAAAGGTGTTCTTAACCTATTCCACGTAGGCCTAGAAGACTCTGGAACTTTAAAATACTACTCAAACTGTGTTTCTTGCGTAGCATACTTTATAAGGTGGCGATTTATGGTGTACTGGGTGTTATTTTTGTGATTGTGTAAATGCAAAACTAGCAACTAATAACTAATTTTCAAAAACAATTTCCCAACTAACCCCCCCACCCCCCAATTTTGTTTTTTGCTAAAAGTGGTTAAACGAGCTTAGTGATCCTTGATCTCTGCCTACTTCATTGAAGACTATGGATAGCTTTAATGACATATGTAATTACAATAACTTTAATATTCGTGAGTACACATATATACAATATTCGAATGATACTATGATAAACAAGTTTGTTTTTATAAGCCATTGAAGGCGATGGCGAAACAACCCATTCTACATAGTTGTGGGTAGGTAATCGCACAGGTAATGGGTGTCCGACAATGGCGGACGCTGTGCACAATGCGCCGGCCAATTTCGCTCACCTACGTGCGCGTGCGCACACAGGGCTGCTAGAGTAAATATATAATATAATTTATTATTTACTATACCTATACACACACCCACATCCCAGTAGAGTCCAAGAACGATACGCTCTTTTATCAAAAGGAAAATTAAGTCGGGTAAGTTGAAATTGTGTAAATATAGTAACAAGTCCCATGTTGGTCTGGGACTTAAAAAGAATGTGCCAACTGTATTTCTTGCCTAGCATGTCATAAAAGGCGACTAATGGTATATCGGGTTTTGGGTATGTGATTGTGTAGACGATAAGCTAGCCAATTGTTCACAATTTTCCATCTGACCCAGCCCAGTTTTATATTTGGCTGAATGTGGTTAAAGGGGCTTGCTGCCCCTTTGACTCTGCATACCCTTTGGAGATCATGGGCGTGATGCTATGTAGTAACAAGTGGCTAGCTCGTACATAATCAGAAAACCAATGTTCGGAATACAATGGCCTGATTTTAAAGTTAATGGCTGACAAACTGGTTAGCTCGCAAAACTTGAGTTATAACTAACTAAACTTCACGCCACTTACCTAGCGGGGTAGGCAGAGAGAACCGAACTTTAGTTAGGAAGGAAGACGAATCAACGAAGTTACTATAAACACCTGGATCCGAGACAAATACCCCTTTAATCAACCTTTAATTATGCGGAGGTAGCCTTATCGAATCCGTGCCCCTTGCGGGCAGTCTAAGAATATTTAAATATTTTTTTCGGAAAAAAAAATTAAGATTCCCCAGGCCGCACGATGATTATATGTTCAAACAGTAAAAAAAACCTTGGTGCCCAACGCGGGTCCACCTTTATGGGCACGTTGGACATATCACAACCACAACCTGATTCTAAGTACACAAAAAAGCTCGCCACGACCGATGTACTGGTTAAATGACTGGCCCGTTGGTCGAGTGGTCAGAGACCCTGGCCACGAAACCAAGGGTCGCGGGTTCGAATCCCGCTAGGGGCAAATGTTTCGTGAGATGAACATGGACATTTGTACTCGAGTCATGGATGTTTTTAAACGTATTTAAGTATGTCTATCCGTTCGCTTAGTATCCATAGTACAAGCATAAGCTTAGGAACTAGGCAATTGGTGTGTTAGTCTGGAGAATTTATTTATTTATTTATAGTTCATGGCTGGAACGCTACATATTTTGAAAATCAGTCCGTATTAAGTAGATACCTGTGCAATACCACGTCGGTAGTCCGACTTACACTTGTCTAATTTTCAGATAGCAGAACCCCCAACTTTTTTTGAAGGTTGATTCCACTTGCAGGCAGCCCTGACCAAAACACAGTTATTGTTCCGTAGATAATAATATTCGACCGCCAATAGAGGTGATGTAACAGCAACGTTTTAATGAGCCGTGTCAGTGCGAACGATTCCACTTATTCTTCGGACACTTACAGTCATACTCTTCAGCTGAACTGCATATTGGAGCATTCGTTTTATACTTGAAAATAAATAAACAAATAATGCACAATTTTAAATAAATAAAATAAGTAAATTATGGCTTCATCACATACATGATGAATGCGCCAAGAGTTGTGGGTTCGATTCCCACCCAGGACAAATATTCGTATGATGAATACTTGCGTTTGTTCTGTGTCTGGGTGTTATCCAATATTTATTTAAGTATATATTTGTAATACCACTGTTGATTCTGATATCTGTAACACAAGTGCTTAAGCTACTTACCTCGGAGTCAGATCAATGTATGTGATGTAGTCGGATATTTATTATTTATTTATTATATCAACAACTGTTTGTCCATGCAACATTGATCCTGCGGCTATTGTTCTCGTAACCATTGCGCCATCATGGATGTCAACTTTGATCTTAATATTAAGTCCCAAGTCCTACTAATATTTAGACGGGAAAGTTGGTAAGGATGACATGTTTGTTGCTCTTTCACGCACAAACTACTCAATGGATTTTTATGAAACTTAAAAATAGTATAGCTTACACACCCGAATGACATAGGTACAGGCTATGTTTTATCAATGTACCACGCGCGCAAAGCCGCGGGCAGAAACTAGTAATATTATAAACCCGAAAGTTCGTATGGATGGATGGACGCGTGGATGTTTGATACTCATTTACGCAAAAAGTACTGCATGGATTTTAATAAATCTTTACGATAGCATAACTTATACATTAGAATAACACATAAGCTATGTTTTATTGATGTACCACGCGCGCAAAGCCGCGGGCAGAAACTAGTAATATTATAAACCCGAAAGTTCGTATGGATGGATGGACGCGTGGATGTTTGATACTCATTTACGCAAAAAGTACTGCATGGATTTTAATAAATCTTTACGATAGCATAACTTATGCATTAGAATAACACATAAGCTATGTTTTATTGATGTACCACGCAAGCAACGCCGCGGGCAGAAACTAGTATGATAATAATTTTAATTACTCAAACACAATCCACACTGGCTCGATCGAGAGCAATTATCCCCAATCGAGATAAAGGAATAATGATTCTGAGTCAACAACATATTTATATCCGCATACCGTAAATCGTTTTGCATTTTATGATTGAGGTAAAATAAAGTAATAACAGGTGGTTAAAATAGAGGAAAGTAGCAGTGGTTCAATGATAAGAACGCATGCTCCCTGTGTGAGGGGTTGATTCAAACCTGTGTGCGAACCTTGGGTTTTATCATACCTAAGCTGGGTTCTCTCTGCCTACACCGACCGGGAAAAGGCATGAACCTAGTTTACTTTAAATACGGCAAGGGAAAACATTTGAAAAAACCAAGTTCTAAAAAAAGTAAGTTAAGTTACTCCTTGTAACATCAGCTGATCTCTAGTGAAAGACCCGTTGAAATCGGTCAAGCCCTTTCAGAGATGAACCGAACTAAATAGACAGACAAAAATTTAAAAAAATACTTACATACATACACAACATGACGCCCATAATACCCGAAGGGGTAGACAGAGTCAAACAGGCAGCAGGCCCCTTCAACCACAAATAAAACCGGGCTGGGTTAGATGGAAAATTATAAAACATTTGTTTTTGGTTAGTCACATTATACAAACTCTTTTTTTGTTTATAAGAAACCTGAAAAGTGACTTTATATTGAAGATTTTGTATCGAATACTACGTTCCTCCATCATTGCTCAATTGTGCAACTCACTTTACAATTCAGATTTTGACACGTGAACATTAACGAGTTAATGAGTAATTAACAGAGAAAATGGGAAAATTCTATTCAATTCTTGACGAGAAACTATCAAACTGGCCATTGTAGTCGGCTCGTCTAACACGATTGCATAGGGCTGGCAATCGTTTAAATTTACTATGGAAGACATAATGAAGAAACCTTTTCAAATACTAAGATGTTTTATAGAATGGAGGGTTTGAGTATTAAGCCATACGTCTTAAATTTTTTTAATATGAGAATAGTCTCATGTAGACATCGCATCGCCAACACTTACTGCTCCATGACACATATTGGTCAATTAATGTTTTCAGGACAGTAAGCCAATCGACAAAAACTACTGAATTGTACCTAATTAACAATATGTTATTGTGAATGTACCTAAATACGCATAAACAATATTTGAACGTTTTTCAAATAACTAAATATCAGTAACATAATTAACATTTATTTTAAAACTTTTTTTTGTTATTTTTACATGGAATAGCGATATACCTTTTGGTTCAGATCACCGGGAAAATTTGCATGCTTATTATCAAGAGTAGGTACAAAAAATTTAAAGCTACCTTCCAACGAGAAAAAGCACTCCCCAAAGGGCAAAAAATACTTTTAAACATTCGGCCAGTATATAAGCACGGATTGAAAAAACCTCATTCACACAGTCCAACACTTCAAGTCGCCCGTCGTTCTGTCCTCGCCGGCGAGGACTCCCGCCAGGTCCTTATTCACGTAACCCGCCCGCGCCCGGTCGCTTCTAACCCCAAACCTACGTGCGTCTGCCCTCTCCAGCAACGTCCGAGCCGAGGTTCGAGCTCCATAGGATGTGCCTTCAGGCTGTTGCCTAAATTTTATTTTAGGGGTGAGAGTTTCCCGCTCCCCCGCCAGTCCGGTAATTAGTAAAGGCCGCCTTCGGCTAACTACCGATGTCCTCTCAAAAAAAAAAAACCTACATTCAAGCAAACAAGCTTGCAAAAAAGATATTTCCTTAATTCAGTTCCAGATGAATGTCAACCCTACTAAGTAATTAGGTTCAAGTCAACTAATTGATAGTTGTTGCGTTTGCGACATAAATTTGCTTCGTAGCGATAAAACGATGTTACTGCCATTGCTTTATCTGGATGATGCCATAACAAGTTTGATGAACTTAAATTCTTCGGTAGTTTTTTTTTCTAAAAATCAGAGGCTATATTTAAAACAATAGATATACTCGTAGACGGGACTGCAATCCAGTGGCATTTTTACTGAATGCACATGACGCTGGAACCAGCAGAGATAAAATTGTGCTGGAATTGCTTGATCCAGCATTCCAAGCTCTAGTAGGGGTTGAAATCCAGCGGCATTGCACCAGCACCTGTCGCTGGATTCAGTACAGTTAAATTTATTCTGGGCCCAGCTGGCTCCTGGATCTAGTACGGCTGAAATTATTCTGGGCCCAGCTGGTTTGCTGGATCCAGTATCCCTAGTGGCAGCTCAATGGCAACAACAAGCGCATCACAAAGGAGTTACCTACGTATGTTAATTCAAACAACACGTTAATCTGGATTTTTAAATAAATTAATAAATTCTCCAGACTGACACACCAATTCCCTAGTTCCAAACTAAACTTATGCTTATACTAGGCATACTAGGTGAACGGATAGATATACATAAATACGTTTACAAACTTCCATGACTCGAGAACAAAATATGTCCATGTTCATCACACGAAACATTTGCCCCTAGTGAGATTCGAACTCGCGACCCTTGGTTTCGTGGCCAGTGTCTCTGACGACTCGACCAACGGCCCAGTATTTTTTTAAAATCTAAGTATATAGGTATTTATAGTACTATAAGCTTGGTCACGAGGAACTTCTATAATTAGATAACTAAGAATGTCAAACCATGACCCATATTGACAAGCTCGATGGCGCATTCGGTAGTGACCTTGCCCCATGCGCTAAGAGTTGTGGGTTCGATCCCTACCCAAGACAAACATTCGTGTGATGAATACTTGTGTTTGTTCTGTGTCTGGGTGTTAATATTGAATATTTAAGTTTAAATTTGTAATACCACTGTTGATTCTGATATCCTCAACACAAGTGCTTAAGCTACTAACCTCGGGTCAGATCAATTTATGTGATGTAGTCTGATATTAATTTATTGGGACCTTTAATAAAGGTTTTAACAGCGGTCGCTTCATGCCTTAACCAGATTTGCCAAAAGCATTCCTTAGTTAGACTAGACATGATGGTAGGAAAGTGATAAGCGGCCAATGTAGCTCAGTAGTAAAGACAGCCGAATAGGACTCCCTTTCAAACGGTGGAAATCTTCATTGGTGCATATTTTTAGAAATCCGTAGCAAAATTTACAACTGAGCTCCAAACGCGGATACTTTGTTTTTTATCAGGCAGTTTTCCTTTTTATTCGCTTCAGAAGCTCAGTAATGAAATTTGGCTACAGATCCCTAAAAAAACATCAGTATGTTTTTTTACGAAGATCGCTCTGCATTCATTATACTTGATATTAAACCCTGATAAAGATCAAATAGCACCAACAAACTACATTCAAAACTGAAACGAATAGTCAAGTTAATCAATCCGTTGAACGAACTTTCCTCTCTCTTCTAGATAAGCACCGAGCTTTTCCAATTCCAATTGAAACTCTGAAAGCACTAATCTGCAAGCTCCGAGCTCCAAAGTTCGGTCTGAGTCCATTGTTCCAGAGTAAGTCGGGTCACGCTTGACCTAATTCTTTATTTGGAATGCTTTGTTCTTCAGAGGTTTGTTTACCTTCTGTTATGGAAATACGGGCTCGCCATAAAAGGCTATTGTTTTAGGGGATTTGTGTATTCTTATAATGAAATTGCTTGTGGGCATTAAGGGTAAGGTTGGGATGATTTTCCTGGGTAAATGGAATATGATTGAATTGGTATGACTCAAGCATCTCTGGAAAGCAGTATTTGACTAGCAACATAGCTTCAGTTTAGCGATATGATTTGTTCATTGTCAGGGTCAGCTTGCTTCCTTCCTTCCTTTCAGATAATTTCCCTACCCGCCAAAATGTTAAAATCCAAAAGCCAACTCGGCACCTGGCATTGATACCTATACCACCACTACTACCGCTCACTTTCCAACACTGCTCTTTGAACGTGCTTGTACCAAAAACTGATTGCTCAGCGTTCAAATGAGCTCAAGAGGAAATGTATTGCTAATATCAGTTATATGCAATACATAATATAACCAGACACGTAGACCACAGCACAAAAGGTGCACAAAAATCAATTTACAAGAGAAAACAGCTTCGCGCTGCAAAAGGAGAACAGTTAATATTGATTGTGTTGCGACGTTGAGAAACGCGCTTGTAAACACTTTTATGACATCGCTGTTGTGGAACAACAAACAGAACAAATAGCTGCGCCCTACATAGTGATTGATTTAGATAAATATATGCGGTAAGGCGCAGCTATAGGGATATTAACTGACTAGTCAATTGAGATTCTTTTTAAGAGCTGTCAAAACGAAATCACTTCATAGATTTTGTATGGGCTTGTCAACGTGTGACGTCACTAGTTTGTGTAGTCAACTGACTTAATATTAAGCAGTTTTTGTAAAATTAAAAATCTTAGACTCAATATGACACAAAATCAATAAGGCTAAACAGCATACTACAATACTTTCTTTTTCAGAATTGATATTTCAAAATTAAATATAAATGGTGTCAACATCCCAATTGTATCAGTCGGACGAACCCGTGAAAATATAAAAAACGATTTTGCATGCAACCCAATTTTTTTTAAATAAAAGTGCCGTGATTATTCATATAGTTATTTAGTTAGTTATTTGGGCATTTGTTTTCCCCACTAAGCCTCATAAGTGGGCCATTGTGCGTAAATGATCACTGTACCACTACAGTGATCATTCAAACCACCCCAGCTCCGTCCAGAAGGTAATTAGATTTTTGGGACGTTTGAGTGCAGCCTCCATCGAAGGAGGGTTGCCTATAAGCCGTGCCCTTGTGTCACTCACGCTGCTACAGTGTAGGAGAACGTGAGTTGGTGTTTCTTCCGCCATCATACAGCCTCTGCATAGGGGGCTGTCAGTGGCTTCTATTTTGTGTACGTGTCTGTTTAGATTGCAGTGCCCTGTATGCTGGCGGCGTGCCGTAGATTTGTCCGACTTAAGCTCAGTATTTATTCAAATATGAGATTCAAAATGTATAGTCGAGCCTCGAGGGCGACTCAGCGCTTTCACTTCGTTCATTAAGGTTGGATAGTGTGAGCGAAATCAACTTATTCATCCATCCATTAGTATTCATCAAAAAATAGCTTCATCGAGTGGAATAAGACTTTTAGACCGTACCTACTGTATTAGCGATTGATTTTTCGCGATAGATACCCAAAAGAGAGAAATATTTCATCAGACACCACTACGGCAAGGACTTTCTCATTTGGTCTATAACTATGTTTATTAATAATAAATAATAATAATAATTAATTATCCAGACTGACAACAATTCTCTAGTCCCAAACTAAGCTTGCGCTTGTGCTATGGATAGATATAATTTTAATATGTTTATAAACATCCATGACTCGAATACAAATGTCCATGTTCATCACACTAAACATTTGCCCCTAGCGAGATTCGAACCAGCGACCTTCGGTTTCTTGGCCAGAGTCTCTGACCACTCGGCCAACGGGCCAGGCCATTATGTTGATAGTAAGTGATGAGCAGGTAACTACGAGAGTCATGTTTCGCGGAACGAATCCAGCCAGTCACGGCCAGTCGCTGCGTTTGTGGATCGGGTTACTTCCCACTTCCCAGCTAAGCAAACGCAGCTAAAATGCTGCATCAGGAATAGTTGCTTAGTTCTCGAGATAAGATAAGGAATGCACTGAGTGTTCGCTAGACGGAAAGGCGACAGCTGTCGACGGGTCATTCAATACATAACTTCACGCCCGCAATCCTCGAAGGGGCAGGCAGAGTCAAAGCGACAACAGGCCCCTTTAACCACATTCAGCTAAAAATAAAACTGGGTGTGTTAGTATGGAAAAACAAGTGGCTAGCTCGTCGCCTACACAATCACATAACCATAATCCGATACAATAAGTCGCTTTTTACGACATGCTAGGCAAGGAACGCAGTTGGCACCTGTTTTTTAAGACCATGGGACAATGGGCTGGGTTAGATGGAAAATTGTGAAAATATTTATTTGAGTCCAAACATGGGAATATTGCTTGAATTTACTATTGCTTAAATTGACTATTTGCTTGAATATTTGTTGGTCAATCACCCATTAACAGCTGAATGGGATAGCTGACATTCGTGATATATAATATCTAGGGGTTGCATTAGGGAATCTATTAAATGGACCGAAATCAAGTGTAGCCTTAAACAAACAAGTCCATGTGTCATTTTAATGAAGCCTCGTTCTTAAACCAGTTTAAAAAAGCCCGAGCGTCATTTTAACAACACATTGTCGCGTTAGGGCCGGCGCGAAATGCTGGGCCTAATTGAGTAATGCGAGCCCTACGGCTGCACTGCGATTGAACATCCTGCGCACACGCCGGCATGTGCCGGGGAACGCATGAGGGAATCCAGTGACGTCACTAGTAGGTGTGTCGTTATACTGTGTTGTGACGTATTTTTTTTTTGCAATGTTTCTATACAGATAATAAAGAGTCGTTTTGTAACAAAATAATAGCGTAACAATTGAATGCATATGAAAGTACTCGGAACTTGTCTGTCTATCTACTTGTTTGTTCCGGCAAATCTCTGGAAAACTTTCACTGATAGCTGGTGTTATATATACCTACCTAATTACATTCATCCAATTCGAAGTTAGCTGATGGGAATTTTTGTAGATTTTTTTGCGCCTTACGTGAAAATATTAAAAAATAACGTTCGTAAGTAGTTATCCCTCGTAAAAATATGTGTATCATACACAAACTCGCAAAATCAAGAGCACAGTAAAAAAATAAACGAACGGAAAAACAAAAGACAGTCACAAAAACAATACAAAAGATGGCCGCAAAGAATGCGGTTGAATATTTAAAAATAGAACAAAGATTTATCATTGAAAAAATAGCTGGGCTTTGTAAATTATTAGAAGGCTCGTTATAACTTTAAGTATTACTTACGATGACTTGAGTTCTACTATTTATCTCTAAGATGCGTAGCCGAGTTATTGAGGTAAACAGTTTAGGAGTAAATAAAATATATGTGCCTTATGATGGGGACAAATGGCGAAGAGAGTGATGATGAATGATAATGAATGGCGGGGTATATCGGACTCCCGGGAACCTGGACACGGTAGGAGGACTCTGGTCCACCCTGGCAAAGATGGGGTATATCGACTAAGCCCTGGGACGTGTGCCGACCCTAAATGACCTAAGATCAGGTTAAGATGATACAGAGTTTCAATACACAACAAGACTTGTTGAATGATATATATACTTATTATAACTTATATATAACTTATTAGTATTAGCTGGACACGTGCAAACTACAAACTATATAATTCATTCACATATGTTACACGAACTTATTTTGTACTGAAGTATATTCAAAGAGGACGCCAGTGACACAAATGAAAAGTGTATTTGAACCGAATAAATAATGTTATCTTACATTACTTGCGGATCCGCTGAATTTATGTGTCACGCATGCGTAAAAACAAATAAGTACCTACTTACATGTTTTTTGAGATTAAAAATAGCGACTCCATGTTGGTCTGGTATTTAGTAACAGCTGTGTTCCTTGTCTAAAGACGACGAAGCCATAAAAAATCGTTAGCTGGTTCGCACCACGGCAGCAACAGACGGAACACAAAATAGCTCTTTCCGATTCAAACCAAGATGCAAATCAACGACTTCAAAAAGGCTCCTTGTGCGATTCGGTGAGACGAATAGGTTGTAAGTCGAATCGACGAAAGACCTAGGGAAATAACGTGAAGCTAGTTTGGTTGAGACGCTAAAATTTGCAGCTGGTCCCTTGGTTAAAGGTAACGAAAGTCAGATCGCATGCCGTGATGTAATCACCAGACTCGCTTCGAGATCATAGTCTGAATGAACATCACCTAATAACGGAACATAACGCTAGCAATACCATAATTTATCTACAATTCAGCTTACGATATGTAACGTTAATTTAATGAATGTACCCAGATCACGTAAGCCTATCCCAAACTGGATTCTTAAGACAATATTACCCACCAGAGGACTGGTTAAATTGATTTATTGCCCTTAATCTGTGACTCTCATAGTTCTTCCTGCAATTTCATCCGTGTCATTGACCTAATGAACGAACCGCCGAAGTCTTTTGTTCATAACAAAAACATTTATATACACAGCGGCTAGCCTCCTTAACCATATTCAGCTAAAAGATTAAATTGGGTTAGATCAAATATTCATAAACATTGTAGCAGGTGAGCGGTGGTAGCTCAATGGTAGGGACACGCGTCTCATAACCGAGGGGTGCTCAAATCCGAGCACGTACCTCTGGATTTTTCAAATATATGTAAGTGATGAAACCTGCAAATTCAAGTTCAGTTTGTTTGCATTAAATAGGCTCCGAAACTAATGGACCTATTTGAAAAATATTTCACGAATGGAAAGCTACTTTATCAGCGATGAACATAGGCTATATTTTATCCCCGTATTCCCACGGGAACGGGAACTACGCAGGGCATTGCTAGAATTTATGTAAAATCCAAGCGTCACCACTGAATAGTTTTATACGGATAGTGTACAAAACATTTGATACGATACCTAACAAAGTTTAACAAACACACAACATAATGACCAGATGAAAAGAACCACGTGTACAGTAACTATCATTATAATGCTAATATTTGACAAACAACAAGTCAATTTTATTTTCCTCTACACGTTGAAGCTTAAATAACCGTGAATGGTATAAAGGTTAGTAGTATTAGAATACATAGATGTATGTAGTAATTTCTAATAGAATTAAAATGTCGATACATTTATTTAATTAGATATTAAGTAGCTTCACAAACTGTTTTATAAAAACAAAAATTAATGAAGGTAGGTACTACAAACAATTAGACCGGGGACAACGTAAACTTTACGACTTCTCAATATCCTAAAATATCAGAGCCAGACATTTTGAAGTCTAATGTTATTTAGACAGAGGAATCGGTGGTAGCTCAATGGTAAAGACACGCGCCTCTTAACCGAGGAGTGCTGGTTCAAACCCGGGCATGTACCTCTAGATTTTTCAAATATATGTACATATTTATACCACTAGCTCGACGGTGAGGAAAAACATCGCGATGAAACCTGTAAATTCAAACAACTTTGAATTTGTAACTTTGATCCAAAAAAATTGTCTGGTTCCCCTATCGTAGGGTTACGAAGGTCAGATCGGCAGTCGCTTTAATGTAATTACCAGACTCGCTAAATCCTTGATCATGGTCTAAGCGGACCCCGTCTAAGCACGGGACATAACGCTAGAAAGATGATGATGTTATTTAGACAGAGTTAGAAACCTCGTATCATTTGTTGTTTCAAGACTGTTAGTATATATATATATCAGTCACCGAATACGTGCCTGATCATAGCAAATCTTTAATCGTTAAGTCATTCGTTTGAATCCCAAGTCCGTCGTCATCTCAGGGCCTTCAGTGCCAAGGCCGCAGAGATGTGGAACACACGCAACTGTGTTCTCGGAAGAATTGAACGCCATCACGTTGTTTACTTTACACAGTTATTATAAGTAATTATTCCACGATATGTTCCCTAGAGCGAATAACCTTTACTTTAATCCAAAGTGGACTGCATTTACTGTTTCATAGCAGCCTTGAAGATTGAAATTTGTTATTTTTCTTATTTATTATGTCCTAGCTTACTTTTCTAAGTCTAAGGGTCAGTGATGGTCTGTGATTTTTCTTTTTAATCATATGTGCAAAGTATGTTTGTTTCCTATGAATGAAGTTTGAGTTTAATACATACGTAGTTACTCTTGAAACATATATAACGGAAAATGTATTAAAAAAAAGATTTGCTTAATAAACAAATTTTACATACATAACATCGAGCCCATAATCCCCGAAGGGGTAGGCAGAGTCAACGGGGCAGCTGGCCCCTTTAACCAAATTCAGCTAAAAATAGAACTGGGATGAGTCAGGTGTGAAAATTGTGAAGTAGTGACAAGTAGCTAGCCGAAACCCGATATACCATTAGTCGTCTTTTACGACATGCTAGGCAAGAACCACAGTTGGCACATTATTTTTAAATCCCAGACCAACATGGGACAATGGGCTGGTTTAGACAAACAAATTTTACTTTAGTTCTAAACCGATCCCAAAAATATTTTATTTAATGTATTCTCATTCAATGCATTCCATTTGTACTTATTTGACTTAACTCAAAATGAGCAAGCAATAAGCTGTACCTAAGTTATTGTAACGATGCAAAGATTTTTTCCGAGTTACCCATACATTATTTTCTGATCCGTGAACGGGAAGTAACTGTACGAACGGAATAAAACCAGCTAATAGATATCACATGCCACAATGCTACTTCTAATAGTCACTGTTCTTGGCACGCGATATTTTTCCAAACATAAACGGTACACTTTCCTTGTCATTTTTCCTGTTGAGATTTTTAATTACAAGTAGATAAGCGGTTTTTTTTTAGAGGACATGCGGCGCCGAGCTAGTGATATAAATACGTGCGTAAATTTGAGAAATCCAGATGTATGTGCCCGGGTTTGAACGTGCGCCTCTCAGTTAAGAGGCGTGTGGCCTCACCATTGAGCTACCACTGCTCAGATACCTTAAACACATGTTCACATGAAATACAGTGAGAATAACGTTAAGTCAACATCCATTTGTTTTTACTTCTCCCATATTATTTTAGTGTATTCCAATTAGTGTTACCCTAAGGGTATGCGAAATTAAGGGGTATCAGGGGTCGGATCCATAGGCAAGAATCCTCCCTAATCAAAAAGGTCACTGTCTTTATTCTAATTTCATAGTGCTTATACCTTTTCTTTTTTTTTTGTACGTGAGGAATGCCTTTACGCACAGTCCAAGTAGACCTGACTAACAGCTTATAAGGGTGAGACGGGCTAACTGGCTGGCTACACGAACTACTTAAATTTAACCCTAGATTCTCCCATTGACAATGTGTTACTAATACTGACGGATTCATAACTGATTTTTTTTGCTTAATATAACCTTAATATTATTATAATAATACTAAATAATAAAATAACTTCTCCTGACTAACACACCAATTCCCTAGCTCCAAACTACACTTATGCTCGTGCTATGGATACTAGATGACGGATAGACATACTTACTTAAATACGTTTATAAACATTCATGACTCGAGTACAAATGTCCATGTTCATCACACGAAACCTTTTCCCGAAGCGGGATTCAAACCTGCGACCCTAATTTTCTTAAACAGGCCTGCAAATATGTTGGAGTTAGCACACAACTGAAGAGTTCTACTTTCAGCATGGCGCATTTTTGAGTTAACTTAAAGAGCCAGTGTTTTTCTGAGTACCAGACCCATGTATATTTATAGATGAGCTTGATTGTATTCTTGAAATTATTTCTTACTAGCTGTCCCGGCGAACTTCGTATCGCCCAGTAAATGAAAATTGACATTGATTTGTCGATTGACATTTAACATTGACAGATACGAATCCCACCGTTTTATATGAGAAAATACTTTTGCTATTATTTTGTTTTATCGTCAATTTTTCAATGTTTTTAATAGTTATTCTGTTATTCTGGACGAAGACAAATCCAACAAATCAAAAACAACGTAAATCGGTTCAGCCGTTCTCGACTTATAAGTGGTTTAACAAACACGACTTTGTTTTATTTATATAAGATATATGAAATTGGAATAACATGTGTGCAATGCTCTGAGGACCGGTAAAACGACTATCCTAGAAACGTACAGTTTATTTATTTGGAAAATTGAACCTGAATATTTTTGATGAGATGCCAACAGCAATGTTGCTGAAGTAAATAGGGGTTTAAGGGTCCAACTGAAACTTATTACTTAGCCTCTGCAGTCCGTTATGTTTCTTAGCTGACTACAATACCACATGAACCGTATTTTGTTGGTTTATTTGTAATGTTCAGAGTATCTATTTCTAATACTGTTAGGATGATAATAGTATTATCAATATAATATACAGGCCCGTTATTCGAGTGGTCAGAGAACCTGAGCACGAAATTAAGGTTGTCTGTCTGGTTCGAATCCCGCTGCGGGAAAATGTTTCGTGTAATGAACATGGACATTTGTACTCGAGTCATGGATGTTTTAAACGTATTTAAGTATGTCTATCCGTTCGCTTAGTATCCATAGGACAAGCTTATAAGCTTACTTTGGAACTAAGGAATTGGCGTGTCAGTCTGGAGAGTTTATTTATTTATATAACACACATTTAAGTGTGTTAACACATCCTGCACAATTAACTGAGTGTTACACTACACGTACTTATTGTAAGATAACTCGTTGCATCTACCGTAGTCTACGTGAAATTGCTGAAAATATATTGTAGTAGAACGAAATAGACAACGACCGGTCGTTTGTCGACGTCCAGTGAGTTTTATAGCTTGATTAGAGCGAGTGTTTTGCTATTTCGTTTAACTAATTAAATTTGTGTGTACGCCACTGACAGAACAACGAAACGAACACTTACTAACTACAAATTTTAAGTTTATATATAAGTTCTTTGTATATATATACCTTTTAGTAAATGGTTATGTTTGTCTTGTGTGGTGTAATTTGTAAATAATAAATACTGTAAGATAAAGTAGTTACTAAAGTTTGTCCGCGATTTCGCCTGCGTGGGTTACGAGGAATTAATTTAATTTCCTGTGGGAAAATGATACCTGCTTTGTTAGGGTTGTAACATTTGCTATATATTAGAATTTACAATTAAATACTTATCTCCATCGACTACGATCATGACAACTACCGTTCGTTTTCCAAAAAAACTTATCAATTTGCTCATTTTTAAAATTAATTAATTATTTTACCACTTTAACTTCATGAGAAAACAATAACATAACGTCTGTCATGACATCAAGAGGAATATAAACATCATTTGTCGCCCAATAACTGTAGCAGCATGACAATAAACAAATATTTGTATTTAAAAAGCTAGGCCTTGCCCCCGGTATTTACTTACGACCTCAGTAATTACGAATCGCTTCACGAATAAAGCCATAAATGGCTCTCCGTGACGCCGCGGACGAATGTAAAGACGTTTGTACACTGTCGCATGCATTATAATATTTATCCGTACTAATATTATACATTCGAAAATTGTTTTGTCTGTCTGTTACCTTTTTCATGCCAAATGCTTTAAAGTGACTGTTATAAAATTTGGTATCCTACTTTAAACCCTTTAAAACGACAAAGTCATTTTTATCCCGGAAAAATCGATGTACCCCGATGGACGCACGATTGTCTCTCGATAGTAGACTAATCAATATTTTTAAAGCATTTGTACGTCAATCTATATATATCTTTCTCTCTCTATGTTCCGACAGAACTCCGAAACTGAACTAAGTAGTTTTTGACGACATTTTTACTGACAATATAGCAGGCGTTATAAGGAATAACTAAAAGATGACGTTATGATATTATCTAATGATGTTTAACTCATTAAAACCAGATCGTGTTATTAATAATATATTATTTTAGTAAACTCGCATGTAGTATGCTTCAATTGAAAAGCACGCTGACATATAGCACAGCATAGCATGCTACTAGTGAACACCAGTCTTAACAGCGCAATGATCCTATTAATGGCCCATTACGACCAAACGCCTCCATGATTGAGAACAAGTCATTGCTACAATGATGATGATGCTCCATAAACATGGATTTGTAAACACAAAGTATATATTTTGAAGATAACAGAAAATATAAATGATGTATGTATAGGTACATGTTTAAATTATTATTTAGAAAAAAAAACACCCACAAGTATTTCTTTTTGTTTCGTATTCTTATCCTAAAATGACAATTTGTTCAAGCGTCATGCTTGAGTAATTAAAAATAAATGGTATCAGTCACACATGCGCGCGCGCATACAAAAGGAGAATGCCAGATCCCGTTTCTCTTTCAAATAAAAGAGTATGGCCATCAAACATGTTATAAATAATTATTGTAACTTTTCATTGTTCACTTGATTGAAATCTTATGCGACTTTTATTTTGTATTTACAGGTTTGTCGAAACTACTTTCTAACTAACTAAACTTCACGCCACTTCCCTAGCGGGGTAGGCAGAGAGAACCGAACGCCATATGGCACGATCCTTACACACCCCACTCGCCTCTTTAACATTTATGATCCTTTTCATACAAGCTCTACGGTTTTTATGACTCTTAACACCACCTTCTGTTAATACACGACTAATCTAGTCGTGGTAATGAGACTGGGCCTTCCGTGGCTCCTACATCCTTCCACTTTCTGTGTATCTGTTTAGTCAATCTTTCGTCATCGATTCTTTCCACTCATCCGAATTACCAGAGCATTCTTCTTCTTACCTTGACTCCGACGCTGTCTTTCAGACCGACTCTCTTTCTTACATTATCATTCCGAACGCAGTTTATGAGCGATACATTTTCCGGAGCGCACGCATCTCGACTCGACCAACTACAACTACTTTCTGATGTGTTATTTATAATAAATTCTTCAAAATGACCCTTAACGTAATGAAAAAAAGAACACAAAATAAAAGGGTAATTATTATTTACTTCAACAGATAGACAAGATAGGATTCCTATTTGTCATTATTTTCTATCATGCATTTTTTTTTTACCCAACGCCGATCTATAGGAAAATGGGCTCCTTTAAAGAGAAAAGTCATTTAAACTTTATGGGATTAATTAAGTAGATTTTTTTTAACAAATAGTAATTTTTTTAATAATTTCATAATTCAACATTTTCTGTAATAATAACCACGTCGTTTTTATATAAATCCGCGAGCTTTTTTTGGTAGTTCGACGAATGGTGGGAAGTGTAGAAGAAAAATTGGGGCATTTTAGTTTAAATTTTGGGCCACATATTTTTTTTTTAACAAGTTTGTGGCAAAAACTGGCCCATTCGTCATCATCGGCCGCGAATGTAAAGTAATCTGGTTCGAGACGGTTGTGCTGTGTCTGTGTGTCTGCACGCTGTCTATTCAATTGTGTATTGATCTTGAGTATTGATCAGTGTCTCGTCGCATAGTTATACTGCAATATATAAAGTGAATGCCGCAAAAATTGGGGACAAATCCGCAATGCATAGCCTGGTCTATGAATTGAGATTTTTGCGTTATAGAATACTGGTTTTACTAGCGTCCACGGGAACAATTTGTTTTACTAGCTGTGCCCGCGGTTTCACCCACATTTTTGGTAAATGTTATATAGCTTATAGCCTTCCTCGATAAATAGGTTATCTAACATTAAAAGAATTTTTCAAATCGGACCAGTAGTTCCTGAGATTAGCGCGTTCAAGCAAACAAGTGTAAGAAACTCTGTCTGTCTGTCTGATAAGAACCACTTAACTGATTGTTATGTAAATTAGTTTGCATTTTTGAACCTAAAAAAAAACATAAGCTACCTTTTGTAACTATTAACTGTTAGAAAAAAATGTGTTACTAAGGCGAGTGTTATCTCCTTCTGAATGCAGCTTGCCTGAATAAGTACTTAAACCGATTCTGAAGATGTTCTTGACCAGATAGATGATGCTATCTAACCTCGACCGAAACACTTGGCTAGATTTTACTGTCCCGTCCAAAAAACTATAAACGGTCCAAAATCGATAACTCATGTTTAATAAAATTAAGTATTAACTTTGAATCTTACGAGTAGTTAAAAATTACACGCTTTACTATCACACGGTAACTTCAAACCAACGCGAGTGGAACCGCAGTAAAAGCTAGTTAATACACATAACAATTAGCAACTTCTTGATACTAGACGATTTAAATTTATAAGTCACGATGCATGCAATAAGACGTCATCATCATCTTCCTAGCGTTATGTCCCGTGCTTAGACGGGGTCCGCTTAGACCATGATCCAGGATTTAGCGAGGCTGGTAATTACATTGAAGCGACTGCCGATCTGACCTTCGTAACCCTAAGATAGGGGAACCAGACAATTTTTGGATCATGGTTACAAATTCAAAGTTGTTTGAATTTGCAGGTTTCATCACGATGTTTTCGAGATGAAACCTGCAAATGATGATCATGATGTCGAGCTAGTGGAATAAATATGTACATAGATTTTTTAAAATCTAGAGGTACATGCCCGGGTTTGAACCCGCACTCCTCGGTTAAGAGGCGCGTGTCCTTACCAATGAGCTACCACCGCGCATGCAATAAGACGTACAAATATATAATAAATAAAAGTATTTGTATTATGTACATACCGTCGGCGAATTAGAAGATCTTGAACTTCTAGATTTAGTCATCTTTATCACTGCATTTGATTAAATATCACCAAAATATATTTCGAAATTTATTTGTTACTAATTCTGCGACCAACCAAGATCTATTTCTGGTGGCATTTAAGTGAGAACTACCAAATGTCGAGTATTTTTTATTTGATTAAAAACTTGTATTTTTACTTAAACATTTAAATAACGAACAAAAGATAAGTCACCAACAATTTATACCTACATAACATCACGCCCATTATCCCCGAAGGGGTAGGCAGAGTCAAAGAGGCAGCATGCCTCTTCAACCACATTCAGCCAAAAATAAATCCAGACTGGGTTAGATGGAAAATTGTGAAAAAGCAGTGACAAGCGGCTAACCTGTCGCCTACACAATCACACACCCAAAACTCGATAAACCATTAGTCGCCTTTTACGACATGCTAGGCAAGAACCACAGTTGGCATATTCTTTTTAAGTCCCAGACCAACACGGGACAGTGGACTGGGTTGGAAAGCTGTGAAAAAGGAGTGACAAGTGGCTAATCTGTCGCCTACACAATCACACACCAAAAACCTGATATACCACTAGTCGCCTTTTACGATATGCTAGGCAGGACCACAGTTGGCTTTTTTTTTTGTCCCAGATCAACATGGGCCAAGTCCCAGACCAACATGGGACAAAAACAATTTATATTTAAAAATTAACTAGTAGCGCCTCATGGTTTCACTCGCGTAGTTCCTGTTCGCCTATGTTACTTGTTGATAAAGTACCTTATTATTGTTGAAATAATTTTTCAAATCGGTCCAGTAGTTTCGGAGCCTACTAAATATAAACAAACAAAGAATAAAATCTTACCTCTTTATAATATTAGTGTGGATATCTCGTTTTATCTAAATAGCAAATGTGGCAGGTTATTTATTGGGAATACTTTTGTTTAATGTTCCGCTTATTGATACATAATAATAATGAATAATAAATTCTCCTGTCTGACACACCAATTACCTAGCTCTAACCTAAGCTTATACTTGTGCTATGGATACTAGGTGAACCGATAGACATACTTAAATACGTTTAAAATATCCATGACTCGAGTACAAATGTCCATGTTCATCACACAAAACATTTGCCGCTAGCGGGATTCGAACCCGCGACCCTTGGTTTAATCACTCGACCAACGGGCCTATCATATATTGATAAATAAATATCCTATGGTAACGTAAAATATAATACTCGTATTTTAATATGCGAAAAACGTATCTTAATATCATATCAGAGTGATTTACAAAAATATATTACGAAGAAAAAACGAAGTAAATTTATTCATCATGTTAACAATGTAATTTGATTTCACTTCTTACAATATTTCAATTTGTATTATCTGAACATAAAAATACATTTCTCTGCGTGTATGTATATTACTAACGAAGAGACAAACTCCGCAACAACGCATGAATCGGCAACAATAGGAAAATAAAGTTAAAAATATATATTGCATTTTATTAAAAAACATGTTTAAACGTGAATAAACAACTTTGTCAAAAATAACTATGAGTAACACCTTCATTGACACCGGTCATCGGTCACCGGTATCATTCACAAATCTTGAAATCCGTCACTCAAATAGCTGTGAATTTTAAAACAACAGTTCTTCTGAATATCACAAACCTCAAGATTGCAATTCTATTATCATTGATACTGGTAATTCCGAGGAAAGTTGTTTCCCATCAAAACAATTTGCCGCAGATTCAAGGCACAGCTTTCCACTTTCATGCACAAATTTTTCTTTTCAGAATTATCTGCTGAAAGTAAAACATTCTTACTATCTTTAGAGTCGCATGTAGCGGCAATTAAGTGCTCGAGAATTCTAAAAGCATCGTAAAATGTATCGCATTTATAACTTAGTTAGGATAAATCGTGGACTGTTAATGTGCTTACGTACTTTGAAGACATAGTTATAAAAAATGTAAACAAATATGATTTACTTGTAAGCCATACTTTTACTCTTGCAATCAGGTATATTGTAGAGTAAAGAGTTTCTTTGTAAAATTTTGTTGTTTATTATGAAACTGGTTTTCGTAAAACTTCAACTTCTTTTGCTTGTATAAGATTTATTTGTACAAATAAACCCGAATCCTAATTGTTCCCACTAACAATCTAAGTTTTATAACCCTCGCAAAAACACAATAGAAATCCAACACAAAGTTTAATTGTCGCCTTTATGTTAGCCACTCGAATGCGTCTACATAATAAAACGATCCGATCACAGTGAGACCCATCCCGGTTCTGTCAGCGAAACTGTATCAATCACATTACGTTACCTTGACTTTTGACATGGCGGCAGCTGTCCACCGGTCGGCACCGCGCGTCTGTTCCGCGCCCGCGATCGCTCGGCACTGTCGAGCAGACGTAGGTGACAGTGCGGGATTGCGCTAACTCAGTCCACTGAGTTAGATGTGGTAACTCACTTCTTCGAAATGTGTTGGCGCAATTGAAACAGGACTGTAAGAATTCGAATAGTAAAACTTGTAACACTTAACTTCACATTGCACATCTGGTGCTTTCTATTTTGCAATGCAACGCAATTTCGAGTTAACTTATAAAGTGCGCAGTGAGTTACGACTAATTTTACGCAAAGACGCGGGTAAAGGAGTTCTAATTCGCTGCAAACCAGTTAAGAACTTTTCTGTTACAAATTTTCTTGAATTTTTAGTACTGATAAATGATGAAACGACCAGACTTGACAAGTTAGTAGTAAAAGTAGGCTCTGATGGAATTAAGATTCTTCTGTCAACCATTTTTCTACATTAAAACCCCGAAGTCAGCCTATAGTTGATGTAGGAGCATGATTCACCACCTATTTCCTTACATAAGAATCCACTTAAGATATTGAAAGAAAATGAAAAATGCATTCTATTAAGCGGATGTCATGTATTACAAAGCATTATCTTAGTACCTTTTTGTGTCAAGACAAATATTTGTTTTAATTAGTTTAACTCCATTTTGACAGTCATCTACAAGCGGTTAGACATTATGTCAATACTGATAATGTAGTGCTCAAGAAATGTTCTATCATCTTACATTTGAAGAATAAGAAAAACATCAATGAAAAAATGGCATTATATCCTAATTTGTACCACATAAGGTAAAGTAAAATTTGAAATTGTTTTAAGATATAAATGTAAGAGGTATTGACACTGCACTATCGTTAAGTATCGTTATAACTTATTGCCAAGGCACATATATAAAATTGGCTCAATTAAGAAGTATTTTATCACTTATCGCCATTCTCTTACATAATGAGCTACATACTTCATGATAGCCTCATCCGCCTGATCGTAGCCTTCTGTGGCATGAAGCGCTAATACCATACCGGAACTAAAGCAACTAAGAATTACTATATCATCATTCTCTTACATAGATTCATAGCCATAAATGTGTAAGAATGTTCATTCAGCCGTGACTATTATTAGCCCGTGTCACTAGTGTCAATATGATGCTGGAATTAGAACAGCAAATAGGTATACTCTCACTATCTTCAATGATAAAGGCATTTGTGCTAAGGAAACTGTTCTTCCAGCACTGATTCGTCTTGTCCTGGCCAATTCATCGTTTCAAGAGCTGGGAAAGATGAAAGTATTATCTGGACTGCGTTACCTAGTGATTGACCATATGGTCTTGTATAGTGACGGTTACATCAAGAATTGTTAATGCTAGGTTATAACATTTCCATATTTTCTGCAAGTTAAGAAAGCCGGATAAATTGATCTGATCGCATCTGATTCTCGTAGTCTCTTCTGCAAATCCTACTAATATTATAAATGCGAAAGTTTGTATGTATGGATGGATGTTTGTTACTCTTTCACAAAAAAACTTCTGAATGGATTTTAATGAAACTTTAGAATAATATAGCTCATACACCTGAATAACACATAGGCTATGTTTCATCGATGTGCCACGCGAGCGAAGCCGCGAGCAGAACCTAGTAATGCTATGTCACTTAAAGAGGAGGTCATACAAATCTCGTATATAAGTGTGGGCATAAGGTCTAAATGCCATGATATTGATGCGACGTTGGTAATTTATGGAAGATGTTAAAGTTCCTCCTAATAAAGCATTAAATATTTAAGAGACCAATCTATGAATTATAGATGCTGCAGCGGTTGGTTCATTACGTCATTTTTAGCGGAGGCGATAAGTGGACCGCATCCAATGAGTGAAAGGATATAGTTCGCACCTACGCCTCTAGAAGAAAGACGAGTCCAGACGTATGTGTGATCCATTTACGTTGCATTACATGCTCGTTGGTTCAATGGTTCAAATTCGCATTGACTGCAAGGGGCGCGGATTCGATCAGTGCATCAAGACAAAAAGTTTTTTATGAAACAATTATCTATCCCAGAGTTAGTGGTACCTTCGTTAATTTATATTTTATGGCTAAGCTATTTCCCATGAGATCAGATCAATGTATGTGATTTTGTCTGTTGTGAATAACTCCCACGCAACGCAGTTCTTCTAAATCAGTGGTTTTCAATCGGTGGTTTAATGACCACCTGGTGGTCCTCGAACCACCTAAAGTGGTCTGCAAAGTCATTAGCAAAATAAACGTAACAATAAACAATGACGTTATCCAGGTCTATAGATTATACAGGTCCACAACAAATCATTTTATAAAGTAGTCCTTCAATACTAAAAGGTTAAGAACCACTGTTCTGAATAGATAAAAAACCGCGCCACACAGTTGGGCGACAGTGGATTGATCAAACCAATTTGTTGCGCACACGCAGAATGTAGACATTAGTTCTGGATGAGCGGGCTCGCTTTATTGGCCGTCTTTGTCTGGGTCAGAATTCGGAGCGTGTACATAACATATTGGTACGTAATATTGCAATCTTGCGCATGAGATGGCAGTACTCTATTATTATTATCAAGCTCCTTGTTAGTGTTATGTGCCGTACCTAGTTGGGGCCGCCTGGACTATGATATAAGATTTAGCTAGAATGTTATTACAGCAATTGCCATTTGACCTTTGTAACCTTTTTAGGGACCCGACATATTAACACGTGGTTGAAAACCCATAGGCATAACGTGAAAATTCAACAAAAAAAAGTCAGTCAGTTTGTCAATACTGAAGGTACGTTGTTTTTTTTTTATAATAGCCACGCTCTAGATGCCAGAAATGTTTCTTAAAAGTCTTTGCATTTGTATTATACTTATAATTCAGACTATCGTGAGTCTCGTGAGATGATTATGGATAAAGGATTCAAGGGTATAGGAAATATGGGCACGTATTCCACGTCTAGAGGTTACAGGTTCTCGGATTATCGCTGCCACGGGTCACAGTGCAACACGTGCGATCAATCAGCTCAATTCGTTAACACTGTCGGCCGGACAGTGGTGGCCACCAAACGAGGTAGTCAAGAGTGAAAACTCATTCATCTACAATTTTGACTGGCTCGATGGCGCATTCGGTAGTGACCCTGCCCCATGCGCCAAGAGTTAGGAATCGACCCCTACTCAAGACAAACATTTGTATGATGAATACTTGTGTTTGGGTGTTAATATCCAATATTTAAGTACATATATATCTGTAAAATACCACTGTTGATTCTGATATCAGTAACACAAGTGCTTCTGCTTATCTCGGAGTCAGATCAATGTATGTGATGTAGTCGGATATTTATATTTATTTATTTAAAGTGTATGCGAGTGCATGCCAGATAGATGTACCTAGACGTCTACTCCGTACCACTTTGCTTACTCATACTATTATTGCATGACTAGTCATATACAGGGGCTTTTTCCCGTTTTCCCGCAATTGTAGTTCATGGATCGACTTAATGAATTTGCATGGAAAGACCTATAGAGAAGTATGTGTCCAGGTCGAACTAACAGGGCCTATAGCAATGGTCGAATCCTCCTCTCTAATCAGGGTCCACAAAGGTTATAAAAGGGTACACTTTATTATAAATTACACAACACAACATAACATAACATCACGCCCATAATCCCCGGAAGGGTAGGCAGAGTCAAAGGAGCAGCACCTCCCTTTAACCACATTCAGCCAAAAATAAAACTGTGCTGGGTTAGATGGAAAATTGTGAATAAGTAGTGACAAGTGGCTAGCTTGTCGCCTACACAATCACATACCCAAAACCCGATACACCATTAGTCGCCTTTTACGACATTCTGGGCAAGAACCACAGTTGGCACATTTTTTTAAGTCCCAGACCAACATGGGACAATTGGAATATTTATGCTAGAGGGAAATTCGTACATGTATTTATCGTTGCATGCGTAAAAATGAATTTTCGCCTATAAAGGAAACAGTCGCAAATGCAACTAATAAAACTGTAATCTGTTACATTATCTGTTATATAAATAAGCTGTAATGCAGCATAATGATAAAGCAATTATTTAAAGTGGTCCATTATTGCAGTGTTCATTGCAGATTGTGTGGTTAAGAGCACACAATACTGACTGATTGGGTGCAATGGCAAATTGATATCGCTTATTTCATTTCTAAATGTTCCTACTTGTCCTATGTTGGTCTCAAAATAATGTGCCAACTGGGTTCCTGGCCTAGCATGTCGTAGAATGCGACTAATGGTGTATCGGGTGCGGATTGACATTAACTGTATGACTTGGTATAAATATTAACTTAATCTGTAAATTTTAATTTTTATATTCAATCTGGCATTGAAAAGAGTTAGTAACTACCGAGTTTCTTGCCGGTTTCTTCTCTTTAGATGCGACATTCTGAACCGGTGATAGATTCAAATTGTTGTATTTTGTACCTATTAATTGACGATTTAGTGCTTTTTTGAGGCCTACGTAAATAAAGATATTTTGAGTTTGGGTTTGGTTCTGTCACTGTATTGGCCTTTAGGCTGCAAACTGGACGACCCTGGGTGCGTGCGCGGCGGCTATCTAACAATGAAAAAAAATTTCAAATCGGACCAGTAGTTGCGGAGAATAGCGCGTTCAAGCAAACAAACTGTTTAGCTTTCCCACAATTTTCCAACTTAGATACTTAATAATATTTCGGGTAAATATTACTTAAGTTTATTGCTTCTTGGACTCTGCCTACCCCTTAGGGGATTGCGGACGAGTATGTATGTGTAAATGTTAAAGACATTTGGCGTTCGGTTCACTTTGCCTACTCCGCTAGGGAAGTGGCGTAAAGTTTAGTTAGTTATTTAAAAGATTTGCAAGATTTGCAAGATTTGCAAGATGCAACTAGCTGTATTTGCGCTATCATAAAATATTATATCGGACTGGGCAAAAGGAGGTTACTGCGGTATACTTGTCAGTAGCATATGATGGTGCTGTTGATAATTGAGATTTAAGCGTTCTGGCCTTACTATACTATACTAGATAAAGGTTCGAACCCATCCGAAAGAATTTAAGAATTAAAAAATACATTTCGGGCCCTAGATATCGTTGTTTTGTTGTTAATTCTAATTTTAATAACAAAGATATTGAAGTTTTTTTATGTATAATTAATAATTATGTTGTCTACGATATCTTAGTATTTTTTTAAGCAACTTTAGGAACGTGTCTTCAAGAAAAACAGAACAGAGAACCCTGGATCTGCTGGACTTAATTTTGTGTGTATAGGCTGAAGCGTCGCTTTCAGCACCAATTTCATTTGCATTTTAGCCGACACCGAAATTAATGATACGGTTTGCAAAAACGAATCTTAAGATATTTATTTAAAAAAAACTTCATAGGTAGGTACATATTTATTTATTATGAATTTGTGATTGATTCAAATTAAGTGGATTATAATTTCATGATATTTCAGGATGAATTCACTGAATTTTCCTATTATACAAATTATGCGCGAAAATCAATTTTACATAGGTACATACATGACGTTACGCCTGTAATTCAATTTTCTTTGGGTTTTTTTTTTATATTTTTCCAATGTTTATACAGTTTTGTATTTTTTTTCTATATTTTTCCAATGTTTTTACACTCTTCAATACGAGACGAAGACCCATCCGAGAAAACATAATTCATATAAATCGGTCCAGCTATTATAAAGATCTTATAAATTATGATGTAATATTCTTATAAATCTTCTCTTATAAATTACTGATCCAAAGTACCTAACCTAACCTACCCACTAATCTTACTATCAGTCCAGCCATACACCGGTTCCCAGCTCCATGTTGTATTAAAAAATAGTCCAATCAGTTCTTTGTTTCTATAATAGGTACTTTCTTGCTGTCCATACAAGCTTGATACATTTAATTCCGTGTGCTTAGGCTCATTTCGTTTCGGCTATCTCCGGCAATTATATAGTCTCCCGGCCCTTCGCAGCCCTGCGCAAACATTTGTTCAACTCAAGTTATTTTTATCATCACTTAGGCAAGGGTCAAGGGTACTCCAATCGCTTATATTTAAGAAACTATTAGGGAAGACATTAATTTATGTCTCAAAAGATGCTTTTTCACAATTTTCCTTCAACAATCCGACCTTCATTTTTGAACAAAAGCGGTTATAGGGGGCTTGCTGTATCTTGGACTCTGCATACCCCTGCAAGGATATCGTGTGTTCATGTTACGTAATGTAACATGAACACACGAAATTCTTTATTTCCAAGTCCCTTTTCTTAAACAGTAGATATTTTTTAATTGCTTAGAATTGAGTGCGGTATTAATAAAGACGCACGCCTCATGCCTGAGCTGTGCCGATTCAGGCTCTACTAAGATTCTAACATAAGCAACAAATAAATACAATCTTAGTGGTTTTAAATACAACTTAATATTGAAAAATAGTGCTGCCGCTCGATAGGTCAATATCAATTGACTATCGATAGTTGAAGAAAATCGATAGTATCGATAATCTATCACTATATTGCACTAACAGAGACATCGATTCTATCTATAGTCCTATCGATCGTATAGACGATTTTAGCGTTCAACTATCGATTGCAAAACTATCGATTTTTCGGCAACACGATTGAAAAGCCTTTGTCAAACAGTGGACGAGTATAAGCTGGTGGTTTTGATTATCAATACAGTGTCTGTATGTCGTCGGAGCAACCGCCTAATCTCTAAAGCGGTTAAACAGATTTTAACGGAATCTTTTTGGGCATATAGCTGATATTGCAAGGAAAAACTTGGGTTATTTACTTGCTTAGCTTGCTAATGCGGGTTTCGCCGCACAAAAGTAACCATTTACTGTTCCACTCAGAAGAATTCGCGGGCAACATATAGTCATAAATAATAATTACTAGCACAAACGAGTACAAGATAAGTCGTTATAAGCAACTTCACTTAGATCATGGTGTCTTTTATAAGACAGGAAAACTGTGCAGTAGTTACACAGAAGTATAAATAACTGTTTAAATTATACCCGAAGATTTTTCCCTAAGGAAAATAAAAACTAAAATGCAATTAAGAACTCATACATACATACATAACACGCCCGGGACCCTTGAAGGGGTGGACATAGTCCAGAGACAATATTCTCCTTAAACCCCATGGGGGAGGCAGCTGCAAAAGAGTAGATTCTCGGTAGATGCAACATTCCGAACCGCTGGTAGAATCATATGTCTTTAACTGTTTTTGACAATTTATAAGTGTTTCTATATAAATAAAGAATATTTTCACTTTGACTTTGACTTTGACTTTGATGAAATAAATAGTAAACCAAAACTCGCTTATTCACTGTGTTTATTTTAATAAATTGTCAAACGTTTGCCTCATCATAAATTAAACAAGCAAACGGAAGTAGGATGTCTCTTGTATTTATTAAGATATTAAATACATCATATGACGATTTGGTATCCCAATTTCAAACTTATGCCAACGAAATAAGGTTTAAGAGTTTTAGTCGCGAAGAAACATTATCACAAAGGCTTACTTTTATTTTGATGTACTTACTAATTTAGAGTAAATTATTCAGTAGCTCATTAAATGTCAGTTATAAAAGTTTGCTTAAGTAGGTTTTATTTTTATATTTTAGTTAAACATCGTTATCTTTTGTATGTGCCGATGTACTTATTATTGTTTTTAAATGTTCCGTGTCTTCTGTGACATAGCTTATCACGTATTCGAAAGATGCAGCTTAGTTAGATAGACAGTCGAGTATATTAGTAATTGAGGGTGGCTAGGGTATAACCACAGATTAATAAATAACTTAGATTTTTTCTGTTGTCGTACCTATAATATGTACGTGTATATATTTTTCTGCTGTTCCGAAAATGAAAGAATTTTACAATATTATTAATATACTTACCCTCCTTTTTTAAAATATATATTACAAAAAATATTATATTGGTACTTATAAGTTAGTATATGATTAATTTTTTGGCTTTTTAATGTTATTTTAATGTCAGCAGAGATAAATAATATACCAATGCAATATAGTGACATCTTTTACTTTCAATTAAAACGAAAGAATACAAATGAGTGGCGTAGTATGCTCAAACTTAGAAGAAGAAAGTTTTCTAATTAACCGCTAGATGGCGCTAAAAGCAGTGCAGGGCGCATTTGACAGCTAATGTTTGGACGCCTCGAAAACGCCACAGCGCCACAGTTTGGTAATGGCCGCCGCCGGGGTGGTCGACTTGCTTGCGCTTTTGTTATTATTGTGAGCCGCGTGCATTGGTTGTTTACTTTATTTACGTTGCATTTGTAGCCAATTGAATAATTGTGTTAAGTGTTTATCTATTGTTGCATTGTGAAAAACACCCTAAGGTTAAACAAGCGAGTGTGTTTTCAAGTTTACGACACTGCCGTGTGCGGTGAATTCACGCGGCGTTGAAATGAGAATGCATCTCTCTGTGTAGTGTTGTGGTGTGCTAATTGGGTTCCCCTGGCCAAATGCTGGGCTACAGATCCGCTATGTGCAGTCGGCAACATTCCCAGGCTTGTCTGAACACCTCCCTGTCTATACGGCAGGAGATACAGCGATTTGAGAGCGTGCACCCATCAATATACGCTCTCTACGACTTGGTGGAGTTGGTTCCTGACCCTTTGCTGGCTCAGCAGATTCGGGACCACGTCGTGGCTATAGAAGGTTGGTTGTTGTTTGGTATTCCCCACGCTGGAACCCTTAGTCACCGTATTGTTTACGTCCACGAGAGCCGCGTAGCGGTCTCTAGGGCGACGCAAGTCGGAATAAATCACGCACGGTAACCTGTTTCGTGATAGATAACTGGCGTGCCGCTAAAGAGCTTTGAATTGGTTAGTATTGTAAGTGGTTAACTTTGTAATGAGCAGGTACGACTATTCAATTAGTAAAAAACTGCAGAAGACAAAATCATATGCCTATCTATACATTTTTAAAAGTAATTTACTCTCTCAATGCAGGTCCGCTGAACTTTGCGCTGACACATTTTTTTTTAAATTTAAATAGGAACTGAATCAACCTATCATAGTTACCACCAAATACTTCTAGAATAAAAAGATATATTGTTACGATTGAATGAGAAGTGACTGTCTATTAAAATCGTATTAAATATACGATAGATTATCGAGTGTCAACGTTAAGTGATTTTTTATCAAAAGTAAATAATAATTTAACGTTTATATCTTGGTAGGTAGGTACTTGTGTATTTTATAAGAAATGTTTGATCTCACATCGACTACAATTATAGGTACCTACATTAATACTAACGTATTTTTTTGAGATGGTTAATCTTTAATGATTATTTAGTCACAAAAACACTTACAAGGTTGCTTATCTCTATGGACAATGTCATATTTCAGATTGTCTTCAAGTAAACTTAATTCAACTTTTAAGTAAACATTTACGCTTTAAGTAAATATGAGCAATATTTTGATTAGGCACATTTTTTACCATTATTTTATTGCCAACAGGTTTCACCCGCGTAGTTTCCGATCCCGTAGGAATACGGGAATACAATATAGCCTATGTTACTCGCTGATGTAGTAGCTTTCCATTAGTTAAAGATTCATTTAATTCGGTCTAGTAGTTTCGGAGCCTATTCAATACAAACAAACAATCAAATCTTTCCTCTTTATAATATAACTTAGTGTAGATAAGTGCGTATCAATCAACTTAAAATACATTAAGTAGGTAACTAGTTGATATACACAAGAGGAAAATGTATTGTACAATTGACACTTACAGCAAAAAAATATTATACCTACGTATAGACACCGGTTGATATAGGTGATAGGGATGATGACTGCATTAAATAACTATAATTCTATTTAGTCCGTCATTTAGATTAAGTATACAAAAATACTAGACACATATTATTCACTTAAGTAATCAAATTAACAAAAAATCACAAAGATAAAGAGCATCAAAATTTTGGAGTGGGGGCTTGCGACGTCACTATTTAGTAAAAATTATACGTATGTGTGACGTCACGCGCAATTTGACAAATAAGTAAATAAAAAAATACGTGTTCAATTATTTTTTTATAATCTAAGTAACTGACGGACTAAACAGATTTTTTTAGTCATCTTGCCTATTTAAGTTACCCACACAAACATACCATTTACTTAGTAGACCAATACAGTAGCCTGCTAGCATTGTTGTTGCTAGTCACCTTGTACTCTTTAAGTATTTTAATTACATCCTCAAACATTTCAGAACCTATTCGAGCAAGAAATCGAAGACTCACGAATGTCCATCCTCAGTGCTCCAGTGATCCAAGGTCCCCATAATTCTAATCAAGTCATTTTAATTTGGTTTATGGTGTAGCCATACTCTGGTTATAGCATTAAAGTTCGGAAATATCTATTTGGGTTCATAAAACAATAATAATAAAGGAATATTAAGTACTGATTTCAAAGTATGTAGCTTAAGTACATGTGTAATGGAAACCAGAATTAACCAAGTTACCACAAACACCCAGACCCGGGACAAATACCTATTTCACCAACGACTATTTGTCCCGGCGCGACGATCGAACCAGAGCGTGTACGCTTTACGTTCAATTCGACTAATAGTCGGAACAGTTTTACTAAAGGGGCAAAGAATAAAGTTGAAAAATTGGATTACGTAAAGAATAAATAAACCTATCCAACAACAAGAATTTAGCCTATAAAGAGTTCCTAGGACCTAATTCCGTCTTTTATTTGTCCATCCCATTCTTTACCCATTCCCAATTTTACGAAACTTCGTTGTTCCAAGTTTGAGAGCCTATTTACTTACGTAGGTAATTTGATAATAAACCTTACCTACGTGTTAGTAACTAATAAAAAACTACCCTGTAGTTATGATATAAAGCATATTTTGTAATATGATTTATGGTTAGTTTTAGGTTTTTACGACTTATACATCGGAATTGAGATCTATATTAAGTAAGTAATCACTGTATCAATTAATTCTCTACATAAACTATGACATTGTAATATCTAAAAATACAAAGTAACATTTTATGCACATTTGAGTAAGTATGAATGTAAAACCATAATCTAATTTGTCTATGGATCCCCTGGCTTAATTATATCTATAAGAAAGAAAACAAGTGTTTGATCTATGACATTCTTTACAGAAAATAATGTCTTGGAATTATTTGTGTCATGTTTACATAGCTCAAAATGCAGGTTGTCAATTTCTTACGTATAGGAGGATACACATTTAAAACATGATATAAATTTAAACATTAACCCTGACCTGGGTTTAATTGCACTCCGAAAGTATGAATTGCCTATTCATGATATCAAGTCCGTTAAAATGAAGTTATGTTCCAGTACATAATAACTAATCGATCTGAACGCTAATTCATCAACTCATCTAAATCCCTTAGGCTTTTCCTAGGGATTACAGCATGAGGTTATCTAAGCAATGCGTTTGTGACACCTCTGAGGGCCTAGCCAAGTGACATACGCTCCCGAGCTTTTCGATATCTACAAACGCTAACGTTATAACGTTTACGCTAAGTGTTAATAATGTCACTACGCTACAATAACTGCTTACCAGACTAGCTACTATTGTAAAAACAAACACGGACAGCTAAAATTACCAAAACGCAAACATACAGACTGCTGCTAGAAACATAACCCTTTTTTTGGCGTTACGTAGTCGTGTAAAAAAACAAAGAGCCCGCATCGCCTCGTGGTGTAGACACGGCGTCTACGCACGATCTTGACATTTGCCTTCGAGTGCGTCGCGCGCGCCGGACTAGAGCGAGCCGGCCTTTGCGCGAGCCAAGCGTGCTTCGGGCTTGGTGGTTGTTTATTAAAATGATAATTGGATGTAGTTAAATGCAATACTTGTGGGAATCACGGCTGTTTAATTTAAGTTTGAGGCGTTTTTTTAAGTCAATGTCTATTTCCCTACTTGTGTCAAATAAAGTAGTTTTCGATGCTTCAAAAAAACTGGTTTTTCTGAATGAATACAATGTATGTCACTATTATTCGCCATATGGATTTACGGTGAACATTTTCTAATTGAGCTATTCCATAAACTGAATTTACCAAGGAGAAAAGGAATGGTTTTCTATTAATTAGTATTAACAGGAGGAAACATTTCATACCTTATTAGTACCCATTAGCTAACTTTGTTTACCCCTAACAAAATACTCCAATTACTATGTAACATTACATGAGAGCGGTATTTCAACTTCGACCCAATACCCGCGTCTAAACTAAAATGACTGTGCCTATTTTAACGGAGATCTCTGAATAATGGTTTGTTGAATTGCTTTAACGGGCTTAACTGTTTCTATGGCTTCAGGACTTGTCTTGCACATGGTATTATCATGATAATTGTTTAATTGTAAAGGTATTAGGGCCATTTATCTATTCAACAATATCGTGTCACTGATCTACTGCTTATGTAGTACATTGAAAGAAAGAATTTACCTGCTTATTTATAATCTACTTACTTACTGTGTTGGCTCTGCAACCCAAATTGAGTCTTAGCCTTCTGCTTGTTCAGAATGTATTGTACTATACTTTGAAATTGTTTGATGTACTACTGAGGGCAAGTCTCAACTCCATCAGTGTACAGCTCGTCATCAACAGAATTCTTACCCACAACTTGCCAGCATATAAAGCGCGTAATCTACGATATAAGAAGAAATTTTCCACGTTTTTCGTAGAGACTACAGTATGGGAATCTTCCAAAAAACTTACAAAGGCAAAAGCTCTGATGACACGTTGGTATTTTAAATGTTGTGGCTGTGGTGACTGCTTATCAGGCAGGCTGTGCTGTGTATTTCACCTCCATTTTTAGTGTACATGTACCTGATAGAATAGGAACTTACAGCTCTTGCTCTGAGGTGCGTATTATTAATTCTCGGTCCCAACCTTGCCAGCTCAGTGCTTTTGGCACTAGATCTAGTGCACTCGAAATTTCCAACGCTCAAAATTCTTTATTAGCGTGCAGTGTTTTAAAGAGTACAAATGTAAAAGTTTTTTTCGGAGTACATTAAGTACGTTTCTTTTGATGTAAATTTGGGTAGTAGCTAATCTATTGATTGTTGATTCATTAGCCAGAAATACTTCCAAAATCGAATATAGGTATACCTAAATAAATTATAGAAGCAATATCATCGTGAAATTGTTTGAGAAACCCCTTACTTCACCCGACACTCTACTGGGTCATGAAATTTATGATGTCCCGGAACATTTCTTCCCAATTCTATTTCTTCGGGTTGAGGCAGTCCGCGATTATGCTCGGCCGATTTGCTTTAATAAGTTCAACGCAATAATTTTTTATTTTCTACACATTTTAAGTAATCGTTGCCCATTTGCACACTGATGGTTATTTCAGTGTCCTTTGCATACGATATACATACCACTTATTTGATTTTTGAAATCTCTTTATGACATCATAAGGAGATTTTATATTGCCAGTATAAAAGCCAATATTAGGACATCTTAATACTGGCTTTTATACTAGCGATTCTAACCAGCTAAGAGCCACCTATATATTATTTCAGAGCAATACAATATTTTCTATTATACTCCATGATAAGAAAATATGAGGTGCTTATCACTTATCATCCAGAAAACAAGTGCTGTTAAATCTACTTTAACAATGCAGTTTTTGGAAGCTGTTTAAAGTTAATAAGTTAGCAAATAAGCTGACTCCTGCTTTTATTTTCTAGCAAAAACTAGACTCAACACTCGCAAAAATATATACTTAAGTAATTTCATACAAACGTGACGTTTCACTTTTATCTGATGAAACAGAATGGCCTATTACACGTATCTATATAGACCCATCGCGAAAACAAACGCAAAGAAAATTTGTTATCATTGTAATAGCAATAATCATCGCCTACATCTGACTTTCCCAAAACAATTACTTTGATTAATCGATTTTCAGTCTCATCACTATGACAATATGATAAATAATTGCTCAAATTAAAGTCCCCGTCGCATTTGTTCCAAGGTTTAATACGAAATTCTTCGGAATCATCAATCTCTGGCCAGAGGTGGATGCGTAACCCTCTTATTTGACGCACGGTAACTAATTACCGTCAGATGTCACGGGATTCAATTTAGACGGAATCCAGTAGTGCGAGAGGGCACGAGATTTGTGTTAATGTAACCAAAAGTGAGTGAAACTTTATTATTCAACAACGTGTCAACCGATCAGCCGATTTACATAGATTTTTTTTGCTAAAACACTAATCCTAATAACCTGAAAATTACAGCCCTATGTCTATAATATTAAAAAGTTTTGTTAAAATCTAGTTGTCATCATAATAATATTTTTGCTAGTCGGCCCTTAGGCCGAACGTTTTTAATCATTGATAAGTAGAACCTTGATATTTGATATTGATACGCCGACTTGCTTTTTGAGTCCATAAAAAGAGTAAGTATTTATGGGTATTCGAATTTAAGATCTATAAGTAGTTTCTCTAACAGTACGATTATACATCCATAGTAGCACATTTAAATGACTATGGATGTTTAATCGCGCTATAATTTGTCGCCTTGTCTTAGAGTTAAAATCCTGATTCCTGTCCTGTAAGGAAGAGACTGAATGATAAGAAAAAAGATAATGATGTTAACCCAATAGAAGTAGTAAGGTAGAGTTCATTGAGCGATTTTGTCAGCTCAATATCATAAAATGTACGTTATTGTGGCCAGAATTAGTCGGAACCGCCCGCGCTATATCATTTCTGTATAGTCGAGAGAATTAATTGTAGAAACAAGCTGATCCCTGTTTATGAAACGGGGAATTATATGCGGTCGCAAACAGCGCCGTTTTCGCCGGAGAATGTTTAATTTTTCCCCGAAATTTATCATATTTCGCGAAATATAGCCAGATTATGCGGACTGGTTTATTAAAATTCGCAGCGAGTATATACGGGCGACGTAATTTATTTGTGGAACAATCAACTGGAGCGGTCGATACTATGTGGGTGTTCGAGGATTTTCAATTGCAACAGCCTATTACATTGAGTGGGTATTTTTATACCTATAATCGCTGAGGATTGACTTCCTCAGTTGATCCACATTCCGCAAACCTCCACCTCAGCTGATACAGAAGCGCCAAGCGATTTAGGAGGTATACCCCGGCCTTTCCATCCTAGCAGGAGAAGGGTGCTTTTAAAGGAAACCGGGAATTCCAGACACCACGTTGTTCTCCTGAATAATATGATCCTAGCATAGCAGCTAGGCCCATGGTACTGTAAAGTTTCTATCCCTCAGGAACAGTGCTTTTATCCGGATAAAAATTATTTACTTAACTTAACTACTCAACCGATATTAAATTATTTTTGTATTTAATATCGGTTGAGTACTTAGTTAGTTAGTTAGGTAAAAGTAAAAAACAGATAAACTCATCATTTTCATAATATGGTTTGCTTAATCACTTTAATTAATTTTTAGATCTTACTTTGATCCTGGTTTCGTAGTCACGATGGTACTAGAGAAGCTAGCAAAACTATACCTCTGAACGTCAGCAAAGATCGCCATTATGTTGCCATTTGCAGTAAAAAAATGAAACCCAAAATTTCGCAAGAAAGTTCTGCCACGTTTCTGGCTGCATCCAAGCTTGCAAAAAGAGATTTTTGCTGAAATCGAACCAAAAACTGCAGCTCGCGAGCGTCGAAACAATGACCCATACATACCGGTTCTTATGTAAACACAGGCGGGGCCGGAACGTGAAACTGGATTAAGTTTAGGTAAGGCCACGGTCAGTAGATTATCTAACGGTGGACTTAGCGTAGGGTTGCCGATCATACCATCTCGCCCGCGATTGCTAAAGTAGTAGGCAGAGTACAAGAGGCAGCAGGCAGCAGCAAGTAAAAATAAAACTGTTGGTTTAGATGGAAAATTGTTTGAAAGTAATGACAAGTGGCTAGTTCGCCGCCCACATAATCACACACCAACACCCGATACACCATTAATCAATAATCATGTGCTCACTCTATATTGAACATAGACAATATGTGGTGCAGACAAGACATACAATACGGTAGTCTAGCTGTTCGTATTCACAAAAATGAATAAATAACAAATTTACGTTTCTACTTCTATATATTTGAAGAATAGGTTTCAGAAATAAAAGCTTATACCTACTGCAAAACACATATGCTGAGGTAACATTGGCAACCCTAAGCTACCGTAACATGATCTAATACTAATGTACTTAGCGTCTCGGAGTTACGTCGGTGGTCTACCGAATGGATAGAATTGATGCACCTGTGATGTATGTACTCCCGCCGTTAGTGCGCCTGTGACGTCATTGCCATCAGCCGGTGAAGTGTGTGTTGCAGCCTCCCCAGCGTTCATCAAATAGTCTCAGAAATTATAATCTTTAAAAGGCGCGTATGAATAATTTTATATGACATTGAAAAAATCTGATAATTTTCCTGCTAACTTTAAGTTCCTAAGATGTTATGGGATCCTTTTGTCCCATGAGAAGTTAACTGGACATGTTTGTTTTGAATGTGTGTGGGTTCCGCATCACTTAAGACCTCTTTAAGTCTTTACATTTAATTTACTATGATGTGACTATGATCCAATTTGTATGATAGATAGTAGATGCTGACTCGTTTGAACAAACATCCCTGACATTTCAAGCATGGTCCATTGTAATACTACTGTTCAAAGTTACATAAAGTTCCTCTCCGCTTTAGGAAGATATTAAACCCACAGCTGGATTCGCATTGTAGACGCCACTTTATACGAAACATATACCAAATAGAAATGTTTCAAACTGATATTAGATCTGCTCGAACAGCGGACGCAGTGACCGTATGATACTAATTGGAAATGTTAATCCGATACGGACACCAATGGTACACGAACAATGCCGAACTCGAAGCCTAACTAGCCGTCTGTGTCGATGTCTGTTCGTGTCTTAATGCGATCACAATAGTCGGCTTGTGAATAGGCGCTTACTGACACAATGGACAGGGAACCAGTGATGGATCTTAGTTTGAACTTGAAACTGTAATTATAATGGAAGAATTTGTATTCTTCAAGCGAAGTGCAATCAAATACGATTGAATTCTTGTGATATTGCAATAAGGGTCAATATTGAATTAGATGATTGTAATTGTATGTATACTTGAGCGGTGGGAGCTCAATGGTAAGGACACGCGCCTATTAACCGAGGAGTGCGGGTTCAAACCCGGGCACGTACCTCTGGATTTTTCAAATCTATGTACGTATTTTTTATACCACTAGCTCGACGGTGAAGGAAAACATCGTGATGAAACCTGCAAATTCAAATAACTTTGGATTTGTAACCATGATCCAAAAATTGTCTGGTTCCCCTATCTTAGAGTTACGAAAGTCAGATCGGCAGTCGGTTCAATGTAATTATCAGACTCGCTAAATCCTGGATCATGGTCTAAGCGGACCCCGTCTAAGCACGGGACATAACGCTACGAAGATGATGAATTGTATGTATAGTTGCTTATTGTTCTGCTTTTTCGTGGTGATACGTACTAATGCTTTCCTACGTGTGCATGTACGCGTGTATCGAAAACTGAAGAATAACAGATGTACTTGTATGACAAGCAACACTATCTATTTGATTGAACAGCCAAGATCTCCGCTTTTAACACCAAAATACCAAAAAGTCCAAAGTTCAATGATAACTTGTGAAATTAAAATCTTAAAGTAGGTTTGTAAACAACATTATCTGAACATACTTGAATGTCAGCAGTATACAGTGTTTGCCATTATTGAAGTTGTTTAAATTTAATTACCTACCAAAGATAAAACAACATCAGCGACTCCTCGTGCTTTGCAAAGTGCAGTCATTACCATAAGCGACAATAGATGTAAATTTAAGAATTTGGATGCTAGAATTCGGATGTTTAACCCTGATATTTGTTGACCACAAGAAAAAAAAAAAACAAAAAAAAAAGGTAGTTCTATAATTACTGACCGCGTATTTGAGTAAGTTTGAATCGTCATTAACCAATGTTCATCATTCTCCTGGCGTTATGTCCCGTGCTTGGTCGGAGTCCACTTAGATCGTTTGATTTTGGATTTAGCGAGTTTGATAATTACATTGAAGCGACTGCTGATCTGACCTCCGTAACTCTTAGGTGAACCAGACAATTTTGGATCATGGTTAAACATAACATGGATGTTGGCATGTGCAGGTTTCATCACGATGTTTTCCCTCACCCCTGAACAAGTGGTATAAATACGTAATAGATTTGAAAAATCCAGAGGTACTGGTTTAAACCCGCACTCCTCGGTTTAGAGTCGCATGTCCTTACCATTGAGCTACCACTGCTCCTATTAACCAATGTTCATGTCGATTGAAATTACTTACAAATAAATTAGTTGCCCTTCACTGTGGTCCTTTTATACTGCGCAAGATGTGTCTATACTTAGAACAATAGTTCTGCCCTGACGTTTCAATTAATTAAAGTCTCGTGTAAGAGGATTAGAGAGGTTTGTACTTTAAAATTTACCTCATTAGAGCTGCGCTTGTAGAGATGCCACTCTTTTGTGCCAAGTGCTCTTACAATCTGACTTAAAAAAATAGACTTATGTAAGTGGACTTTATACTGTACTAACAAAGATCTTTGTTTGAACGAAGTCCCGGCAAATTAAAAAGTGATTTTGGTAATTTGATTTCTGAGAACCAAGAAGTGGTATACTGTATGCTCAAATATTGTTTTTGCCGGAAAATACAAATATGACTTTTTAGCACAGATTGGTGGGTAAGCCAGTTTCGTAGGTAAATATTTATGTAAAGCCCTATTTATAGAAGCTCTATTGACTGTGTTTGATTAATTGGTTACTTAATATAAAAAATATTTGAAACTAATTTCTGATGATTCTGATCTTATGTATTATGTAATGTGACACGCAATAAACGATTTGATTTGAAACGATTTGATTTGATTAAACAGGAATTTTGTACTGTAAAAGTATTATTTAAGTAATAACACTAAAGTCAACTAAAGTACTTTTCTTAACTATCTGTTACTTAAGAATATCAGAGAAAAGAAGCAAAATAATATTGCAATAAAAATTAATATAACGCCGGCACGCTTGTTAATAGAACAGCTGGGAATCGCACGAGTCCTGTGCTGTGTATATACAAATAAACAAGGTCTTTTTATGAAAATTATTAAAACAAACCAGAAGCTGCATTCACCTTGTTACCATACAAATGTTGCACAAATATTTTTCTCCTCCATTAGTAATAACTGCTATCTCTTTCTTGCAATGTTTATTTTAATTAACTCGAGAACGTTTCTAGTACATTCGCACGTATAACTGCGCCGGAGTGAGCTCGGAACAGCCGAAACAGTGGACAGACGACTTCAATAATGCACGCCCGTAGACGGGCTTGCACTGGAATTGAAATTTTATAGCGCTGTAAACTAAAAGACAGGACTTGGAAAGTTTGGAAACTGTTGGGAGATTGTATTGTTCATGACAATTATAATATGCAAATCAGAAATTTTATAGAGGTTGATATTTCATCAGGTAAGATAAAAATTAACAGTTAAAATTTTATTACTCGTTTCGTGACATTTGGTGAATGATGAATGATGACTGACTAAATTGACGTTCTGAAACATCTCTAATAGTCGTTCTGGTTATTTTTATTTAAATATTTAAAGTTTGTATATTGTAAGCATTTGAAATAGAAGAGTCAGTAATATATAAAAAACAATATGTTGATTGCACTTCGTTCTACATATTCATTATTAATTTTCCAAATTTTTCCATCTACTTAACCCAGCCGTTATATTTTTGGCTAAATGTGGTTAAAGGAGGTTGTTTCGCCTTTGACTTTGCATTTTTTTTTTTTTTTTTTTTTTTTTTTTTTTTTTTTTTTTTTTTTACTCGTGGGAGTCGCGGCTCACCTCGGGGTCCCTCTTCGCTTCAGCCCTGCCATGGCAGGGCCTACTAAGCCCCCCCGGTACGACAAACCGAGGACCCCGGCGGGGGGGGGCCTTTGACTTTGCCTACCCTTTCGGAGATTAAGGGCGTGATTTTATGTATGTATATGTATTATATCGAACTATTATTGACCGCTAACTTAATTAAATACTATCAAATTAAAACCCTTCTCTTGCCCAACATTATTTTTAAAACTTACCTTCACCAAAACAAAATAGTGCTGCATGCTGCAACAACCTAATAAAACATTTTCATCAAATACGTCGCGAGGCACTCCGCCGTAAACATAGCCAGTTGCATTCGTGTATGCACCGGGCCAAACTGTGGACGGACGCGACTCAATAATGCAGCGCTGTTTGCTCAGCCGCTGCAGCGCGTCCTGTGAAAAATAACGCTGTTAACGCAGCTATGTGAATGGCTAGTGCGCCACAGCGAAGCGACTTATCTTAGAAAAGAGTAAAGAAACATACTTAATATCATTAGCTACATAAAAGAAAATTTGTAACCACCGCAAAAAAACATTGATAATATTGCAGCGCGTACTACGAAAAATATGCTTAACAGCATTATATATGGATGCCTCGTCGCCAGAGCGAGACGACTTATTATACCTATCTTTAACATAGATAAAAGAAAATTGTTTTTGAAGTAAAACTGAACTGAACTAAAAAAGAAAAACGATCATTAGAACACCAATAGAATTAAAATGTAACCTCAGCATATACCTCTAAAGCATTAATTACTAATTTAATTGCAATCAGTCGCATCGCAAGTCTGTCGCGGTTTTAATTTTAAACAGAAAGCGCTTATTAGCATAAGGTTGAATGTTTATGATTCTATAACAAACATTTTTAAATATGTAAGTAATAGGTTTTTTCCGTGATATTTTTTTTTGTGACTTTTCGCATTCGCAAGTCTGTCGCGACTTCATTTATTTGAACAGCGAGCGGTTATTTGCGTCATTTTTTATTAACATCCATTGGGTGGGACTTCTGGTAATTCTACGGCAGAACACATGTAATGAATTATGTATCGTGACTTTTTGCCATGATGATTGATTCGGCTGGAATAGATAACGGTTTTTGCCCCATGATACAGTAAAAAAATTGCAGTAAAGCCTAATCATATTGACAATGAGTTCGAATGCATAATACATAATAGAAGATTGTAAAATGACAAGTAGAGGAAAAAATAATATTGGTATTATAAGGAGACGATACCAAATAAGTAGAAAGTAGCTTCAAGTTATATGAATTCACGTTAACGGGGAGATATTCCTGACGTTTTAGTACGTACATAGTACATTTTAGCAAAGGATGGTCTACATAGCTCTCCGCATCGTTTTTGTTGTAATTTCTAAACCTAACCTAATGTGTTCATCGCTCTCGCTGACAACGTGTACACCTTCTATCGTAATAAATCTCGGTCCGTCCTGAGGGAATCTTTTATTTTATCCTATAACCCTTCAGTTTTCCTGAGCAAAGTATGTACCTACTTGTAACGATTTATCCCAAAAACAATGAAGAAAAGGATTTGGCAGTCTCATAATCAATGTCTATTTAGTATGTTACAATTCAAAAATATGCCTTACTGCTTTCTAATTCCCTGTGCTTCCAAGTTGCGCATTAAACATGTGATGTATTATTAGAAACAGCGTAATAATGAATATTGATAAAGATACTGTAATTACGGCGATGTTTTAACACCTGGTATTCGGTATATCAATCGCTAATCCAACAGTTATGATGTGATTTGGGAGTCAAATCGCAAAATGTGTAGAAGTAGTTACGAAGAAAATGTCTGAGTTAATATGCGGTAAATAATCTCCTGTTAGTTTTTTTTTTTACTCGTATAATGGATCTAATACAACCGGGTTACGAACAGTCTAAATCAATTAGTTGTTTCAATATTAAATAAATGTTTAACAGCCTATAATTTTTTATCAACTCAAGTCTTGAAATAGCTTACCTTAGGCTTAAAAAGAGGCACCGGCACGAAATCCCCCAGTTTATCAATGCGTAGATAATAAAAGTGATGTAAAACCTTTGTACCGACTGGTATATGGTTGTACTGTTGGTTAATGCTATTCATAGTACCATTTGTTACATTGATGGTATAATTGGGACACGCAGTCAGAGATGAATTATGCCTCCGGATTTTTTGGGCTCTAGACTGTTTGTTTTTCAACCACTTTTGAATGATCTCTCTTCTCTAATCTAGGTTTAATAATCTTTTGCAGGTTATTATTAATCCATGTCAACCCCTTTTCTTTGGGAATGTCCCCCTTTCAATGTTTAACTACCTAGAAATTACGTCAGTCTTTAAGAGAGAAGTCATATTACGTCACGATTAATGGTCGGCAACGAACTAATTACATGAATAATTCCACAAATGTAAGCAAAATAGAGTAAGATCATGCAATTGAAGACATTGTCGTTCTAATGATCTACTAAACGGATTCAAAGTGATTCAATAACATACTGCGTTCGGCACGACATCGATAATTGTGTTATTATCGAACAACGTTCTCGATCGAAAGTAAAATCGATCAATATTTAGAAAGGTGCCACAGCTCGTGTATACAATGGTCTGAATGCACGTGCTGTTTGTACAACTGTTTCGGAGCCGCCTACATCGTACGCAGGTAACTTAGTTCTGTCAATACAGTGACTCAGGCGCAGCTTACTGCATCGGCTTGACTCTTTCACACTTTCCATGACGCGCCTACTATATTTCATACGAATGTGTAATATTTATGCTTGGTGTACACAAACATAGTGTTTAAAATATTTCTTTGATATTCGGAAAATTTGCATTGCTTTTCTATTGGAATTCACAGCACGTTATTCTCGTTCTAAAGCAATAAACCAGGGAGTCCTAAAAACATTGTGAGACGCTTAGTGTTTACTTGAACGAAATTGTGGCAGTGAAGTCAACTCAAAATTATGCTACAGTGCAGCAAAATGAAACGCTTCAAATAAATCGTGCTAAGTGCAGAACTTTTCGAAGCCTCCCGGCCTTACACCGGGCTTATTTTAAAGTGAGTTTACTTACACATCTAGCGCAGTAAACTCAGTTAGTATGGCGTGGCGCAGTGTTAAACTCTATTGCGTACAGAATTAGGCGCCAACGCACACTTAATGCTGTCAATGTAAAGAGAATTTATGGGCCTTAAAATTTGAATTTCTGGGGCTGGATTGGAACGTAGGTACATGAATCATGTCGAATCATAATTATACCGATGATTTAGGTTTAAAGGATATCTGGTTTTATTCTTGTTTTTTTTTCGATCAAATAGTAAGTTTGTAAGTAATGCAGATTATTGAAAATAAAACTCAACGATCGATTAATTACACAAATGTAACTTTACACTGCATTGATATCACTGAGACGAGGTGCGGGTTCAAATCCGAGCACGGACCTCTGGATTTTTTAAATTTATTTACGTATTTATACATACCACTAGCTCGGCGGTGAGGGAAAACATCGTGATGAAATCTGCAAACTATGATCCAAAAATTGTCTGGTAATCTGGTTTCCCTACCTTAGGGTTACGAAGGTCAGATCGGCAGTCGCTTCAATGTAATTATCAGACTCGCTAAATCCTGGATCATGGTCTAAGCACGGGACATAACGCTAGGAAAAAAATTATTGAATAATATCACATAAGTAATTAACCACAATAAATTACGCTTAAATTGTGTCTTTTGTTTTCACACGAAGATCATAAAACTTGCCAACTTCAAGGTTTAATATTATTTTATTGTTAATATCTTATAAAACTTGGCATCCTCTTAGATGTTTTTCTATCGGCACCGTTGACAAGCCAAATGCCGAACTTGACCTAAATTTTAGTATGAGTATACAAATACCAAGCCTAGGTAATTTGGATGTAGTTTCAGACAACTGTGCAATCAATTTAAAATATTCTTGAATGACATGTAATTTAACTGACATACCTACTTACTTAATTTAGGTTTTATTTTTATAAATTTGAATTGGCATAAATCTAATTTAATTTATTTTATGTACTTACTTAATTTAATTCAACAAAGGACCGACTATTTGTATTGTGACTCTTGATTTTGACAACCATCTAAAGTGCTTTTGTATTGTATACTAATAAGTAATTCATTCGACAAGGATTCTGTTCTGATATTAATTTCTACGAGTACTATTGTATTTCATAATCCATAATCTAATCTTTTTTGCGTTTTGGACAAATGTCTATCTATTAGCGTTAATATGTTTGTTCAATATAAAAAATGTATAAATAAAGTGATTACATGACGTCATTTCGTCAGTGTGGACGTGACGTCACAAAGTTCAAAGTATATGTCAATCACGTGTCACTTTTTTTGTGTTTTTTTTTAATACAAAATTGACTATTGTATTATTTTTTTTAACATAATAACGATCTCCCGCGAAAATGTAAAATAATTAGACTTTTCTATATGCTGATCTCTGTCGAACCGACAACTTCGAGCCTGTATGACTTCGTCCATAATCAAGATGCAATAAAAAGACTTCCATATTCCTTTACCTGTGTTATAGTAAACTGAAACGAATAAAAAAGTCACGCATATTCCTTATTCGAATTCGAATGAGCATGCCTGTTTTAAATTCCCTTCCATTTTCTCGGTGAACATCGACCTACAGGGGCACACATTATTCCGTTATCTTTCGTCGACATTTGATATCGAAAGTTGTAAAGTAATTTAGAATTCACTTAGCACTCTTTGACTTGGAGTCTCGTTTCATTAACTGTCTACTTAGACATTTCGAGAGCGTTTGTAATGAAAAGGAAATTAATATAATGGACGAGTTAAATTACCGTAATTTCCTGATATTAGGAACGACTTTGCACGGCGAATCGACTTTTTATTACAAGCCTCTATTTAACTTACAATGTTTGTGTGTAAGTTGTTTGAAAATTTGCAATTTTATTTTTAATTTGCTGACAACCGATAAAAGTGTTTGACATAGATTCTTAATTTATGACTGGCGACTAATAATAGAAAAAATATATATTTATAGTGCCATCGAACTGGTTTGACAGTGTGACGGGTGGCGATAGGTTTAGGATTGGAAGTCATAATCATTCTTTTCCTCGAATATGACATTGCGTAAAGGCATTTCCCGCGTCAAAACCAAAAAAAAAACGAAAATAGTGTCTTACTCACTCCGCTCTTTCTCCCGAAAAAACTGGCGAACCGGAACGCATAACACATTCCTCTAAAAAATGATACTAAATCATGAAGTCAAAACGATGTTTCACGTGCAAGCCGAAATAAGTACACAACGTTGTTACACGAATTACCCGCGCTGTCGAACATCGTCAGCAAGTTCAAGGTCTGGCGCGATAAGAGATCTGTCACGGACGTGTAGCCTTTCGTATTCAAATCGCTGCGCTACTTAACTATTATGAGGTTCGACAGTTTTGGGATTGCCTTTTATTATTTGAATGCATTATTATTAATAAACTGATTCATAGAAGACTAATCTTCTGTGTCTCTTTGGTAGCGTTGTTTTAGTCGAGGTTTGCTTTGACCATAAACATTGTCTGATAATGTGCCAACTGTGTTTTTTGCTTACAGATCTATGTCTCGATAGGCGATTGGTGTATTGCGTGATCGGTGTGATTATATAGGCGACGAACCAGCTACTTGTCAATTATTTTGGAATTTTTCCATCCTACCCTCCTCGTCTTTCATCCCAAAAAGATGAATTTTATTTTTGGCTTTAAGTCTAAAGAGTTTACTGATCCTTGGACCCCTACCTCTTTGGCTATTGCGGCTCTGATGATGTGTAAACATGCTATAGATAGCTAAATAGTTTTTATGTGTACCGTGATCAAATAAAGTATCGTAGTTCGTTTTTTATGGCAAAGTAGATATGTAAACTAATTCCGTGGCTGACCGCACGTACATATGTAGATGGTGTGTGGAACACTAATAATAATTGAGCCAAAGTTGATCTTGGCCGCCGCACGGACACCAGATCAGTCACTCGTTGAACCTGTGCCAAAGACCAGCCCGATTACCATTTCAATTGTGTCTCAAAGAGACTACCTATAGTGAGTTCTTTTTTGATCTGTCTAGGTTTGAAGCTCTTTAAAATGGTCTATTTAAGCTGGACTGTATAGAACATGATGTAATGTAAAACTCACAAATAATAATAATAATGTCCTCCTAACCGATATCGGTCACGGCGGCCAATCTCAACAGGATTAGCCAACTGCGCAGGAGATATTATAGTGCACAAGTGTATGCGCAAACATTAGTGCACTCTCTATTCCTTTAGTCTCATAGTCCGGTGAGACGGCTATTCGACATGACCGGAGAGAGGTTAGGCGCAGGACCAACGGCTTAACATGATTTCCGAGGCACGGGGGTGATTAAACCGCCAACTTCCTGACTACGGGCTGTTACTGAGTAATTTCAATATTGAAATACCCAGCCCCAAATTTTTGGCCCGACCCGGGATTTGAACCCGGGACCTCCAGGCAACGAGGCAGTCAAAACTCACAAAAGCAGGCGTAAACGTAGCAACTGTCTCTCAAGTTTCGGCATCAGGAACTCCTCTGGTGTTGCAATTGTTCATGGGCGGAGGTGATACTAACCATCAGTTGACCCACTAGCTCGTTTTATAGGGCAACGCCTCTAGTCTAGTAGATATATAAATAAAGAGCAGCGCCCCGCGGTTTCACCCTCGTAGCTAACGGTCCAGTGGGAATACGGGGATAAAAAATCAAGCCTATGTTACTCGCTGATAAAATAGCTTTCTATTGGTGGAAGAATTTTCCAAATCGGTCGAGTAGTTTCGGAGCATATCCCAAACAAACAAACAATCAAATATTTCCTCTTAATCATAATAGTATGATAAAGAATTTATATATGATACTCATATTAAAGTCATATGTAATGAAGTTTTAATCTACTATCTTCTTCTTCATGTTAAAAATAACAGCGAAATCAAAGTCCTAATGGACGCAAGTTTCTTTAGTAGGGAAAATAAATGAGTGCTATCGATATTGTATAATCAATGTTATCTGTACGCCCTTAACTCATATTACGACCCTATATTACTTAATCCAAATATCAACATGTTGTATTATGGAGTTAGTCAAAGAAAAACACTAACACAAATGAGCTAGCAACTAATCACCGAATTATCGCCGCGAACGAGAATCATGTTGTTTACGGCGAGGTCTCGGAAGGACGTTTACATTGGACGATCGAATCTGTACAGTCCTGTCCTAATGTACCTTTTTTTTTTAACGTGGGGAATGCATAGGGCACCTTCACGCCGCCCTAGGGAGGACGGCGCGGTGTGTGGGACTCCCAGGGCCCTTAAAAAAAGAGAACCCCTCTCCGGCCAAGATGGACTGGCCGGGGTATACCCACTAAACCCCGCGGCACCCTTCGTCGCCAGAGTGGATCCTAATGTACCGAATGCCTCGTTTCTAGTCGGGGTCCGCTTGGTCTATGATACGAGTTATATTCTGTATTATACTCCAAGTCTGGTTATTAGATTGAAGCGAATAATATTTGTTCTTTGTAACCCCTAGGTAAGAAATAAATAAAAACCTGACTACATCACATACATTGATCTGACTCCGAGGTGAACTTAAGCACTTGTGTTACGGATATCAGAATCAAAACTGGTATTACATATATATACTTAAATATTGGATATTAACACCTAGACACAGAACAAACAGAATTATTCATTATACAAATACTTGTCTTGGGTGGTAATCACACCCACAACTATTGGCGCGTGGGACAGGGTCACTACCGAATGCGCCACCGAGCCAGGAATCAAACGAATTAAACCTTTTTTATGCACTCATAGTTATTAGAATGCGAATGCTCCCTTACTACTCTCACGGCTCGTTACTAGCACGTGGATAAATAGAATGCTTAGTACTTACTAATAGAAGTAAAAGTACTTAAACCCTAAAATCCAGATTTTCGTGGTCTGTAGAATCCTACTGTCATAAGTAAGTTGTAAAATAATAATCATTAATATTACCATATATGTACCTATTATATTGGACAAAAGACAATCGAAATATTGTAATCAAAATATATTTGTTTACGTAAGTTTGCAACTATTAACAAAATAAATTGTCCACTTGAATTAAAACAGCGAAAAACTTCCTTGATAGTCGCAAAAAACTCGTTCTGTGTGAATCGCACCCACGTAGGTGTATCTTATTCATCCGAGAAACAAACTTAGCACGCAGTACTCTCGCATCGCGCCAAATTAGACCTTATACCTTTATATTAAGAGCTCCCATCGTTGGGTATTTATAAATTATACCCATTTGGTGATTACAAGGACACGCAGTACCAATGTGGTACCGGTTCCTCCCACACTAAGACTGCTTAAGATACCAATGCCCTTTATCCTCAAAAATTGGGATGATCGTTCTTACCTTGGTTTAAGGAATAATTTGGTGCGATTTTCTAAAATGCAGGACATGTGAGGTTAAATATGGCTATGTACAGTCACAGTCAAGAATGTTCAGTGTGGGTTTTTAAGAATGCAGTCAATCCTACGTTGGTAGGACAACGCGGTTGTTTCATCATTCATTAGCATATCAAAGTCAAAGTCAAACTCAAAATATTCTTTATTTATATAGGTTTCAAAGAAACACTTATAAATCGTCAAAACAGTTCAAAGAGATATGATTCTACCACCGGTTCGGAATGTTGCATCTACCGAGAAGAATCCGGCAAGAAACTCTGTAGTTATTTTTTTCAACAACAGTATTAACAAAGTTATAAGAATCATATTTAACTTTGAACCATGTTTCAAAGTGGGCCTGGTGTGAAATGTGTGATCAAAAATAATATATATCAATAAATTTATAAACGTGCTTTATCGGTAGATAATCTATAAAAAAACATTGGTTACTATTCATTGATTCACAACAGGCACAATCAGTAGGTTATCGACCTTTGTGTAATTCAAATCTTTGCACTGTATTTGTCATTATTTCTTATGCCATCGAATTGGACAGAAAAAGAGATAATCAAAACCAGTTTTTTGCTTGTGACGTCATCTACTTAGCGCAAGATCCTGTGCTTCGAGTCCGCTTAGAATATGATCCAGATTTATCAAACCTGGTGATTATAGCAGAGCGACTGCCTATCTTCTAGATCTTTAGGCCTAGGTCGACCAGACAAATCGGGTCATAGTTAAATTTAATTGAATAGTTTTCAGGTTTCGTTACCGTCGAGCAAGGTGAAATTCGCAAGCAAATTTTGAAAAATTCAAAAGTTTGTGCTCGTTTTTGAACCAAAATCTCTCGTATGTGAAACGCATGTCCTTACCATTCAGCTACTACACCGCTCAGTAATAACAATCTTCATGACGATATGCCATTTAAGTCCGCGACAGTACATCGTAAGGCGCGGTCAGTGACCCCGCTTCGTAATCAAAAGTAATTATGCTTTACTGGTTAGTGATTGATTGTGTGTTTCGGGATCCGTATAACTTATAAGAAGTCTTCGTCAACTTTGTAAGAATCCGTCTATTTTACACGACTATGGACAAGCCTAGAAGGGGGGGGGGGGGGGGGGGGGAGTTTGCAGTCAATGTAGCTATGCATATCTGCATGTTCCATGCAGTGTTCATTGATCGCGCTTTCAAAAAAAAAGGAGTCACATTATAGATCGCGTTTTTGCCTAGTCAAGATTCATTAATCTTAAGGACTACGAGCTATACTTAACTAGGTACAACATTTTGTTTAACTAAACAAGTTCTAAAACTTTAAAAAACTAACTTAAGACTTCGTACTGAACCTTTGCACAAAACCAAACTCTACCAGGCCTGATAACATCATAGTACTATGATTACATCACGCACCAACAAAAAACTTGAAACGTTCGGACCAGCCTCCGGAACCAGCGCGGTGAAGATGTGGGACTGCAAATAACTGGATCATGGTGTTAATTGTGTATTGTGACCTGTATTCGTGGAAGACCTTTTGTTGTGGGTCAGGACAAACATTCGTATGATGAATACTTGTGTTTATTCTGTGTCTGGGTGTTAATATGCAATATTTAAGTATATATTTGTAATACCACTGTTGTTTCTGATATCCGTAACACAAGTGCTTAAGCTACTTACCTCGTAGTCGGATCAATGTATGTGATGTAGTCGGATATTATTAACTACTATTAAGTACTTTAATTAACTATTTGATCTGCTATGTTTCGCTCGATAAGTGAGAGTTCTAATGCCTAAATCCTCTGCAGAATCAGCCTGCAAATATAAGTCTTTGATTTTGCAGATATATAGGCTACGGTTACTGCTTATCATTAGGCGGGCCGTACGCTTGTGTGTGATATAGAAACCTACCAATCAGACACAAGTGCGAGAGATCTTGGCCGACTCGCACTTAGTCAAGTGCGTTAGTCTATCGTTACGTTCTGCGTTCTGCGTTTATCTGTTATTATGTTTTTCGTTTATAGTTAGCTATGTACCTAGCTACCAATGTTAGTACATGCCTACTGACTTCGTTTAAATCATTTTTTAATCCTGTTTAGACAAAGCTATTCTACAACCACGAATATCAACATCTAGGTAAACCTTGTGTGATATTCCTACTCTCTATACTCTTTACACATTCTTGGTTTTTACCAGTTAGTTTTTTTTCCAAAAACCCGATATACCAATTAGGAAAAAACGGTACCTGACCATACAGCTCGATCAACGTAGCAGAAAGATACCGCGGAGTCGATCCATCAAACCGCCATCGCGCCAGCAGTGTAGCCACATCTACCAACTTTTTGGTAGATCTACCTATTTCTACGAATAATAGCCATAAATCTACCTATTTTTGAAGGTATCAAAAAATTACAGAAATAACCTGTACAATGTAAAAAGATTAGCAATACATAGATAGGTAATATAGAACTATATTATCTATGTATTGCTTATGTTTATGTAAACTTGGTACTTAATACTTGTTAATTTCTGACTTTTATTTACTTATAGGTATATCATTCTTTAATTATAAACGTAATTTTAGGATGCACACATTTAGCGTTTATTGCCCAATAAATGTTTATTCACATGGACTCATCCATCAAGATATAATTTCAAATCTACCAATTTCTACCAACTCATTGCTACGTTCCAAAATTCGCGTTGGCAACACTGCGCAGCGAAACGGGTTTTACGCAACGGGCATTAGCGCGATCGCGGAGAGAATAGCGTAACAGTAAACCGCTAATGCGTCGGATACGGTGCTCGGGTTCGATCCGGGTTGGGGTACGATGCCTGGATTCGACAATTTTTGGATTGGACTACATACATAACATCACGCCCATAATCCCCGAAGGGGTAGGCAGAGTCAAAGGGGCAGCATGCCCCTTCAACCACATTCAGCCAAAAATAAAGCCGGGCTGAGTTAGATTGAAAATTGTGAAAAAGCAGTGACAAGCGGCCAACCTGTCGCCTACACAATTACACACCCAAAACCCGATATACCATTAGTCGCCTTATACACATGCTAGGCATGCATTATAGACATGCTAGGCAAGAACCACAGTTGGCATATTCTTTTTAAGTCCCAGACCAACATGGATTGGATTGGAGGTGTTGAAAAAAACATCTTGTTCCATGTTGGTCTGGGACTCGAAAATAATGTACCGTGTGTCTCGCCTACCATGTTGCAACAGTCGAGTCTTGGTGTTAGGTTTGAGGTCATGTAAGCGTCATTATGGCCACTTGTCTCTACTTTTCCTCGCTTTATTATTTTACCCAACTCCATTCTGTATTTTGGCTAATATTGGTTTAAGTACTTATATTTATTTATTTATAATTTAGTTAACAACTAGCTTCTGCCCATGGCTTTGCTCGCGTGGTAAGTACATCGATGAAACATGGCCTGTATGTTATTCGGGTGTATGAGCTATATTATTCTAAAGTTTTATTAAAATCCATATAGTAGTTTTTTTGTGAAAGAGTAACAAACATCCATCCATACATACAAACTTTCGCATTTATAATATTAGTAGGATACATTTGGTATGCAGTTACATGGACCCTGATTGGATGTAGCAAGCAATGTACAATGTACTTACCTATAAGTATTATTAGAAAAAAATTACATATGTTCATTACTTAATATTATCAACTAATTTACTTACTTACTTCTATTTTAATAATTACTTATAATTTCACGAGATTATTGATCCTTAAACTCAGCCTACCCTTTAGAGGATTATAATATCATTTTGGAAAATTCAGACACAATATAAACTAACTAACTAACTAAACTTCACGTCACTTCCCTAGCGGGGTAAGCAGGCCTCATTCTCTTCTTATTAAAACCACAGCTTACATACAACAACCGCAGTCGCTAGTGCTGTATTTAAGAATTCCCGCACTCGCAGATCTAAGTGCTGTATTTAAGAGTTCAAATAAATAACAAAGACAAGGGTACTTCTCTAAACAGGCTCCTAAATAATTTAAAACGACAGTCCCCTGTCCGTCCGTCGCATCGGACTAATTGCAAGAAATGCGAAATCTGTTTTATTTCACTTTCCTCCTGCCGGGGTTCAGATTATATCGGCCTCACTAAATCATTAAGTGGATCGTTTACTGAAAGTCCCCAAACTTTCGTCCCGTAGACCTCTTATGGCTATTTTCTAATGTGGATAAATCCTGACGAGTAAACAGTGGATTAGCGCCATTGTAATATTATAAGGGAATTGAAAGAAAAAGAACGCAGAGTTGGAGAGTCAGCTAAAATATAAGAACAATAAAAACACAAATTGAAGTTAAAAAAGCAGAATACAGAAGATAAACAATGATATGTGCATTGTCTTATCTTCTAGTGTATCATTAATAATAATTAAAACCACTACACAGAATAACCGTGGCTTAAGTGAGTATATACACCGTACTTTTTTAACCGTCTTACACCCGAAGCCCACTTTATATACCTGTCATGTAGAACATCTTGGCAGTGTTATTTTTTTTTTTAAGAATTAATATAGTCTAAGAAAAATATAAAATAATTATTTCAGACTATTCATTTTGAAACATCCTGTAATACGCACGGACAGAATACAATAATTACCTACCTATTTACAATTCACAAATTTGTGTACATACATGTGTAGGAGCTTTACCTGTATTGAAGTAATTGTTCGAACTGTCTACCATTTTGTTCAACACATAAGTAAACGGGCACGTTTTTGAATGTTTTCTTTTAGTTTATTCAAAACCACTGTTTCACTTTTTACTTGGTCGAAAGCAGCAATTACATAACAGATATAATCTTTACGATAGTATTAAAGTAAAGATTTAAAAAAGGTTCCATTCTAACTCCATCCTAATCTAAAAGTTACGAAGCTTGGGAAAAGGTGTCTAATTTATTTATTTAAATATTCATAGTATACTCGAGTATATTATATCGAAATGAATCGCAGGCGCCGTTAAACTGTACGCATTCGCACTGTACTCGTGGTAACAGTACTATATGATTTCACACTTCGCCGGGTTGTGGGATTTAACTTAACTATTTCTAAGCTCTGGTTTACATAAGTCAACACTTGATGCGTAGATAGGTGACCGAAATGACTACGCATAGACGCTTATACGACGTCAAATATATGTACGTTATTTTTGACCTACTGGCAATAGGGAAATTGATGACATTCATAAATAAATTGTATATTAGTATTTTCATATTTGAGCGGTGGTGGCTCAATGGTAAGGACACGCGCCTTTTAACCGAGGAGTGCGGGTTCCAACCCGGGCATGTACCTCTAGATTTAAAAAAAATCTATGTACATATTTATACCACTAGCTCGACGGTGAGGGAAAACATCGTGATAAAATCTGCAAATTCAAACAACTTTGAATTTGTAACCATGATCCAAAAATTATCTGGTTCCTCTATCTCAGGGTTACGAAGGTCAAATCAGCAGTCGCTTCAATGTAATTACCAGACTCGCTAAATCCTGGATCATGGTGTAACCGAACCCCGTCTAAACACGGGACATAACGCTGGGAAAATGATTATATATATACATATCATTACGCCCGTAATCCCCAAAGAGGTAGACAGAGTGAAAACGCAGCTAGCCACCTTAACTACATTCATCTTCCACCACCACAACCAAGAAACCACAAACATACAAAATACTTAAATATACAAAAATATTTTACATCTCAATACTCATTACCTGAGTGAAATAGTGGCAAAAAACTGGTAGCAAATATCATTAAAATTCATTATAAAACATGCTCTCATGTTGGTCGGGGGTATGTATAAAACGTACTTACTAACAAACTAACTAACGAAACTTCACGCCACTTCCCTAGCGGGGTAGGCAGAGAGAACCGAACGTCATATGGCACGATCCTTACACACCTCACTCGCCTGTTCAACATTCATAATCCTTTTCATACATGCTCTACGGTTTTTATGACTCCTAACATCATCTTCTGTTAATACACGACCAATCTGGTCGTGGTAGGTGAGCCTGGGCCTTCCGCGGCTCCTACATCCTTCCACTTTTGCATTGTATATATCTGTTTAAAGTCAATCTTTTGTCATCCATTCTTTCCGAATGTCCGAACCACCGGAGCATGCCTCTTCTTACCTTGACTCCGACGCTGTCCTTCAGTATCTATATAAAACATGCTCTATTTAAAACCTTAATCCTATAAAAGCCGTCTCTGCTACATCTGAACACAATTTCTCTTTGAACCTGCTATCTGTTCACTAATTAGCCACTGGACAAAGAGCGGCCCTAACAAAATAAACGTAGCATACGGACAAAGCTTCTAAAGAGTCTCACTTAGACTTTACTAATATAGGTTTACTGGCTCAATGGCACATTTGGTAGTGACCCTGCCCTATGCGTCAAGAGTTGTGGGTTCGATCCCCACCCAGAACAAACATTCGTGTGATGAATACTTGTGTTTGTTCTGTGTCTGGGTGTCAATATCCAATATTAAAGTATATATTTGTAATACCACTGTTGATTCTGATATCCGTAACACAAGTGCTTAAGTAGTCGGATATTTATTTATTATTATTATATTTATAGGTGGACAGGTGGGCTATTACTCAATTTACTACCCCCGATGTGTTACTCACTTTGTTCCCGCATGACGCACTGCAAAGGACCAGGAGAATTCAAAGACTGACATAGAATCTCACTCAGGACCAGGTCCATTTATGACGTAAATTTTAGTCAAACCAAAACGCGGCGGAAAGGACTGCGTCTGAGTTGAAAACGGAAAGATTGTTCCTTAGTTACTTATGTCTTGTTTGAGTATGTAATGGCATATTGTGTTTTGGGTATGTGATTGTGTAGGCGACAAGCTAACCAGTTGTCACTTCATTATCACAATTTTCCATCTTACTCAACTAGCTTGATGACGGCTGACCGGGACGTATGGAAAAGGAAGACATGCTGCGCCGACCCCAGATGAACTGGGAGAAGGGCAAGAGGGTGATGACTCAACTGTGGTCCCTACCTAGCATGTCATAAAAAGTGACTACTGGAGTGATGGGTTTGTTGAGTTTGAGATTGTGTAAGCGAAGAGCAAGCCACTTGTCACTACTTTTTCACAATTTTCAATCTAACCCAGCCCAGTTATATTATTGGCTAAATGTGGTTAAAGGAGCCTGCTCCCGCTTTGACTCTGCCTACCCCTTCGGGGATTATGGGCATGATGTTATGTATGTCTTGTTCGAGGTGAGGTTGCTTTATAATGAATTACCGGCGGCCCGCGACCTCGGCTGTTTCTTGTTATCTATTTTTGTTTATTTCTTGTCTTTTGGGAATAATGATAGCAACATTACTATCTAATGCCCCCCAAAAATCTACTGATAAACATTTCTATAATTTCTTAATTATTTATTTCATATAAAAATATGTTTTTGATTATTTCTGAGTTGACACCCAATACCATTGCATAGAAATAAATTCCCCTAAACCTAATCCTTCCCCCAAAAAACTTGTAAGCACAAAAACTTCCCGCGACCCGACCCTTGCTTCAGTATAAATTAAAATATTTAAGCGGCTTAATTAATTAGGCGGCGATGTTCGAGTTTCTGGTCATATTGTTTATTGTAAATTGTAATTTTTCCCAAGCTTTCCCTTTCAGGTTGAATTTCAAAAGAGCATTACTTTCATTACCCCGCTGACCGAATTTCCCACGTTTAAGTACTGTGACGTTTTTATAACAATTAACGTTATTTTCATTGGCGTGAGAGAGGTGAGCTATTGTTTAAATGTGTGATTGCTTTGTTCTTAAATGGGTGAGCGTACTCAATTATTCTGTTTTTACGGGGTAATGCGGGCGTCGGCTCGTCACTTGGCCTCTATTTCCGTCTAGGATTAAGCGACACAATTTAGCAGTGGTAGCTTAATAGTAGTAATGACAAACGCCTCACATGCGTGGAGCGCTAGTTCAAACACTGTAAAAACCCTAAAATTCCCACAATTACTTAAAAATCCCCCTAAAAAAATGTTATAAAATAAGAATAAACAGTAAATTAGTAGTTTTTATTTCTTCTCTATTTCCCACATTTTTTTAATTAAAAAAAAATGTGGGAAATATGAATATCCGATATGAAAAAATATATATTAGAAGGCAAAGAACCCTAAAAATACCTCTAAAAATGGAACGCCTCTTAAAATACCATCCCCTTATTTATCCCCTAAATTTAGGGGGAAAACTCCTAAGTTGGTAAGCCTGGATTCAAATCCAGGCACGTCTTATACCACTATCTCAGCGCTGAAGGAGCATAATGTAACTTGCAACTTCAAATAGCATACATTAGTCTAGTTGTCTTATCTCATAGTTACTAAGGTCAGGTGACAGTTTCTAGCCTTAAGACGAGATTATGTGATGATGATCTTAAGGTGATGATGACGAAGATCCACTATTAAATGTTATATCCATAATGCTTGTAATGTTTCCCCTCCAATAAATTAATTGTTTATAATGTGCCACGACTCCGCTTACAATAATTGAAATAACGACGAATGTCCCACAGAGAATACAAAAGTAAAGCAGTTTTGAGTAAATTTTGTGTCTCATGCGAGATATAAATTCCCAATGGCCCCCAAATCGGAGCAGATGAGAAAAAGTCTTACAAAAATCAGTAAATTTCAAAAGCGTGTCCAACACTCTAGTTATTATCGCATTCCAAAAACGTTCCTTTACAAATGTTCCACACAAAGCAGCTTCTTCCCCGGGAAGTGTATCGGGGACCCAATTGAAGCTGTTGACCGGAAGTGCATCAAGCGCTGGACGCGATGTTCCCGAGGGATGGCGCGTGACACGACTAGGGATGTGAAAAAATAATCGATTTAGAAAATAATCGATTAAAATCGATTTTTTTTCAAGTAAAAATCGATTTTTATACGCGATTTTAATATTACAAATAATCGATTAATAATCGATTTTTTTTATAATAAAAAATCAATCATAGTCGATTTTTCATCTGCCACCGCACCATATTGTCTGGTCTTTTATAACCCGGAGCGCGAACTATAAGGTGCAATTTCATGGTGACGCTCGACGCTGGCGTCTAGCGTTAAACACGGTCATGTGGTACGTTTTTAACTACAACGTTATCTGGGAAAAATATAGCGTCAAAAGTAAAAGCTAAGCGTTATTTAGCGTCGAGCGTCATCATGAAATCGCACCTTCAAAGAATATATACTATCTCCATGGAGATAATATTACATTAACGCCACCTGTGCGTCTACGATGGCAGCCCTTCTGTGCTTATGAAACTGTTTATTTTACCGACATTCGGCTGATATGTCATTCATTATTCGTTATTGAAACTTCATTTTTCAAACGATAATTTTGAAAGTTTTTCATGACAACAAGTGTTTAGTTTTTTAAAACGTCTTGTTTTTAACAATGTCAACAACCAAAAGGACAACAAGTAGTTGGCGTCAATATTTTCATGTTGACAATAAATCTGGCAATGCTAAATGTAAATATTGCCCTAAAATTTTAAAAACGTGTAGTAATACAACGTGATTTTTCTAAAAGTTTAATTTGTGTTGTTTATTTTTAATTAATAAAATCATTATAAATAAAATATTTTATGGCGTTTATTTTGAAATTAATAAAAAAATTAGGAAAAAATCGATTAATATAAAAAAATCGATTATTTTTTTAAGAAAAATCGATTATTTATTAATCGATTTTTCATGCTAAAAAAATAATCGATTAATTAAAAATCGATTTTTTATGTAGAATGTCACATCCCTAGACACGACTCCGTATGAGCGACTTGTGGACCAGTAGACGTGTACGTTTAAGAATTTAATAGTTCGTGGATACTGATGCTGTCAGAGCAAGCCGATTGATTTATTCTATAGAAGTGACACGTATTCCAAATATGGACTAGCTGTCGCCCTCGATTTTGTCGATGCAGAGCTCAATGAAAATATACATAAGTAAGTCCTGATTATTCTTTAAGATAACATTTCTGATTATCCCTTAAAATAAAAGTATCTTTTAAGTATACGTTATATCTATACTTACTAATATTATAAAGAGGAATGATTTGATTGCTTGTTTGTTTGTTTGCATTGAATAAGCTCTGAAACTACTGGACCGATTTAAATAATTGTTTTACTAATGGAAAGCTACTTTATCAGCGAGTAACATAGGCTACATTTTATCCCCGTATTCCTACGGATACGGTAACTACGCGGGTGAAACCGTTAGGCGCTGCTAGTAAATCAATAAAATTTTCCTCAAATTCGGTTTAACCATTTCCTTTGTAGATTAACTGGTGTACCAACAGTGGTACATATTTTTTTCTATAAGCACATTACAAGTACATAGTTAAACATTCATAAAGCAATAAGCTATTATTTTTACTATCGTGTCGTTGTAGTTGAATTTTTCAGGGATACTTAATAATTTCCTTTTTACGCGTGCCAAATTTCATCGCAAAGCCTTAATTAGTTTTTAATTAGTTATTGAAAACGTAACAGATAGACTAAATGACTTTCGCATTTAACTTAAATAATATATAAGGATACTTCTTAAGGTGAACAGCATTTTTGAAGCATCAAGAGTTTCCTTACAGAGCATACCAACGTGTACTTCACATCATAATTCACTCGCGTGAGGACACTCCAAAAATAGCTGTCGGCGGCTCCGTGAGCGAAATATCTGAAAGCTAATGTGATCAGATGTGGTCAACCTGCAGTCCGGCCGCTTGCGACCCGAGTTTTTGTAAATAGCTTATCGGTGTCTGGCATTAATGATGCCTTTACCTATTATTGTTAACGGCAAGCAAATATTCAGTAAGTTTTGCAGATGTTGTCTAGACATGCCTAAAATTTATTTGATATTCAAGTTTTATTAGATCGTTATACTCGTATAATTTCAAAGAAGAACTCCGATTCAGTTTTCTGCGTACTAATTGTATAAATGTAAAAGTTTATACATTTCAATTAGCATAAACAAATACCAAATATTTTCTTAACACAGGATTTTAACCCATAGATTGCTTTGTGCGAACTACGCGCTTGCACTAAAAGTGGAAGTACTTCCGCCGAGCTAGGTGTTGCTTGCTCGGGGACTTAGGCCCAACTAACCGTCCGCGGCGTATTGTAGTAATTAACTGTCGCAGTGGCGCGATGCAGGATTGTATGGCGTTTCTCTATGTTCGATCGACGTCATTTGTTTACGTATTACTGGAGCTATAATCTCGACTATCTTGTGGCGCGGTCGCCACAGCTTACTCAAGTTTAAAACGGCAGTCTACATAAACGATGGCAAAATTGCTTTACTAACAATTCTTAAGTTCCATCAATTTTCTATGTACAAATACGAATTGTATGTAAATTATAGCTTCTAGATTTGTTTAGGGAAATTATAGTTGACATACGTAAGTCTAGGCTAAAAAAGGTTGGGCATATCTGACCTGTAGTTAAAGGTGACATCATAAGCAGAAGCCGAGATTTATTAGGGATAGGCATGTGTCAAACTAGATTCTTAGACGTAGACTAAGTTTTTTAATGGAACAACTCCCACATTGGTTTGGGACTTAATAATGTACATACGAACCGACTGCCTTCTTTGACTAATCAACTAATGGTGTGTCTTTTGTTGGATATCCGATCAATTTATCACTTTCTCACAATTTTCTTTGCCCGGCCCGTTGGTCGAGTGGTCAAAGACCTGACCACGAAACCAAGAGTCGTGGGTTCGAATCCCGCTAGGGGCAAATGTTTCGTGTGATGAACATGGATATTTGTACTCGAGTCATGGATGTTTATAAACATATTTCAGTATGTCTATCCGTTCACCTAGTATCCATAGACAAGCATAAGCTTAGTTTAGAAATAGGGAATTGGTGTGTCGTCTGAAGAATTTATTTATTTATTTATTTTCTATCTAAGTACTTACTTAACCCTTAACCAATTTCTAAAGTTTACTTAAAGAGCTTGCTACTACTACTCTGCTTTCCTTCGGGGATTGCTAGGGTGGATACGTAATATACATACGTTATTTATTTAGTTGGAAAATTGTGAAAAAGTAGTGTCAAGTGGCTAGCTTCTCCATTACCAATGTACATCTGTGACCCAAAAAAGGTTGGTCACAGCTGACCCACAGGAATATTCAGAGGTGACATCACAAGCAGAAGCCGGGACCAATTAGGGATAAGCGTGTGTCAAACTAGATTCTTAGACGTTGACTCAGCTCGACAAAACTGTTGTACTCCGTAATTGGGTGTTAGAACACGCGCTCAGTAGGATTGGTCTAATTGTGCGTTAATTGTTTGTGTGTTATCTCTTGAAAGTTATTTTTAAGTAGCAATATCGCGTGGCTCTGAATTAGAAGCGTAGCTGTAAAATATCACTGCTTACGTAGGAATTTATCTATTTTTGGGATGAAAGTACCTCGTTCAAACCAAAAAGCATGAAAACGTAACAGACAGACAAACGGTCAAAAGTTATGAGCGCGACGATCACAACAGAAATTAAATGTGAAAAACATGTTTTAAAGCACAGACTAGTAAAAAAAGAAGGACTTCGCGTTATCTTAGTACAGCGTGAAGCCACGTTTATTCATGGTGTCAGTAAGATTCTTATGGATACCAGATATTGGAAACCGTGTCATTTGGAGCGCTTATGTGTGACGTAGGTTGCGTGTCAAGTTGGAGCACTTGCGTAGATTCAACGTCTAGTTAGTGGCATGTAGTTATTTTTTTACTAGTCGGTGTTTAAAGACATTGTTTGTCAACCAAATATCGAGACGGAAAGCCCATTAAACTTTTTTGGTATGGAAATTGTGAAAACGACGTGACAAGGGGCTTAATTTGTCGTCTACATAGTCACAAATCACGATCCCATTATACCCAATATACCATTAGCCGCCTTACTATATTCTTTACAAGAAACACAGTTATACATTATTTTAAACCCCAGACCCACACGGACCGTTTATAAGACGCTATTAGTGGCTAAGCAAATTGTCCACCGCAACTACCTTTTTTTTTTCAACTAACTTAACATAACTTATATGCAAGTACAACAACAGAATCGCATGCAACATTAGCATTTTCATCCTACTTTCCTAAGCATTACATAGTTAATGCAAATTACTTTTTGCTTATTACATATATATTTTCTCGTCACGGCATTTCACTGCACAACCTTTTGCACAGAATTGAGTAATCCGTTACTCATTATTTTTTGCATTAATCGTTCCACATCAATTGTCATATCTCAGTCTGAAAAAAAATTGTACAGTTTGATCTTGACTAGGACTAATTACTTAATTACCGGTAACTTGCTTATGATAATAGTGTCTAACATTGCATCGGGCTAACCTAGATATTCGATTATGTATTTTGTTCTTCTAGTTAGAAGCTTTTCTTGTTTCATTTCATTTCATTTCATGTAAAATATATGAAATAACTTTGATATGGTGTTATTATCTGTTGTACCTATATACTTATTTGTTCGTTTCAATAGCTTATCACTTTAAGCCGATGTAATTTTGTTTTAAAGCCATTACATTCGTTATAATGAAAGTATGTTACGGTCAAACTAGAGCAGTCTACTTCCCAAGTAAGCATTGGTCCACAAGCAAGTCGTGCTTGTAACAAACGCCATCTTGGGATCGTGCCACCTAACATTTCACTCTAACCAGTTTATTTCGAAGTAAAATTTCACTAACAGATACAGGTATACAGCCTTATTACAAATAGTTTAGTACTTACTTGGTTTTAGCATAAAATTTAATGTGACATACCCCTGATTTACAGTGACATTAAATTTATCCGGAAATTTTAAAGAAAATATTTTTGAATTATTTACGTTAAGTTTATTTACACCTCGTCTTATTTTTAAAGTTCTTTCACGTGTTTTTCTAATTGTGCTATGGTAAACCAACTGCAAAGGTTAGTTTATATGTAGCTGATTTCAAAACTAAACTAACAGAAACTGCCCCTAGTATTAAGTAAGTAGCGCCCAAATTTTATACAATTCTAAATAGTACTCGAATAATTGACTTTTTCTCATTGTTACACGCCATTCTAATATCACTTAGGCCTAGGCATCACTAGGCCACCAATCCAAGCCTTGCCAGTTGCTTAACTTTACAGACCGAACATCGAACCTGCACTCCAAATACCCAATAGACCCTCCCAAAACAATGCCAAAGGCCGTCAAAACAACCGCATACCTCCCATTATTCAAACTGCCGACGCGGACATATTTGCATGACAACACATGTTTTGTTATCAGTACCCTCGTCCCGTTAATCCCAACCTTACACCTAATCCTCGCATATTATACCAGGCACTCTAAAACAACTCGCGAGGAAGGTATTTAATTAAGCTCCCCCTAAATTTCAGACGCTGGCATTAAGACCCTCTGATGTATGGAGTCTGGGTATTGTTGGTGCGTATGAGGAACAGTGCGTGACATACTGAATCCTCTATCTCGGCTGAACAATTTACAAACTTTGTACATTGGACTAATTTGATTTAACCTTATTAGGACTTTAACACTGTTCGTGGAATACATGAACGGCTAAGTCCAAAGTCTTAACAGGATTCTAATAAGAGACGACTTTGGAAAGACGAGTTGTGAAATTTAACCCGTTCCTTTGAAACTTGTTTCAAGTACGTAAACTAAATTTTAATATCGTGCCCTCCGTCGGTTTGACAGTCCGTCCGTCTATAAACGGTCTGTGTCAAATGAAATGTAATTGATAAACAGTTGAGAATTTTAAGATAGACAGATGTGAAATAATTGAAAGAAGAAAATCTATGCCTCGAGTACTAATGAATATGTTCGTTATACGGACATTGCTCCTAGCAGAATTTAATCTCGCGGCCGTCGGTTTCGCGGTTAGAGTCTTAACCACTAATCCAAACTGTAAAATGACCTGAATGTTTAATAATTAAGTATGTAATTTTAGTATTCATAATAGAATTATAGCCTAATACGAACAGCCATAAGCTTTTAAGAGTTTATGCTTTTTTTATGAGGCTGAAAAAATTGCACTGGCAAAGACATCCATCCCTTCCCAGCCAACTACCAATTGATTGATGTCAAGTGTCAGCATGACCAATGCAATAAAGAAGCGAATTGTACAAACGAGACAACGAGACGCAACTTATCATCTGCGACGCCCACTTATTAATAGAATGGCGGGCAATAACAGAGGTCAGTTATTTCTGTCACACCAACTCCACACTTGTCACAATATTTCGTTATCAAGGCGGACCCGCCAGCGCTTTCAGACAGCGCTCGTTTCACGACCCATTGGATGCGGATCGCTTCAAGCGCTGCGATGGGTTGGCCATCTGCCAAGATCAAGAGCGATTTAGCGCCGATTTGATGGGTATATTAGATGTTGCGGTTTGTTTTTTAATGGAAAGTTCAATAACACTGTGTGGCGTAAAATGCGAATGGGGGGAAGTGGGGGCGTTAAATTGAATGTGTGGGAATGTGCCGTAATTCCGTTGTGGCGTTTTAAACTGCTGATGCGTAAGGCGGGAAGTTCTATGTCTCTTATGCCGTTTTTTTTTAATGCGGTCCGCAACTTAGCTTGGAGTACATTCGCCAAAACGTTTGTTTGATTCCTTTGCGTTATTATAAGAAATCAGTTATTTACATTATTGATAAGTGTGATATACTCACATAAATTATATAGCCTACAAATACTTTTGCCCTTTAAGTATTTTAAGGTGCTAATTTTGACACTGGAAATGTTTATTAGAGTCCATTATCACAGCGATTAGGACTAATAGTTAATTTGGTTGAAGTGTTTAAACTATAAAAAACGTATTAAGAAACAACATTCAATTAAAGTACAAGTCTTGACGTTAAACGGGACATTACTGACTAAATACGTTATAACTTGGGCGAAACCCTTTTTCGTTATTGTAACTGTAGCGACATTTGCTGAGCCCTTTGCGATGAACGGACAGACAAATGCCACTTGTTCACCTTTACGGGGAGCGATTTGGAAACACCCTATGCATTGTCTGCTATAAGTTTAGCCTTTCCCTTCTTTGTTGCCAAAAATTTGAGAATTAATAAGATTATTTATAATGGTATATGGGGTTTTGGGTATGTGATTGTGAGGCGACGAGCTAGCCACTTGTCACTACTTTTTCACAATTTTCCATCTAACCCAACCCAGTTTTGTTTTTGGCTGAATATGGTTAAAGAGGCCTGCTGCCCCTTTGACTCTCCCTACCCCTTCGGGGATTATGCTATATATGTATGTATGTATTTATTTATTACTTAGCGTAGTGAGGGAACTGGCCTAGCGGTCTCGTCACGAATCCAAAGGGCTCAAAACTCAGTGTTTCACGGGTTCAATTTCCGCTAGGGGCTAATATTCGTGTGATGAACATTTGCAGAGCAGTTTTTGTAATAGGGGAATGAACCCAGTTAAATGCAATTCTCGAGGATCTTTTGTTGTGGTTCTGGGCTCATATCATAATTATCTAGATATAAAAGTATGTTTATTTGTATAAGGAGACACATACAAAACCAGTTACAATTAAATAGGTAGGTATATGAAAAAAAAATCATATTTCAGAGACAAAGTCATAAAACCTTATTATTGGGGTACAAACTTTGAACTCGCTTTAATATTTAAGTTAGAAGTGTAATTTGACTCTATTGGAGTTTTTAAAGCTAAAAGTTGGAGTGGAAATAAAATTAAGTAAAAGTATGTATTAGAAAAACAAGGAAAAGATTTTTCATTAAAAGTGCTAAAGAAGAAGCAACTTAACGAGCCGTGAAATAATAAAAGGAATGTTTTTTTTTTTTGTTTTTTTTTTTTTAATTGATTTCCGCTTTTATGCAAGTTTCATAAAGCATCACTGTAATTAATTGAACGTTAAAGTTGCATAAAGTAGTACATTTTTTTTTAGATGTTTACATATTTGTCTTCTGTTGTTAAGATGCTTTATCCATTTTGGCAAAGTCCGTTTGATGGGACTGATCGCAACTATTTCTTAATTGTTATAGAATTTACAATGAAAAGGATCATGAATGTTGAAGAGGCGGGTGAGGTGTGTAAGGATCGTGCCATATGGCGTTCGGTTCTCTCTGCCTACCCCGCTAGGGAAGTGGCGTGAATTTTTGTTACTTAGTTAGTTAATCAGCTATCGAAGTCAAATATTTGGTATTTATAATCTAAACACTATTATTACGTCCATAATCCCTGAAAAGGTACGATTTCCATTGATCAGAAAGCCTTTTTAACCAGTTTTAGCCAAAAATGAGGTTAGATTGAAAAAAGTAGTGACAAGTTACTAACTCGCCGCCTACATAATTAAAAACCCAATACTTGCGTATAGGGGTTTGTGATTTACATATAGATATACACCATTAGTCGCCTCTTACATCATGCTTGGCGAGGAACACGCATTATTTTTAAGTCCCAGACCAACATGGGACATTTATCAGCCTCTAAAATAATATACAATTATCTGCCTTTTCACAACTTTTAACATTATCAACGTTTTCATAAGACTCAATTAGCCATACTTTCTACGGTCAAACCATTTAATCCATTAAATAAAGTAATAAACCAGTTTAGTGCGTACCGCGGCCAATCTGTAATTTTACGATTCTATAGATTAGATTAGAGTTAGCGATTTTATCGCGACCATTCCGATTCGACACTGGAACTAAATTTCTGTGACAAACACGAAATGTCTGTAACGAAATGAAAAGCCTTGTTGATATTATAAATGAGAAAATTGTTTTTTTTTTCGAGGAATAGAAAACTATATAAGCGCGAGGAAGCCGCGAGAAAATTGTTATTTTCAAAAGTATTAAATGCGATATTTTGTTCAACTTACAGTTTGAAGTTTCGGTCGTGTAGAAAATTAAGTACTACTTAATGTGGAACATCATTAGTACCCAGGCTTGAATCGATGTCCTACGCATGGAAAGCTCCATAAAATCGGTACTTGAAAAATAAAAATAAAAGCTCTGTTGTTACTTTTTGTGCTCAAAATACGAGCAACAATCGATTTTACATCAACTAATGATATTATAAAAACGACTTTGTTGCTCGAATCTTGAGAGTTCGTCTTTATGTAAAGGTAGAGGAATATGAAAATCCTAATAGATTTTGCTTGACTTAAAACGCTAGCGTAAATAAATAAACTGACATTCTTTCACACTCCATAAAGCTTATCTGTGCAGAATTCTGTAGTTACATTGTCTTTGGCATCGAAAGTTTTCGTATCGCGCCATTAAAGTAATCGAGTGAAGATTTTATGGATTACTCTACAGTTTATTAGAGGAATCACGGAACGGGGTACTTAAGTGAAAGTATGTTAATATTTTTTATGATTTAATGGTGTTTTAACTGAAACCTTATCTGAACTGAAATGAAGTGTTTGATTTATTATTATGACCTTGATAAAACATTGGTTTGTTTAAATTATTTGTGTCTTTTCAAAGTAAGTAAGTAGTTGGATTATCGTCATTTGATTACAAATTGAAGTTTGGATAATAAAAAATCTATATATAAATACATTCATTTGATTATAAATATACGTGTTTAAAAATATAAGCTTATTTCAATGCAAATGCAAAAGTAGATTTGGTACGTTGCGATGCAAATATGGACAGTAACGAACACTTTTGCTTTTACAATATTAGCGATAAGTGTTGAATTTCGAAAATTCCTAATTTCCCAAACAAAACACATCTGGTAGTCTGCTGCAATGAGATAGAATTTTAGAAACGAGCACTTTCGCTTTTACAATATTAGCGAGAATTGATTTTCCAAAATTCCTAATTTTCCCTATTTTCCCACGCTACACACCCTGAGCGTGCCAAACAAGAGTTACGGAGGTCCTAAAACTCGACAAACCGTAAAAATTAGTTTATCGAACTTGCGCCCAAACTCGCCGGTCGCTCGCTCGCGTGAAAATGCCGTCATAAGGGCCCGGACACATTGCGTCCGGTGGAAAAGCTTATCTAGCTTTTGATATTTATATATACATTTATTGTGATATTTACTTTAACACAAAATATATAATATCTCATGTTGATCTGAGACTTAAAAATATTGTGCCAAATGTGTTCCTTGCCTAGCATGTCGTTAAAGGCGACTTTGGGTATGTGATTGGTGACGAGCGTGCCACTTGTCACTACTTTTTCACAATTTTCCATCTAACCTAGCCGTGTTTTATTTTCGGCTGAATGTAGTTTAAGGGGCTAACTGACTGACCCTTTTGACTTTGCCTACCCCTTTGGGGATTACGAGCGTGATGTTAATAAAAATAATTTACCAGGCTATAGGCTACACGAGTAAGCAGTAAGCTGATTTAGGGCAGTCGTAACACATGTCATGTCTATTATATCTTGTTCCCCTGTGCAGTATCCCGTGTGACAGGTGAACGAGTCACAGCAGCGTTGTAGCCGCACCCTAACTCGAGCTAACGCCATTATTTCACACTCGATAACTCCGCCGAATTCCGTTCTGATATTGTCTCGCGCCTCCATGTTGTTCGGGCAATACGCCGTGAGCGCTACGGCTCGGAACGTTTATTAGACGAATCACGGAAACTCGACACTCGTGTTTTGGAACGGGCGTAATTTTTTTTTTATGTTGCCATTGGTGAGCTTTTGATCGCAATCTCACTTGAAATTAAGCGGTTATGTGCCTTTTGATTAGGGACTAAGTGAAATATTGGGGTACCTAACCTAAATTTTTTAGTTATTTACCAGTTATAAGGCCAGTCGAGTCGATTAAAACACGTTTTACTAATTATTTTTTGGATAATTTTTACTTATTTTTTCGATTACAGATTATATCTGTCATGTCCCGTTTTAATCTTCCTGTTCTCCCGTTCGTCTGTTGTTTATTTAAATGTTTTGTTATTTACAATTTTCATGACAGTACATTTAAATTTCACTATTAGGGTTATAAACAGTAAACTTTATAGTCGATCTACTAAAACTTCTATCTCCTTTGTATTTCTTTCTTCTGATTAAGAGTATCTTCTGATATCAATTTGTGTTGCATTTTTATACTTACATATGTATCCTTTTCTTTTCAGGTACAAAACATTACATAACATCACGCCCATAATCCCCGAAGGGATATGCAGAGTCAAAAAGGCAACAGGCCCCTTTAACTACATTCAGCATTCAGCAAAAACAAAACTGGGCTGGGTAAGATGGAAAATTGTGAAAAGGTAGTGTCAAGTGGCTAGCTCGTCGCCTACACAATCACATACCCACAACCCTTTATACCATTAGTCTCCTATTACGACATGCTAGACAAGAAACACATTTGGCACATTCTTTTTATGTTCCAGTCCAACATCGGACAAATTCTTTTCAGGTAACAACGTTTTATTAATCGTTAAAATCAGAAGAGAAGGAAGTAAATATTACAATTAATACAAAAAAAAAGTAAGTAATACAATGGTACGAAAAGAAAAACATTTCAGTGATCTTCAAAAAATTACAATTTGAGAAAAAGAGGCTGTGTTCTTTTGTCATAGCACGGCTTACTTACCTTAAGTAGCAGAACAATTTATCTCGCAAGTGAAATTTCAAAACCGCAATATCTTACAATTTGCTGCCATCACTCCGCCTTTTCTGCATCGTTCGAATCGCTTCAGCTCAAAATAGAATTATTGCAACGGAGTGGAAAAGAGACGCGAAAAAATGCAGTTGGACGTCGAGGGACGTCAAGCGGCCCGATTTAATTTCAACTGGGAGGGATGCTGCGATTGTCAAGTCGGGCAGGGTGAGCAATAATAGTGCTGTAATCGAGAACTGGTCGTTTTTTTGTACCACTAACAATCACACTTTCCACCAAATGTGAAGTGGTCACTAGCCTTAAGGCGCTTGCGTCAGTGAGGTCAATAGGCCCAATTTCCCCCCCAAGTTTGTATTAGGTATGTACATACATACCATCATGTCCACAATACACGAATGGATATGCAGAGTCCAGAAGCAATAAGTGCTTTGAACCATGTTTAGAAAAAAAAAATTTGTTTGGGTTGGACGGAAAATTGTGTAAGAGGAGTGACAAATGGCGAGCTTATCGACTTCGCAATAAACAGTAAGTCTTCACGACATAATAGGTAAACAACAGTTGGTACATTCTTTTTGAGTCACAGTTCCATGCCAACGTGGATTTTAAAATTACTTGTTGACATAACAAACATAACATAATATAACATCACACCCATAATCCCCGAAGGGGTAGGCAGAGCCGAAGGGGCAGCGAGCCCCTTCAACCACATTCAGCCAAAAATAAAGCTGGGCTGGGTTAGATGGAAAATTGTGAAAAAGCAGTGACAAGCGGCTAACCTGTCACCTACACCATCACACACCCAAAACCCGATATACTTGCCATTAGTCGCCTTTTACGACATGCTAGGCAAGAACTACAGTTGGCATATTCTTTTTTTTTTGGCCCAGATCAATATGTGACTATTAGTTATTACAGTTCAAAATGTACAGTCCTATGACAGACAACTTTTTAACATGGTTATTAATATTGGATGACATTGCATCTGCAACAAAACCACTTGACTTATCCAACCGAGCATCGATCGACTTGCCTATTCGTGTTATCTAATGCATTCTAAGCGTAATGGATCAGGCTCGGATTCAGCCAAAGGTCGAATTGGACTTGTCCCTGTCAATACAGTTGGTTTGACAAGTTTAACCAACTTGACGCGACTTGTAACTTGGCTGAGCTCCAATTGTGTTTATGTTAGCCGCTAGCTTTGGCTAATAAACCCAACAGTATTATATATGAGGAAGCGATTATGGTTGTCTTGTCTGTTAAGCTTCGACGACGTAAATACTTGACCGATCGTCATGAAATTAGGTATATAAGTTACGTCAGGGGTATATAATAAATAATAATAACAATAAATATCAGACTACATCCATACATACACTCTTAACTCATGGTCGAATGGTATGGAAAAGGGTATACGGTACCTTTCATCCAGAAATAAAGTACTGTTTTGTGAGTTAGAATAATAACATTTGGACGGTCGGAGTTATATTTGACATACATAACATCACGCCCATAATACCCGAAGGGGTAGGCAGAGTCAAAGGGGCAGCAGGCCCCCTCAATCACATTCAGCTAAAACAAAACTAGGCTGGGTTAGATGGAAAATTGTGAAAAAGTTGTGACAAGTGGCTAGCTCGTCGCCTACACAATCACATACCCACAACCCCATATACCATTAGTCGCCTTTTACGACATGCTAGGAAAAAAACACAGTTGGCACATTATTTTGTAAGTCCCAGACCAAAATCGGACGAGTCTTATATTTTCTTAGCTTTGAATTAAGCATTCACCTAGCTACAATATTTTATGTGTTTTAGATATGGACACTGAATTAACAGACTTAAATAAGTCTGTAAATATCCATGACTCAAGTGCAAATAAGGCTGTTCGTACGGTGATCCTATCCTGTTTAATTTTAACGCGACGAGCTACCCACATCATCTTCCTAGCGTTATGTCTCGAGCTTAGACGGGGTCCGCTTAGACTATTATCCAGGATTTAGTGACTGGTAATTACATTGAAGCGACTGCCGATCTGACCTTCGTAACCCTAAGATAAGATAGAATCAGACATTTTTAGGATCATGGTTACAAATCCAAAGTTGTTTGAATTTGCAGGTTCCATCAAGATGTTTTTCCTCACCTTCGAGCTAGTGGTATAAATACGTACATAGATTTGAAAAATTCAGAGGTACGTGACCGGGTTTAAACCCGCACTCCTCGGTTAAGAGGCGTGTGTCCTTACCATTGAGCTACCACTGCTCTTACGAGCTAGCCACTTGTTACCACAATTTTCATAATTTTCCCTGCAACAATCTCAATTTTACTTTGGCTGAAAGTTGTGTGCAGGCTACTGGTGTTACAGGTACGTATGTTCTCTTCGATACAATCAGTAATTTTAACCGTTGCCTAACATTTTCACGTTGGCTCAGCCCAGACATCGGCCATTATAAACCAATAACCCCATTCTACTGGCTCAGAATTGCAACCTCAATATTTTATCAGGTTAGTATCGATTGGCCAGTGAACCCCACTAGTCGGGAATTCTCAATATCTCCCAGCCAATAATGTCCAATTTGTGTATTTCGATTTCTATTTGAGGTACACGATTGTGTCTTTAGACCGTGGGCTTTGTAACCATTGGACGCAGAATGTTGGTGGCTTGTAACGCTGTTGCCATCTCTTGGGATATTTAGATGTAAATAAATAAAGAAATGTAATAATAATAATAAATAAATTCCTGCCCCTTTGAGTTCCCTGATTCCTAAGGGGTAGGCAGAGGCCTACCCCTTAGGAATTATGGGCGTGATGTTATGTGAAATTCTTCAGACTAACACACCAATTCCCTAGTTCCAAACTAGTAAACTAAACTACTAGGTGAACGGATAGACATACTTAAATACGTTTATAAACATCCATGACTCGAGTACAAATTTCCATGTTCATCACACGAAACATTTGCCCCAAGCAGAATTTAAACCACCGACCCTTAGTTTCGTGGCCAAGGTCTCTGACCACTCGACCAACGGGCCAGTCATGTTTCTTCCAACATCGACCACATAAGACTCTTTATCATTGACAATAACAATAATTTAATAAATAATTTCTACATCAGACGAATCTTACGATAAATCAAAAAAAGGCCTCAGTCATTTGTGTTAAGATAAATATATACTATGTACAATCATAGTGTTTCAAGTGTGCACATGAATCGTTCATCGTTATTAAGATAGGTGTCTCATAAAGATGCATAACTACCACTGCATCTACCGCGATTGCAACTCCAATCCACCTACTTAGGAAGTCACGCGAAGTCGAAATGAACCGGTGTTCTGAATGACAGCGGCACGATAAAGTACTTGGCGGAATACTTAATGGATTCTGATTAGGATGTTATGCACGGAAGGATCCTCTTCCTGGTACTGCAACGGTAATGTGCAAGGGTATTTTCTGTTTAGTGCAATACTTTTGAGTGAGGAATTGGAGGAATGAACACGTCAAGTCAAGTCAAGTCAAAGTCAAAATACTCTTTATTTATATAGGTTTGAAACAAACACTTATAAATCGTCAATTCAAAAGGAAAATCAACTAATAATATGAATCTACCACCGGTTCGGAATGTTGCTTCTACCGAGAAGAAACCGGCAAGAAACTCGGTAGTTACTCTTTTCAACAACATTTATTACAGGGGTGTATAGATCATATTTGCATTTGAACCATGTCGTGAAGTCGGCTTGTCAGACATCAAAATATAAAAATATAAAAATAACGATGTTTACAAAATTTAAGCATAAATTAACCAAACCACGTATGGGACATATCCATAATTGAGTGGTAGATGATACATTTATTAATATTATACGAGCAAATATATCAAATTAGCTTCTGCCCGCGGCGTTGCTCGCATGGTACATCTATAAAACATAACTTATGTGTTATTCTAATGTACGAATATAAGATATACTATTGTAAAGTTTCATTAAAAGCCATGCAGTATTTTTTGCGTGATACAGTAACAAACATCCACTTATCCATTCAAACAAACTTTCGCGTTTATATATTAGTATGATTTAAGCGTAACAACAGAGCTCAGGTATGTCTCGTCTTAGGCCCCGACTGCATTCAACTCGCGCGCTATCTGTACCTAATTTATAAGTAAGACAAACTGTGACAACTGTTGTTCCAAATGAAGGATCAAAAATAAGAAAAAGAAATTGTACTTAAATTTATTTTACGTTTCACAGAAATATGTATAATGAATACCCGAATTGGGTAAACAATCCCTTTGTATCGGAGAAAGTGTAGAAGCGATTCTGCATTTCGCGAAGATAGTGCTATCTAATTTCTTTCGAACTTCAGGTCTTTTAAACGATTTAACGTTGCCTACCGAGATTGCTACAAATGCGTAGTATCCAGTCAGAAACAGAATTTTGTCTTGTACACTACATAATGCTATTTATTATCTAGTCATTAAACTTGACAAAAACTGCCAGTTAAATTTAAAAACTAGCTGTGCCAGCGGTATCACCCGCATTTATGGTTAATGTTATAAAGCTTATAGCCTTTATCGATAAATGGGCTATCTAACACTAAAATAATTTTTCAAATCGGACTAGTAGTTCCTGAGATTAGCGCGTTCAAACAAACAAACAATCTCTTCAGCTTTGTTATATTAGTATAGATACAGATCTCAAATGCAACTTCTGTACATTATCTTCAAGTATGCGAGATAAATTGAAGGTTCCATTGCATGGATTCCTAAGATGTTTGCAGTGTTCAAAAGTTGGCGCAATCGGCCCTAAAGACCGACTTGTCTAAACATACCATCGATCAATCAATCCCGCCAAATATTTGCTTCGGTAATCCATCTGATGAAAACTTTGCGCGATCCAAATATTTCTGGGAAACGATCAGTCTTTCAGCCGAACGTCCATTTAATTGACTATTATTACATTAAGATTACTTAGTTATTAATTAATCGTATAGGGAACGTGCACGACGACGGTGCTGCCAACTGGTGCCGTCAATGGGAAATGTGTACGCCATGAATACTTGAGATTGATTTTTTTATCAAGTAAACAGAATTAGTTTTAATAGTGAAATTTATTATTCTAGTTAGTTATAATGTATTGTTATGTTTCTGGATGCTCCAATCACCATCTACCTAGCTTTATATCCCGTGCTTAGACCATGATTTAGGATTTAGCGAGTTTGGTTATTACATCGAAGCGAGTGCCTATCTGAAACACACCGTAACCTTTATAGAGGGGAACCAGACAAATAAGGATTATGGTAACACATGCATACAATTGTATGTGCAGGTTTCATCACGTTTTGTACCTCAACGTCGAGCTAATGGTTTAAATACGTTCATAGATTTGAAAATGCCAATGGTACGTGTCCGCGTCTGAACAAATTCAAATTCAAATTCAAATTCTTTATTGCATATCACATTACATTAGAGATGAACCCACACCCCTTGTGTATGAGACGCGTGTCCTTGCTAATGAGCTACCACCTCACTTATTTTTATTATTCCGGATACACCAATGCTAAAAATATCGTCTGGAGCAAAATTTGTATTACTTTCTAAGGAATAGCATTCTTATGCCAAATAGATAACTACAGTAATAAAATATATTCTGCCATTATATTCCCGTCGTAAACATTAGATATTTTAGTTTGTGCGACAATTTTTCCAGTTCTAAAAGCCTTAATTACTTCGTTTATTTACTCTTTAACTTTCAACACATGGTCCGCCTCTAAGAACTTTTGACATTTACACATATTTTGGCTACGCTGTCGAGCGTTATTTATAATTTTTATCATATAAAAAATATTGCAATTGAAGATATATTTTGTTTACATTATTCACAGTACGATGACAGGTCTGAAAGCTTCCTTTACTGTCCTATAGTGTCTCTTTTGTTGATTTAGTGCTGCCCCCTATAGTTGGTGCACGTTCCCTATATTATTCTCATAACAAACCTAAAATATTTAAATAAGGAATGGGCCAGTTGAATTGGTATTACAAAGATTAATTTTGTTCTCATTGACAGTCTTTTGTTTTTCGTCTAATGAAATTTTATTATAAAAAGATGTCTCAATTTCCTAAAACTTAAACATTCTTACTCGAGTAGCTAAGCGATTAGAAGTATCTTGGCCCCTAACTTTAAGATATCTTTTGATGACTCGCCGTCACCATATATTTTCGACATGACTAAGCCACTGTGACTCCAGTGGCTTAGTGTTCAATGTTATGATATTGGGCGCATACAAGAGTTTTTTCTAACTCAGCATTCTTGAAGTTAAGTTAAACGTAGGAATAAAGTTTAGAAGTGGTAACTGCCTCGTGCCTCGTAACTGAGACTAAAACTTGTCAGTTTGACGGCTCCCGGGGAGATTCCGAAGACTGCTAACTTATGAATCGTCGAAAATGGTTATTTTAAACTTCCTCTGTAGAATACTAGAGAGTAGGTGAGTAAGTTAAAGAAGCGGTAGTAACTCAAGGCACATATATACAGTTTTTTTGATATCTATGAATTGTTTCTTATTACTATAACGTGGGCGAGGCAAAACAACATGAGAAATTTACACACACATACAGATGTAACATCACGCCCATATTAGGCAGAGTCAAATGGGCAGCAGGCCCTTTTCACCACATTCAGCCAAAAACAAAACTGGGCTGGGTTAGATGGAAAATTGTGAAAAAGTAGTGACAAGTGGGTAGCTCGTCGCCTACACAAGCACATATCCACAATCCCATATACCATTAGTCGCCTTTTACGACATGCTAGGCAAGAAACGCAGTTGGCACATTATTTTTAAGTCCCAGACCAACATGGGACGAACATTATTTTAAGTTCCTGACCAACATGCGACCAAATGAGAAATTTGCACATTCAAATATGTGTAAAGTCTATTAGACAATAAATCTGGTTCCGCTGCCTCCAGAATCACGGTCCAAGCGGATCCCGACTTGGATTGGGGCTATATACCTATAAAAGAAAAAGAAAATTACAAAAAATAAAAATACTAGAACGGACCTGCAGCTTACCTGCAGCTTGGACATATACATCTAAGTAATGCCTAGTAAAGCACTGTGACATTCATGGATACCTAACAGAATTGAGACCCAAATTACTAGACCGGCGAAAATTAATCTTTAATTCGCTTCGGAACTACAGCCTTGCCGTATCACAGACCTTAAAATTTAACATCGTCATAAAGCGACACATTTCGGTGATTCAAAACGGCATTAAACGCTAAATGAACATTAAACGCGCACTATAAAAGGGTGTGCGCGTTGACGTCGGGTCGTCGTAAACATGCGTCTTTTGAACGATTTCGGATTGGGGTCAAATGGTTACGGCGGTTGTGTTGGAGATGCCTTAACTAAATAACCCTTTCCGTTCTAAGACGATACATCGTATGATCATTCTCATAAAAGCCTTAATTCGTCATCACCATAATTTCTAACGTTACTATTAATAATTAATATATAAATTCTCCAGACTGGCACCAATTCCCTAGTCCCAAACTAAGCTTATGTGCTATGGATACTAGGCGAATCAATGACGAAGATAAAATGCATTCAAGTTGCGCGTGACGTCACATGTTCGTAAAATTTTTACTAAATAGTGACGTCGGAGTGGGGACTCCAAAACTTTGTATCTTTGTTATTTTTTGTTAATTTGATGAAGTGAAAAATATGTGTCTTGTATTTTCGTATAATCTAACTGTCCGCCAGTTATATCCTATACAAAAATACAAGACTGACGGACTAAATAGAATTATAGTTTTTTAACACAGTTATCATCGTTATTACTAACCTTAATATTTAATTCATCGTCAGTCACTTTTGACGACATGCTGAGCAATGGACACAGTTATGTAGTGAATTCTTTTGTAAATCCCAAACCAAGTTGAAAAAAAAAAAATCAGTCGAATTGAAAACCTCCTCCTTTTTATTTCAAGTCGGTTAAAAATTACCAAATATTCTCTGAAACCACATTAGTTTTATAAGTCTTACATTACTCTGGTAATTTTTTTCCCAGAAAATGTTAAGCTCCCGCCGTTGAAGGGCATCCGTAATCCCTTAAAGAACAGTTTCATACAAGTTCCGCGCAATGCCCTCCACGGCTCACGTCCACCGCAAAATACAGTTATTAAGTAGTATCAACAGGCGATTAATTACTGCCATTAGTATGCAGATTCAGAGTTAACCGACCGCGCTCGCGGGCGGCCGTGTGTACGACGCTACTGATATTTAATGCGCGTACTTTGAACCTTGTCTAGAACGGTGGTCGCTCAATGGTAAGGACACGCGCCTCTTAACCGAGGAGTGCGGGTTCAAACCCGGGCACGTCCCTCTGGATTTTTCGAATCTATGTACGTATTTATACCACTAGCTCGACGGTGAAGGAAAACATCGTGATGAAATCTGCAAATTCAAACAACTTTGGATTTGCAACCATGATCCAAAAATTGTCTGGTTCCCCTATCTTAGGGTTACGAAAGTCAGACCGGCAGTCGCTTCAATGTAATTACCAGACTCGCTAAATCCTGGATCATAGTCTAAGCGTACTCCGTCTAAAAACACGGGACATAACGCTAGGAAGATGACTTTGAACCTTGTCTGTACTGATGTTGAAAATGCGAAAGTAAGTCTGTCTGTTTCGTTTTTACAACTAAACTACTTAACCGATTGCGATGGAATTTGGCACTTCTGAAGTATAAACCCTGAGAACGGACTCGGCAGCTTTTTATCCTGGAAAAAATCCTAAAAATATCCTATCCTAAAAAGCTGCCAAGACACACTATATAATCTTATATGGGTCACGAATGAGTAACAGACCAAAAGCCACGCGGTGGTAGAAAGATCCACGGGTACAAGATATATTTACTAACAAAACTTCAGATGTAGTCAAAGTCAAAGTCAAGTCAAAGTCAAAATATCTTTATTTACGTAGGCCTCAAAAAAGCACTTGTGAATCGTCAAGTAAGTACATAGTAGAACAATTTGAATCTACCACCGGTTCGGAATGTCGCATCTACCGAGAAGAAACCGGCAAGAAACTCAGTAGTTACTCTTTTCAATGCCAGATTGAATATAAAAATTTAAATTTACAGATTAAGTTAATATGAATACCAAGTCATACAGTTCGTCAGAGATTCAGCCGAGTATTATCAGAAGTAAAAGGTAAACCAGAGCAGACCAGCCTCTGAAGGTAGCATAAGATATACTAGCAAGTTATAATAACGGCTAAACTTAGTAGATTGAACCAGAATCTGTGCAATAACTTAGTAACTGCGCGGACTCCTCGAGTTAGCCCAAAACTGCTTATTTTCTTACCCTATCCAGTGTGCTGAGCACCAACACATATTGTGATGATAATTTATATAATAAGCTAACACAAGGTGTGTAAGGACCGTGCCATACAGCGTTCTGTTCTATCTGCCTACCCCGCTAGGTAAGTAGCGTGAAGTTAGTTAGCTAGCACATGTGGCGCAGCGAACTAAGATGCTGCAATGTGCTGTGCAGCGCGAAAGACATATAACTCTATTGGTTTTATTCGTCTGCTTTAGGATTTGCAATCCAGCACATAACGCAACAGAGCTAAAATTGTACCGGACCCATCTGGACCGCTTGATCCAGCATTCCAATCTGTAGTAGGGATTGAAATCCAGCTGTATTAAACCAGCACACGACCAGCTAGGTTCCTGGATCTCGCATTGCAATCCCTCGTCTGCTTCGTCTGTTTCATTAATATAAAGGAACAGAAAAGCCTGCATTATCCATTAACAGCGACACAAAAATCTCGATCAAATTACCCCTCCGTAAAATTCCCGCCAGTTCGACATTGATACCCACTCTCAGGTACAGACCGCGGTTCCATTTAAAATCCCCTTTATCCCTCGCCCGAACCGAAATTCCCTGAACCACTAATTCTCCATCCAATAACTCCCAAAGAGCCATACGAATGTTGAGACATAAAAATGCAAAGCGAATCCAGGCCTGAAATAAACTTAAGGGTCATCGCATTGTCTCGTTTGATGGGATTATTGTCGAGTCGCTGTTGTTTTGAGGGCTTAGGGCGTACATGAAAAAATACAGTAAGGCATATTTATATGAAACTTGAAACTTTTCTGTGTTTTATGCTATGCTTTTTAGTTTTATATCGTGTGTAAAAAAAAGGACAGCGTCGGAGTCAGGCATGCTCCGGTGGTTCGGACATGTGGAAAGAATGGATGACGAAAGATTGACTAAACAGATATACAATGCGAATGTGGAAGGATGTAGGAGCCGCGGAAGGCCCAGGCTCACCTACCACGTCCAGATTGGTCGTGTATTAAAAGAAGGTGATGTTAGGAGTCATAAAAACCGTAGAGCTTGTATGAAAAGGATTATGAATGTTGAAGAGGCGAGTGAGGTGTGTAAGGATCGTGCCATATGGCGTTCGGTTCTCTCTGCCTACCCCGCTAGGGAAGTGGCGTGAAGTTTAGTTAGTTAGTTAGTGTAAAAAAAAAAAATACTACTTAATCAATTCTTTCAATTAAACTGGGCTGAGGAGGTGACAGTGATTAGCAGTGATGTACCTGTATCGTTGACGTCCGTAACCAACGTTACCTTAAGAGGAAGTTGACCTTCAGATGTATTTAACTGCATAAAAATATACTTTTTTTTAGTTTGAGAAACGTTGTGACAGATAAGACTAATGGTTTAAATATGAGCATATTTCAACCATTTACCATTGAGACATGTATTTAAACTTTAGATGATGATGATTCAGATTCCAGATATAAAACACTCATAAAACCTAGTTTCGGTAGACCTTATTAGAATGTAAAATTTCACGCTAGCCTTTTTGTTTGACAAGACCTAATCAATAACACATTAATAAACAATACCTCATTTTACGATCCAATTGTAAGGATATGTCGCACCTATAACGAGATAACAAACTCGCAAATAGAAGTAGACATATATCTCAACAACATTACTCGTTTTAGAAGGCACATTTTTTGTACTTATCTCTTAGGGTGATTATAGAATAGTGTTGTGATTATTTTGTCCATATTTGTATGACATGTTTTAAGTGTTACAATCTGGACCTGTCAATATTTTCATACTTACATGTAAATGTTATGTGTACCATCATCTTCCTAGCGTTATGTCCCGTGCTAAGACGGGGTCCGCTTAGACCATGATCCAGGATTTAGCGAGTCTGGTAATTACATTGAAGCGACTGCCGATCTGACCTTCGTAACCCTAAGATAGGGGAACCAGACAATTTTTGGATCATGGTTACAAATCCAAAGTTGTTTGAATTTGCAGGTTTCATCACGATGTTTTCCCTCACCGTCGAGCTAGTGGTATAAATACGTACATAGATTTGAAAAATCCAGAGGTACGTGCCCGGGTTTGAACCCGCACTCCTCGGTTAAGAAGTGCATGTTCTTACCATTGAGCTACCACCGCTTCCATGTGTACCAAATAAAATAAAATAAATAATATAAATAAAATAATCATTTACGATAATATGGTAGCAGTATAAAATCCGGAGATTCTTCACTGGCGATCCACATACACTGTGTCTATCGCTGTGGAGCCACTGGTACTCGCTCGGCCTTTGTGTAACTTTTTGTTCCACATCGGAACTGATTTGACCAGCTCCGATGGACGTGCTCGGTAGCCAATTAGAAACGTTTCGTTTTTCAAATATCAGTTCGTGTTTCTGACTTTATATCGTGTTTTGGAAGCATGGTATCTGTCATAGGATTGCTAGCTTGTTTCGTGCATAACACTAGGTCTATCATTTTCAAAAGAATTCACAGTAAATTTTTTGCGTGACAGATTTTTTTTCAAAATTATTTTAATGTCGGATTAATCCTTAATAACTATAAGGCTATCTTTATAAGAGACCCTTTATTACTTACTTACTAATATTATGACATAAGCAAATAAACATAACTTGACTTATGAAATACCCTACTTACTTATTTTGCGGTTTGGTTTGGGTGGGTAATCATTCCCATCAAATTGAAATTACACTAATATATGTTGATATATTCCATGGGTGTAAGTAGTGAATCGGTAGGAATTATAAATAACATTTATTGCAGCTGGTGAAGCATCATTGCTTTTCATTGCAGGCGCATAATCATGTCGCCCCTAGAAAGTGTTTTCGCCACAAATCGCTCGTAATGAACGAGCCTGTAATATGATGCGTCCGATGACGTCACGAATTATACAGTGATCGGCGCATAATTGAGATGCGCACGCGACGCGTTCGAGGATTAAACAATTGCATGGTTGATGCTATGTTATTAACGTTTCATCGAATTATGGTGTGGTGCCTGCGATTATGAAAGTGTATTTTCATTTTGTCATCATAATAATAAAAGTATGTGTAATTTCTCTTGTCCCATGTTGGTCTGGGACTTAAAAATAATGTGCCAACTGAGTTTCTTGTCTAACATGTCCAAAAGCCAACTTATGTTATATCGAGTTTTGGGTATATGATAGCGTAGTGACTCTGCCTACCCCTTCAGGGATTACGGGTGTGATAATATTATCTATGTATGTTAAAAAGACTTTCTTTCGCAATAGGTCTGTTTCAGCCGATTCTTGCCACGAGTGTAATGTTTATACTGCCCTTATGAGCACCAGGTCGGTGTATTCCATCACAAATTTAGAACAAACTCTCATTTTTGGCTCTCAGTTAGACTCATGTCCTCCTTGGAAAGGATAAGCTCAGAACTAGGGATGCCATCTTTTTTATTTTTGTGCAAATAGAGTATATTGGCTATTTAAGGTTTAAAAAAAAGTACATGATGACTAAATAAAGTAAGATTTATTTTATTACTTTGTAATTTTGCTCAAAAAGTTTTGCATTACTTAACAGATAGTTATCAACCCTAGTAACTGTAGTTAAATTTTGCACAAATTTTATTACAATCAAAACCAACTTTTTTTTATATACATATATTGGGCATACGTAAAATGTATCCCAGATAAATCAAGGCGTGCGAAATAAAGTATTTTCGTGTAACGTACTTTATTTTCCTTATAAAGTATAGAGTACAATAGCCCTAAATAACGTACAATCGGTACAATACTGTATAATTTTTTTCTGCCTACCCCGCTAGAGAAGTGGTGTGAAGTTTAATTAGTTAGTTTTTACTTTATAATAAAGCACGGTTGGCAACCCTACTCAGAACACTAAAATTTGAATTTATATTATAGTGTACAAGTACAATTATTGGCAGCCGGAGTGGGTCACATTTTTAGTAGTTTCCTAGTTTTTTCTCCTACTTCTGACGTCATTACGATTAGATGAAAGATAATTTGTTCCTTGCTTCTTCAGCTGTATAAACAAAGTGTTTATTTGTGGAGCGATGCAAAATGCAGTCCAATTTGTGAGCGGTAGGGGTGGCTTGCCTGAGCCGAGCTGGAAGTGGCTGTTGAAGTTTTAATTTCGGTCCGAGTGGCCGGATTAACGATCGCGGTTTTGAGTTTACTCCCGTTTTTATTGAGGTTGTTTTGTGCTTTTTTAGTTTTTTGCGGAACTGTGTGAAACTGTAGACATTATTAAATCTGCGTTAATACTGTAACTCGGCTTAAGAGTGACCACCGTCTCTTTGACTTAACTCAAAATTGCGCTATAGCTATGACGCAGAAAAATGAACCACGCCTAGTGAGTTATGGAGTGCTTACACTTGTAGAATACTCCTGTCCTAGTCAGTATACACGGCGCAACACATTTTGGAGAACTAAATGTAAATGAATTAGAGTAACCTCTACTTGACTTTGGAAATAATCCTGTTCAGCATACGCAATTTTGCTTCTAACAGCACTAATTACAATTTGGTTTCGTGGCCAAAATCTTTATCCAGTTGATCAAACGGTTCGGATTATTATTCTTCTACACATCCATAGAATTTCTGATAACATTCACCTACCGCAAATGTACAAGTATGAATATGTGATGCATAAGCGAAAATCCGACATTCCGGTCCAAGCCGCCATTGGCCGCTCAAACCGGTAATATCTGGTTCAATCCGGAGCAAATTGGATTGCGCCGCACAGAGCAGCCCCGTTCCGGGTTCTATTTGTACCCTATTTCGTGTTTGGGGACGGAATGTGGAGCAAACGTTAATGTTTACTGTTTCCTTGTAGTCTTTTAACAGGTTGGCTTTTCAATTGCAATGGTATAGTCGTTGCTGTGAATGATCGATGGGATCCCGAAATTGGGCAGAGGACTGAATATTGGGGAGCAACGCTGACGATAGGGGACACGCCTTCTTGCCCATTGCCGTTGGAGTGTTAAAAGTCTCACCAAAACCATCGAAGGTTCGGTAACATGAGAGAATCGGCAACGCAACGACATCTCTTGTGTTGCAATCGCTTAGGATACGGTGACCGCTTGCTGTCAGGCCTGTGTCTACGTGTATTTCCCAATTTGCGGTACAAAAATATCCGACCAACTGTGCTCCAAACGAAGCAGCGCGCTGTTCATGTATCTTCCATCCATGACTCGAGTGACTCGAGTCATGTTTGCCCAAAGCGGAATTCGAACCCGCGACCTTTGGTTTCGTGGCCAGGGTGACCACTCGATCAACGGGTCTGTCAAAGAAAGCAAACTTCGAAAAGAGTCGTCTCCTTGAATCTTTCAGTTTTAGTTTTCAAACTCCAGTCATTTACTTTACACATAAACCACTTCAAACTAACCCTCTCAAGCTACCTCACTCACATAGTCATAATTAAATATGCACTCAGAACCACAATTAGTGCTACATTTGGTGCATAATGCTCCTGCAAGTTGGTAACAAGATATTCGATATTCATAGTGGTATCACGGCACCAGTGTAATATTTCATAGCAAAGTTCCAAGCTTGCAAACCGTCTGTTCTCGAAATATGGAACAAATAATTCATAGAATAACGATCGAAATTGGAATTTGCATTGCAAGTTACTACCTAAGTTAACAATATTAATTACATCGTTCGGTTATAAGTATAAAAAGCGATTCAGATACGAGTGAGTTTTTATTATATTACGTTGCCCTACTAAGGAGGAAATACTGTTATATTGTTCTATAACAAATCTAGTATAGCTAATGTATTATTCTATAGCAAATATACTATCTGGTTTTATCGAGATGAACTATGTTTTATATGTCAACAAAAGACTATGTATTATTCCTACGTAACATTTTGGCATGGACAACTGTACCATGTAGAATGAAGATTATTATTTTCCAATATATGGATCATTTTGCTTGTATGGTATATTTATTAATAGCCACGACCATTACAGACATGATAATTCTTATCTTATCACTTACAACCAAGTAGAAGGTCAAAATTAATAATATGACCGGCTCTATAATACGGCGTGTGAATTACAAACAAAATTACCGAGGGTTAAATAATCAATTACCTACAACCCCACAAAGCTATTCTAAAGAATAAAAATTCTAAGAAAGAAAGGAATCTAGCCCATTTTTTTTTTTTTTTTTTTACTTGAGGAATGCATTTACGCACCATCCAAACAGAGTCCTGGGTGGACCTATGAGGGTGAGTCGGGCTCGAAACCGGTAGCAAAGTCCGGAGACCCTACTGACTAAACCTCAAGGCTGTCGTTCTTCGGGCGCTAACGCAAAACCAACGGGATCCCCACTGTCGGGATTCATCTCCTAAAGTCTACGCAGCGCGCGTTGCCGCCTGGCGGCCCATCTCGAGGGAGTGATATTCTCCCCAGAACACCTAGGGTGGTGTTTCACGACCACATAGACAGCTGTGTACCCTATCCTGACGGACCGGGTGTAACACCTGCAGTCGGCTTCTCTGGGGACGATACAGGGCCAGAGGACCCATCCCCTAACCCCCACGACCCCAAAGGCCCTTTTAGTCGCCTCCTACGACAGGCAGGGATACCTCAGGAGTATTCGGAGCCCCCCCTGCAGGGCGCAAGAAATCTAACCCAGCCAGAACGTCTATCATTCCATCCAACCACAGTATAGAGAATTAGATATGATAACGGTAGAAAAACAACGTGCGAAAAAAAAATATAACATCATGCACGTAATTCCCGAAGGAGTTGACAGACTTAAAGGGATAGCAAGACCCTTTAACAACATTCAGCCAAAAATAAAATTGCTGGTTAAATTAAATTGTAAAAAAGTAGTGTTGTTTAGTGTAGTGACAAGTGGCTAGGTCGTCGCTTACTCAATCACATTACTAAAACCATTAGTTGCTTTTTGCGACATGCTAGGCAAGGAGCACAGTATTCTTTTTAAATCCCAGACTAATATTGGACTGAAAAATTAAAATATGTCTCGAAATCTCTGAAATAATTTATAAAGGCAATAAATAAGACCTAAAACAGATAAAAAAGACGAATGTCACCGAAATACTCTAGAGGCAGCGAACTCGATTCTGCTTCTTGTCTTGGATCAATTTGGAAAAGAAGTTTGGTTCCGTTTTCTCAGAGACCCTTCAATTAGTCATCTGTATTCGTATACGTAAGATATAAGACTTGCCTGAACTTGAGAGAGGGAGATTGATGCTAAACGTCTGTCGATTTTTCTTATGTAAAATGCGTCTGTTGACATGGCGGATTTGAACATAAATTAAAATATTACGTAAATCAATTCAAATGCTATTTGATTATGTAACGCCCTATTAAAACCCTATTACACATGAAAAGGAAAATAATGTTTATTCAATAAAATTTGGCACAAAAAATAATCTAACGAAACTACTTAAGTTTGAGTATTGCTATACAAAAACATTATTTATCAACAAAATACACTACATATTATTTTCTACGTGACTCGAACTAACGAACAACGTCTAAGTTAGAATGTTAAACGCCGTACGAACACCTATTGGAAACTCCCTACTGTCATTATACGAACTGGACCACAGGTGAGATTCACCTTACAGACAATTTACCCTCAACGCACCATCGTATCGTGACAACATACAGTTTTTACGAGGCACATGGATAATTCAGGGGTGCCTTACTTTGTTTATGGCCTGAGAGGCTTTATTGGGGTACTACAGTAATTTGAGACGCACCGCCGAAATAACATCGCGGTAATATGGGGTAAGGGCTCTTTCACAGCTTCGCACTACTCATACGGAATTGTTTAGGATCTGGTGAACTTGGGACTGAAGAGTCGTATATTTTCATGTTGTATTTTTGGCTCTGCTTCTCAATTGTGTGGATATCACAATATACTCTGATTCGGATGCATAGTGCTTATTTTCCCTTGACCGGGAAATCGTTTAGTCTATTTCTTTTCTTAGTTGAACGTATGGTGTGCAAGGCAGCATATTCATGACCAAATTCCTCTTAGGTGATTGTAAAATGCTTGAGAGTATACGACGGTATGGTTTTTCGAAATCGGCTTCAGAAGACTTGTTAATCAAACTGATACCCAAATTTTTTAAGACGCTGGGGATGCTTCCATTCGCCCGGGGAATAACGAATTGCTGTGTGGGACACCTTGGGCTCGCTGAACAGAGTACCACTCTCTGACCAATATAGAATATGGCACTATCAGTGGCATTTTTTATCACATAAGTGATAATGCTGTGAGATTTATTGTAAAAGCTCAAAAGCCGAACAGATAGACGCCATCTATTTTTTATTTTTCGAAAATCAAAGGGAATTTTCCCATGTGATTTTTTTTGTTAAAATACATAAAATCTCGCCCATAATCCCCGAAGGGGTAGGCAGAGTCAAAGGGGCCGCAGGCCTCTTTAACCACATTCAGCCATTGTGAAAAAGTAGTGACAAGTGGCTAGCTTGTCGCCTAAACAATCAAATAGGTACCCAAAACCGGTTTTTATTGGGAAAGTATGGAAAATACTGTAGACGGTGAATTTTGATGAAATGTGTAATGATCTAAGTCTAGGTAGGGGTCTACCTAGACTCAGATCATTACATGTATAGAGATACACATCTGTCTGGGTAGACAGATGTGTATCTCTATAAATTTTTATTGTCCTATACTTTCTACGTTGGTTTTATATAAGGTATGTGACTGATTCCTTACGGCTGACGTTTTTTACGCCAACGGCGTTAAGCCACAAGAAATATAAGGTTTTTCCCGTCCAAGCCGCGAAGTTACATTTTTGCGGGAATGGCTGCTGAGTGAAATGGTTCAATTACAGTGCGGTTCTCAAACCGCAATCTTTATTATTCCGCGGACCACCTGTGGGCACTGGTCTACGGTTTTTTGGGCGACATCTGAGACTGTATCACGCATCAAGATGTAAACAAGACTTACAAAGGTTTTACTAAAAAAAAATATTTTTATCAAAATTTTGTTTATATTCGATCTTTCATTCATTAACGTGTTCGCCAAATAAGTAGCGTTGGGAAAAAATAAAATCGTTTGGAACGCTGTAGAAATGAAAATTTATGTCCAATCATTTTTAAATCCTACTAATATTATAAATGCGAAAGTTCGTATGTATGGATGGATGTTTGATACTCTTTACAAAAAACTACTGAATAGATTTTAATTAAACTTTAAAATAATATAGCTCATACACCCGAATAACATGTAGGCTATGTTTCATTAATGTACCACGTGAGCGAAGCCGCGGGCAGAAGTTAGTATAAAATATGCGTAAGTACTGGATAGAAGCCAGATCAAAGATGCAGTATCTACCGACAGGCGGTGTACGGTATGCCTCAAGTTCACTGCGCGTGAAATTAACTAACTATTTATTGTACACTCCATGTCAGCAGTGTGCCCATAAAAAAAGCTTATCCAGCTTTTTTTTTTGTTTCAGGTAATTATGACGAGATTAAATCTGCAATTGCTGTTAATCACGGTTAATTAGCAATACTGCACCGTGACCGAAGATAAGAGATGATTAAGTAAAATTAAGTTATTATGCACTCGATACACTTTTTCTAATGTTCCAAGTAAAACATTAACAAGTTGTGTATGTAAAATCTCACACCTCTGTTTTACAAAAAGAACCGTCATTGCCAATTAGAGTCGAATCGAATCTTCGGTCTCGGCTTTCGGCCCTAACATAACAGTCGAAAGCTACATTTCGGCTAAATAGGCCGAAGTATTGGCTAACGGTTTTTAGCAAGATCACAAACCAACGGACTTTTGCAAATGCCAAAAATTTTAAGTTTAAAAACTTTTTTTCTAGCATTACCCATTTCCATTCAGGGTTTGGTTCAGTCAATGAAATTAGCTTTAGCAAGTTTAACTATTACATTGAGAATTACGAACATCATACATACTTACACAGCCATAATATTTGAATGTGCAGGATTCATATGAGATGTCTTCTCCTTTTTTAAGCGAGATAGTGGTATAAATGCGTATTTAGGTTTAGAAACATCAGAGTTCTATGTGCCCGAAATCATCACCCTTAGCATGCTCCTTACTAAAAAAGGTTAAACTTCAGCTTTTCAGCATTTAATTTTCGGCTACAATCCGACTTCAGTCGGTCTCTATTCCCAACGAATGAAGGGCTCTGTCCACTTAGAGCAGACATTGAAACATAAGCCGGGCTGTTGCCCGGGAATAATTGTCTGCAGAACGAAGATTTATCGCTCGCGGGAGCGGAAACTTAAATGGCAGCGGCGGACTGAGAGTGGCTTTGAGTTTTTGCGACTAGACAGGGTACAACACGAAAATAGACACCGTGCACAAGCAATTCAACAACATCTTTGTTCTAAAATTACAAGTACATAATGATGATGACGATAATACAAAAGAAGAAAAGAAGATGGCTAAGGTGACTGTCATATGGATATACCTTAGGGGGACGTAAGTACAGTGGCGGACTTACAGCCTTGGCCGCCCTAGGCCCCAGGCCACAACTCTCAGTACTAAAGCTTCATCACTTATTTTTTATTACGATTGGCCGCCTCTACTATCTGACCGCCCTAGGCCCGGGCCTACTGGGCCTTAAGGTAAATCCGCCACTGCGTAAGTAGTAACTACTTAATGCATACACACTACAAACGTACTATATCAAAGTAACCAGTTATAGAAACCTTAAAATTAATATAAGCATTAGGACAAATTTACGTCTAACGGCTGTTTTATAATGTTCGAACATCAACAATTCAACGTAGCTTTTAAAGCATGTTTAAATTAATTAAATTATATTTGAATTGAGATCACTACATCTGACATTTTAATAATGTAATATAAAGTGCGTTATATTGAGTTCCATCCCAGTAATTTCTTTCATTTTATAATTGATTCACAATCCACAATATTGTTAAAATAATCCGCCGTAACATCAAGTATTCCATCAAATAGGTTGGGCTTTCACCGAAATATAAATTAATTATCATTTTGGTGTCGCAATATCACGAAAGCAAATTTAATTCGCACTACGCTCCCGGTAAAAGCAGTGATTGTGGAAAGGAAAAACAAAGGAACTAATACGGGTCCTTGCAGCACGCCACTGTATAATAGCTCAGTTCAGACAAAGCGTCGCATAAAACTATCACGGATTGACGCCCTGTCGACTAATTTCCATCCGCAAATGGAACTAAAAGCTAAAATTACCATTGGAAAGTGGATAGAGCCGAAGTTGGGTTATTCAGAAGCCATTCGGAGCGCTGTTTGATTGCTATATTCAGGACTAATACAGTTCCTGTTTGGCATTAATTGCATCAACAGTCGGTGAATGTCCAATTTTCGCGTGTATCAGTGGGAAATCCATTTGAGGGACTTAGAAATCAGGGATTGTCAAAATGTACGGATTGATTTTTGAAATTTATGTTTGTTATTTTTCTCTTTTGTGTCCTTTTAAAGCATGTTTTATTGACTTTCAAATGTTAAATAAAAGTTGTATAGCAAAGGTATATTAGAATGTTCGTTATCTATACTTAATATTATAAAGCTGGAGAGTTTGTTTGTTTGCTTGATTGCGCTAATAGGGAACTGGTCATTTAAATCATAACCCGCTGTGATAATAAATAGATCAAATATGTAATTTTCAATATAAAAAGAATTTTAAATATATTTACTGTTACATCACTTACAAAACGACAGCGTATCCTATTTATAACATTCAATTAAAAAAAACACCCCAATTTCCCCTCACCGAAATATAAACTCTGTCACGTTTTTTCACAATTGAAAATATATCCAATTGATTCTCCGGCCGAATACCTCCATCCCCTTTACATGTCTAAAAAGAGCCGTGTGTAAACGCGAAAATGCCATAACGGTGTTAAGATTTCCCGTGAGATCTTAAACTGTCATACGCCGCCCACACCAAGGGGTTATTCTGTTATTCGACGGCTGGTTTAAAAATTCCTTATGTGTCCGCCCACGTGTGCAAAAGCGTAATCCCCAGTTGACAATATCCTTTGACATCATCCTATCGCTTGATATTACGAGAATGTTTCGGAAACTTTTTTATTTTATTATCCGGCACAAAGGTACGGGCCTGAATTAAACGCCGCGTATTTACGAACAACAGACACATCTGACAGGCTAATGTGAGCTCTATTCAGGGCAGATAGAGTGAAAAATGTGAACCAGTGAAGGCTTTACCTATAATGAAATTCGTCAATACCAATATTTTGATACGGGCTCCGCGGTAACTTCATTCGAGAGCTCCAATTGAATCACGTGATTCTGTACCTTTGTTAAGATTTTCGGTGATACGTTTGGTCAATTTGTTGCTGAAATGGTCCGGAAATTTTATGTGAATTTTTAAACATACATAACATCACGTCCATAATCCCTAAAAGGGTAGGCAGAGTCAAATGGGCAGCATGCCCCTTCAACCATATTCAGCCAAAAATAAAGCCGGGCTGGGTTAGATGGAAAATTGTGAAAAGCAGTGACAAGCGGCTAATCTGTCGCCTACACAATCACACACCCAAAACCCGATATACAATTAGTCGCCTTTTACGACAATCTAGGCAAGAACCACTGTTGGCATATTCTTTTTAAGTCTCAAACCAACATGGGACAGTAGGCTGGGTGGGATGGAAAGCTGTGAAAAAAGGAGTACAAGTGGCTAGCGCCTACTCAGTCACATACCCAAAAGCCCGTAAACCATTAATCGCCTTTTACGACATGCTAGGCAAGAACCACAGTTGGCACATTCTTTTTTTTTGTCCCAGAGCAACATGGGCCAAGTAACAGACCAACAAGGGAAATTTTTTTAAACAAGCTTCGTAATTCATAACAAGAAAAAGGTCAAGGGATTAGGTTTGAATATAATCCTAGAAGAAATATTCTTTGATCATGTAGTATTTGTATGTTATTTGTCACTAATAGGAGCTTGTTTTCTTCAACATCAAAGAAGGGTATACGTATCTCTTTTCTGGTTTTACTGGCTAAAGCCGCATTCAAGGATATCAAACATGTTTAATCCTACTAATGTTATAAATGAGAAAGCTTGTATCTTTAGATGTTTGTTATTCAATAAACGGATTTATTTAACATTTAACATATAAGTAGTTAAAGATAAAAATTATAAAAATAAAATATCAAATACCACTGCAACATTTAGTTGCTTTTATACGAAGATTTTTTATATTTTTGAGGGTATAACAATAGTCAAGTAAACGAATCGATGATTCTCAAATTAGTTATAGTTTTAATTATTTGTAGTATTTTTGATTAAAAATTTATTTACCTAAATTAAAATTACCTGGACCAGATTATCTTCTTTTTCTTTCTAACACACCTAAACAGTTTCTGTACGTTGACCGCGGGGTTAACGTACAAACAATGCCTTTGCTGGCTTACCGTCCAAGTCTTCAAAGCGCGAAGATCACAATTCCTTTAGACTCGGTCTAACTAACGCGCAACTTTACCAGAATTTATCGGACTTTATTGCTTTACTTGTAAGTCTTCAGCTGGTTTAATATAGTAAAAAGTAAGTCTTGATATACTGACTTGCGTTCGTAAGTAGTATTCATGCGATTATTAGAAATAATAAATAAATAATAATTTCTCCAGATTGACACACCAATTCCCTCGTTCCAAACTAAGCTTGTGCTATGGCTACTAGGTGAACGAACAGATATACATAAATACCTTTATAAACATCCATGACTCGAGTACAAATGTCCATGTTCATCACACGAAACCTTCGTCTCTATCGGAATTAGAACCCGCGATTTCTGGTTTCGTGGCCAGGCTCTCTGACCACTCGACCAACGGACCAGTCCTATTATAACTGATGCAATAGCCATACCTAAATGCCACCATAACCAAACAATGGATAAATATCAGCGTAAGCTTGATGGTATATCTCACATAATATCTTCACGTCAAGCAACTACACTGTGCTCGATATTTAGATGGGTGCCCGGAACCATGTTCCAATTATCTGATCTTGTAAACTGAAAAATTACGACGGGTAGATTGCAGTAAATATGCAATCGATGAAGACTTATCTAATAAGTTTCTTACATTAATAGTACTCTTGTTATTTCATCATGATGCGGTATCGCGCTTAAAGTGGAACCTAAGCAAAACAGAGATAAATCGCTTGGAAGAATAACTAACCATATGTTTTGTCCTTTAACACAGGGTACCCTTACGAGTATAGTAAGTTCTTCGTGTTCCAGTTGGTCAATACTAATATAATATTTAGTTTTCCCAGCAATTCCAGAATCCCTCGTTTGTTAATCTAACCGTGAATATTTTACGAACGGAGGTAATTCCGCGGAGGTCTCCGCCCTCCCTGTGTCCTCCGTCTCGTCTCCTCTGACTACTTTAGTAGGTAGATCGGTGTTGAAGCATATTTCACGGGGGGCACATTTCAAGCGTACTATTTTTATGGGTTTGACCTTTAGAGACAGGGGGAAAGCCATTTTAGGCTGGAAAAGTGGTCTATTTTTAGTTGGATAAAGTGGGACACTTTAATATGAGCAATAATCTGATACAATGTTTATTTCTGCTTAATGAACTGAATAATGAGTTAATGTTTTTGTTCTGCCAAAATTTGTGCATATTCTGTGTATACGCGTTCATTGGCGTAGATTAAAATCCAATAAGCTTTTTCGGTTTTATGCTAAATATTTCTAACAAAAGTTAATATTCCGTGTTTTCATATATTTAATTAATAATTGCGTCTTCAAATGCATTTAAGTAATTTAATTTTGTTATTAATAACAAATGTTTAATTTACATTTTACAACTCTACCAAAATATGTTTTAAACACGACACCACCAAATTCTTTTCTGTGCGCAAAATGTTTAAAATAATAAAATTCTGCCGTCCGTGTACCTACGTATTTAATATCGCTATTCCTCTTCTGAAGCTATTTTAAATACACATTGTGACGTCACATTTCCTGCATCAAAGGAACATTCTGTCCCACTACAAAGCGTGTCTGCGCAAATCCGTTTTTAAAATGTTGAATTCCCATCTAAAGGTTTACTTAAACCTTTCATGTATAGCGCAGGATTACCTTTGGAATATTTGATGAATTTTCAGAGTACCGTAGATGCATGGAAGGGTAGCCATGGTTGCTTAAAAATCGGGGTGTGTCCCGTGTTGGGGTTGGGTTGTACAATGTGCTCCTTTTGTAGTTCCATAGCTAAGGTTATAAATTCTATGGATAAAAAATATATGAAATGACATAGACTATTTGTTACAGTGTCAATAAAGTGCTGCTAGAGCATCATCGATTTGGTTTTAAGTTACATAATCGACACCGACTCCAAAGATTTGTTACAACGATTGCTGTTCTATTTTTTATTTTTAGTTATATTTTTTGAGTTGTGTTTTTAGTTTTTTATTTGTTTTATTTTTAAACACAAAAATAAAAATATTTTATCACATGCCATTTTAAATGCCATCTGCGGTGATCTGATATTTTAGGTTATTATTTAGGGATTTTAAGAAATTAAATTTAGGAATTTCAGGGTAAATCGGAATTCATGGTGACCCTATTTGCAAATAAGGGCTCGGCGAAGGTAGGAAAATAACAATTTTAATAAAAAGTTAGGTGCATATTTGCGTGCCTGAACTCCCTTAGTGATTTCCCTCGGCTATGTTTACTGATCAGATGGACCAGAGGTCGATACTTTGAACTTTTACATGGTGCATATTTTATTAAAAAGCTTAGTAGCGAAATCTTCTACGTTTGCGTAGAAGCTTTCGCTACTAAGCTTTTAATAAAAAAAAGTGTATCATATGCTGCAAAAAGTGCATATTATGCTGTCTTTCTTTGAAAGTAAAGGTAATTTTTTTTACATTCTTAAAGCTAAAGTAGAATATTCTTAATTTTTTTTTTGCAAATTATATTATGCTTATATCCGTCTGATATGACTTTAGAGTGTGTCAAGTAAGTAGTTGTCCAAGTTCAATTATATATATGCGAAATGAATGATGACGCTGTGATGTAATTTAGTACGCCAGATGCTTAAACCTTAAGTGACATTTTCTTTTTTTATCCCAGATAAAATAATGTCCCTTGGGATGCACAACAGAGTCGAAGCAGTTCGAATTCCACGCCGGCAAAGATATATAGGCCAAGCTAGTTAACAATAATGCGTAAATGATGATCCGGAATGATGAAGTAAGAAAGAGAGTCGGTCTGAAAGACAGCGTCGGAGTCAAAGTAAGAAGAGGCTTGCTCCGATTGTTAGGACATGTGGAAAGAATGGATGACGAAAGATTGACTAAACAGATATACAATGCGAAAGTGAAAGGATGTAGGAGCCGAGGAAAGCCCAGGCTCACCTACCACGACCAGATTAGTCGTGTATTAACAGAAGGTGATTTTAGGAGCCATAAAAACCGTAGAGCTTGTATGAAAAAAAAAGGTACAATAAATTATAATGGGTAAACATTAGTTTTTTACATTTATTGGGTAATATTAGTCATAGCTAGCCAGTTTCGGACAAGATGATTTCCGCGACACTTTATAAACGTTATCTTAACTTAAGTCACAAGAATCATCCCGTCCGAAACTGACTATGAACAAAAAAAAAAAAAAAGAAACAAAGAAAATGAAAAATTACAGCACTGAAAATTGGTCAATTAGGTGCCTGTCTCAGCATTTGCTACTGCAGCAACGCAAGCGTTGCCACAGCAGCGCTGGTGTTCCGGCATATTCCACCGTTATTTAATTACATACTTTAATTATGCATTATTATTAGATGAATAATAACAATTCTGTATACGTTGTATGTACAAGTAATTAATGCCCGTTTAACAGACATTTAATCAAAATCGATTTTCTTAATAATATCTACTGCAAATCCAATGATGAAAATCAATACACTCTAGTCACACTTGTCTAATATATATCATGAATAGTTAATTACTACAGTTATCCATTATTCTTCCATTCATTCTAGGGAATCTACTCATGTGTACAGCTCGTGACAATATACCGTCCGCGATACGGTTACTCGGTGCGGGTTCGATTTCCGGCGAGATAAGGGCCCTTCGACGGGCCCTTTGTGTTTGTGTGTCTGTGTGTGTTTTGCAGGAAATGCTGATGTTGCTGAAATGAGGGGGACTGGAATGTGACTGAGTGTCACTTACATTTGGGAGGCAGACTTTTGATTTGCTTATTTGTGGTGTAAACGCGATATGTGTAGATTTTTACATATTAGCTCTGACTAACAAGTAACTTAAGAAGTAAGTTACGGATATCAGAATCAACAGTTTTAAAACAGTATTAACAAATATATACTTAAATGAATAATAGATATTAACACGAATTTTTGTCCTGGGTGAGGATCGAACCAACAATTCTTTGCGCATAGGGTAAAAGGTATACATAGAATCGATTAATTAATTATCTGTGGTACATCTACCAACATCCACCTGCTACGTCACAATATAAACAATACTATCCAATAAATGACTTCAACTTATGACATAAATTAACTTTTTAATGTAACCGGTTAGATACATTTACACTTTACATTCTGATATCAGAATGTATGGTGTAAATGTATCTAGCCGGTTACATACCGGTTAGATTGTTCTCACTTATTTCTATGTGCATCAACCGTGTCTTGACATTATTCAGGGTCTGATTGCAGTGAAAGCTATTTATAAACATAAGCTGGTATACAAACATGCATACATACATAACATCACGCCCATAATCCCCAAAGGGGTAGGCAGAGTCGAAGGGGCAGCAAGCCCCTTCATCCACATTCAGCCAAAAATAAAGCCGGGCTGGGTTAGATGGAAAATTGTAAAAAAGCAGTGACGAGCGGCTAACCTGTCGTCTACACAATCACACACCCAAAACCCGATATTCCATTAGTCGCCTTTTACGACATGCTAGGCAAGAACCACAGTTGGCACATCCTTTTTTTTTTGTCCCAGATCAACAGGGGCCAAGTCCCAGACCAACATGGGACATAAGCTGTTATTATAAGAAATAAAGAATCTTTTCATTAATACGCGAAGCAAAAACTTTGTGCTACTTTTTATGAGAATTACACAGACGGAGGAGTATGAGATTTGGCACAGTTAAAGTTTATATGGAGAAGGAGTGCAGAAAGCTAATGTTTTAATAAATAATTTAAAATAAAACTAATAATGGTCGAATTTCGACCAGTGGACGATCACTAGTATACGAAATTACGCGAGTTTCTCAGCAAAATATATACAGCAACACACATTGATTGATTGATAGATACTGAAGGCGTCTTGAGAATATCGGTCCGATGCGTTGGCGATAATTTAGCGGATTCCTTTGAAGACAAATTGGAATGGAAAGTAAACATTTTATGTTCCGCTTCACAACGTTTCTTCGCGATTGGATCAGTATGGACAGACGTCCCCTACCGATCATATTTTATAGATGGAATCTTGGCAGCCAATCATTGTTGCTCGAATCGTTGTCGAGTCTTCAGATCCAATGTTGATTTATAATCGAGATCTCGATGGCAAAATGTATGAATGTCTCTGAATGTCAAGCATACTTCTGTGTTTACAAAAAAGATCCAAATAAAAATAGCTTTTGCCTACTCGATCCGAATTGATACAAGAACTTTCGTACTTCTCACTAAATCTATGAATCTTTATGGAAAAAAAAGTAATTAAAGTTCCTTAGGGTTCAAACTTTACACTGGACTCTGTTAAATAGTTTAAGCGTGAAAACGTAACATACAAACGGGCAGGCACACAGAGTTAGTTTCGTACTTTTAATATTAGTAATTAATATTCGTTTCTTCCGACTACATTCTCCAACAACAAATATCCTAATTGCCCAGCAAAACAGCGCACCATATTTTAATGAGCGTCCTGTACGGTAAAAAGTAACACATTTGCACAGCGAATTTCGCACAATAGTGAGGTTACAAGACCCATAATGCGGGCGCCGTTTCAGCGACTGAAAAACATTTTTCATGATGCGAAATGGCGGCTAAGTACTGCTCACCGCGATGCTGGGTGCAATGAATGGAATATTATTTTTTAAGCCCTCATTTGGGTTGTCTGCGCGCTAAATTAGGGTGCGATATTCATGGTTATTGAATGTCGTTTCCGGTTTTAGTTTAGGGTGTTCTAAATACATATGAACGATGATTGCAATGATAGGAAGTCTATAAACGATTTCTTTTTAATTTATCTAGGTAATATTAAAAGTTAAAGTTTATATCTTCATATTGTATGTTTATGACAGGTTTTACACTGGCAGAAATGGCAGTAAGTATGACAGATTTTCTTGAAATTTGACACATTTAAGTTAGATACATTAAATCTGTAACATTACCTTGTGTGTTGTACCAATGTGTGTTGCTTAGAAACTGGATTCATGTACGAGACATTTTTTTATTCCGACAAAGAAAGTAGTTACCATGAAACAACTGCAATTCAAGATTTTACTTATTGGGTGGGTGGTTTCTCGAGGAAATACTATTACAAGAGAATTTCTATATTAGCGATATCTCGTAGAATCTTATCACAAGTTGTGCTAAGCTTAGTTATTTTATTCAAATCGGCTAATGCTAAGAATATTTTTTGTTAAGACCACAATAAATACGAAACGAGGTAAACTAAATTCCCCTAAAATCGGCTTTACTACAACCAATACTCAAATATTCTTTACATTTCCATAACTACGGGCGATGGCTACCGATTTTCAGATGGACCATCTGATATTCCGCTTATTTTTAAGCTTCTACAAGTACTTATATTAAGCTCATATGAGTATACTTGGCACAGCTCTAAAGCGATATACGGTGTCCCCAAAAAGGTTCTTCAAAAGCCCAAATCCGGGTTCTCTTGCCCTAATCCTCGGGACGTGATACTCTGTAAGCAAGCGTGTGGGCATCCGACGGTATATTTCGGCATGTTTATACGATCGATTCGGTTCAGGTACCCCCCGATCGGAAGGGAGTGTGCATATCATTTTTATTTTCCTTGTTGCTTAGGGCAGTGCTTCTCAAACTTTTTATGCTATGGAACCCTTTTAGGAAGCGGAGTATTTGACGGGACCCTAAAACAGCGCGGGAGGCAGTGCGGGGTGGGGGGGGGGGGGGTGTAATAATCGACTTTTAACGGATTTTCCCCCAGGAGTTATGATATTTATGATCAGTACCAATTTTCGTGGAACCCCCAGAAAGGCTTCAAGGAACCCCAGGGTTCCGCGGAACACACATTGAGTATAGCTGGCTTAGGGGAACGCAATAAAGAATGTAAAGATGAATTTTAGTTTTGGTTCACTCGTGTTACTCAATAAAATGTAACAGAAGGCAAAATTTATCTCGACTATACCCATATCATGTGCCTATCTACTTCTAATTTGTATTTATTAAGTTTCTTGCCTAGCATGTCGTAAAGCGACTAAGGGTATATGGGGTTGTGGGTATGTGATTGTGTAGGCGACGAGCTAGCCACTTGTCACTTCTTTTTCATCTAACCCAGCTTATTGTCCATGTTGGTCTTGGACTTAAAAATAATGTGCCAACTGTGTTTCTTGCCTAGCATGTCGACTAAAGGTTAATAGGGTTGTGGGTATGTGATTGTGTAGGCGACGAGCTAGCCACTTGTCACTACTTTTTCACAATTTTCCATCTATCCCAGCCTATTTTTGGCTGAAAGTGGTTAAAGGGGCTGCTGCTCATTTGACTATGCTTACCCCTTTGGGGATTACGGTTGATGATATCTATGTAAATTAAGAGTCAACTGCCAGGCTTCTTATTGACAGGGTTAAAGGAAATCCCTGTTGGTTTTATTTTCAATTAGTGTTTGAAGCTTTTATATTCCTTATCCATTTGCGTTAAACGTTCGGGACAAGAGCGGGACTCGATTGTAAGGACGCGCTTCAAATGCGAGTGATGTTTTTTCGAACCTTGGCACGTATCTCTAGATTTGTTTCATTGAAATTGATGATGTGATTGATTATACTCATAACTTGGCACGTTTTTTTTAATGTTCAGTTAAATAAGACAGTTGACTTAATAATTCTATTTAGTCTATCGATTAGATTACTAAATAAACATTTCGAAACATGACGGGGATACAACGTAATTTCACGCTACGTCATGTGTTACACCAAAGCTCCTAATACAGAACTTTGATTTAATATCACTACATATTATAAAACAAAGTCCTCCACCGCGTCTGTCTGTTCGCGATAAACTCAAAAACTACTTCACGGATTTTCATGCGGTTTTCACCAATAGGGATTTTGAGGAAGGTTTAGGTATATACATATCCCGGGCCCAGCCGGAGCTACCAAATAAAACATTTATCATATACTAAAACGTTATGAATGTAATGACATATACTAAATAGAATTTAACTGACGGGACAAATACATTTCATCGACCCAAATTTATATTACAATAGCTGACTCGGCGCACTTCGTAACGCCCGTTCTTGAATTTTCAATACCCTTTTTTTTCCGTGCATCTTTTTTATTTTTTTCTTTCACAAAAACCTGATAATAACAAACACAACTAAAAAAGAATTAGCGAAATCGGTTCAGCTGTTCTCGAGATTTGCGCTGAGCAACACATTCAGCGATTCATTACCGACTTTCAAAAAAAAGGAGGAGGTTCTCTATTCGTTTGTATGTATAATATTTTTTTTTATGTTTTTTTATATTATAAATACTTAGGTGTGAGTACTTTGGAAGTGCCAGCTTTAGGTAACCAACTTATACGCTGAGTTTACGTGTTACTATGAATATGGCGTAGTTCCATTGCGAATATTGGTGGCAAGTGAAAGCTAGAACTTAGGCACCAAGATTAATAGTCGATCTTAACATATGTACGAGTTTCCGGTTTGTATACGTTGGGTAACTTGCGTCGGCAGTACTAAGTAAGGTAGCTTTAGGAACTTGGACTGGGGTCTAGTTATTATATAGCAAATAACAGTAAGGAATCTTCGTATTTAACTTAGTGTTAATATTATGTATAAACTGGTTTGCCAGCCTACGGAATAGGCCATAAATTATCCTTTGTTTAATTCTTAAGATTTAAGATACAAGTGATATGAGGTCTGGGCGTAACCAAAGCAACTACAACAAAACAATACAATACAATAATTATTTCAGGATGCTGATGGGACTTCTTAGGTTGTGTAGCGCATCGACTATGTTCTCTGAGGCAGCAGTTGGTGATTTTTACGCCATCATTAGAAAGCGTACTGCCTCGATGCTTGCTCGAATGCGCCAGAGTTCCAACAGCATCCTGATGGTTATTAAAGAGAAACCATCGTGTCCCATAATGGGACACTCGGTGCTCATCCAATGCGTTGGAAATAAAGTGCAACTGTAAATGCGGAATTAATTACCTACTAACAAATATTTTTTTTTTTACTAACAATTTTGTATGGATTTTGACTGAAACAAATACTTACTAATATTATTATTATTAAAACCTTAGCCATACAATAGGAAAGGAGGAGAGGTGTCTCTAGGCTGTGTACAATATATGAAGGCTGTCTGATTTGGGTTTTTTTGAAGAACTCTTTTGTGGCACATTAAACATATTTAAATAAATGTTTAAACAAATTTGCTATTTTTGGAAACTGGTCAGAAATATATTACATCCTTTTTTCTACTATAAGCATGTTATAATGTGACGAAAGTACGATTACATACGATTTACAAGTACAGGATACAGAGGTGAATAACCGCTTCCGCCCAGCAGTCTGTCGCGAACTTCGTGTCACTGTTTCTCTTTACATTGTGACTTCAGTGGAAGTTGCGCCATTAGCGGAGTGGCGTTTCGGACGAACAACTGCGGCCGAAACTTTCTGCCATCACTCATTCATTTTATAATTCCACGCAACTTTAACTATATAAGTAAGGAGTGGGAGGCTTTTACTTGAACTTTAAGTGAAAAATGTTTTTAAAAAGCTAGTGTGCGGTGGAAATTAAGATCAGACTGCATCACATACATTCATATGACTCCGAGGTAAATAGCTTAAGCACTTGTGTTACGGATATCAGATTCAACAGTGTATTACAAATATATACTTAAATATTGGATTTTAACACCCAGACACAGAACAAACACAAGTATTTATCATACAAATGTTTGTCCTGGGTGGGGATCGAACTCACAACTCTTGGTGCATAGGGCAGGGTCACTACCGAATAAGCCATCGAGCTTGTCAAATTAATTCAATCGATAAACAATCGACATGAATTGCTCAAATTCAAGTTCGTAACTCCGACTTAAACCCTTTGTTGTCTCTGTAACATGACGGCGAATTGAACAATGCGATCGAACAGAAAACAGCCCGTCTGTCTGTCCGGCCAGACGCACATGCATCCCCGGAATGCTGGTGTACGTTTTCAAATCGATGTTGTGAGAGCAATCTCGGAGACTGATTGTCTGACTAGAAGAAACTAGCGGGTGCCCGCGACTTCGTCTATGTTTACTACTTTCTGGTCGTTTGACTTCTTGTGTGTGGGCGACAGACTAGCCACTTTTTCACAATTTTCCATCTAACCCAGCCAAGTTTTGTTTCTGGCTGAATGTAGTTAAAGAGGCCTGCTGCCTCTTTGACTCTGCCTGCCCCTTCGGGGATTATGGGCGTGATGTATTCTTGCCGGTTGAATTGCGAGCATTTTTATTGGGTGAGGCGTTGATAAGATACTAATTTTGCGTATCTTTTGACATTGCTCTGTTACAGAGACGGAATGTGCTTTACGAGTATTTGTTGAATTTTTCAAAATAAAATTTGGTCTGTCCAACATTTAACGTGCCAAATATCACAGAGTGTTTTTACTTAAATAATTGATTTAATAAATAATAATAAAAAAAAAATACATTACAGTATTATGAATTCTATACGAATTCGCTATTTATAAAAAATCTCTATTCTATTTTATTTGCCCTCCAGCAATAGAAAAGATGAGTACATCCAAGACCTGGGCGCCAAAGCCTCGTTCATTAGTTAAACGAACGGGCAGCCCGCGAGGGAATCCGTCCCGGGGGCACATTGCTCAAATATTATAAAATGTTTAGCGGACCCTTTGTCGCGGCAAACAGAGGACTGCCATTAGACCTGTGGCACCCAGTGGTTCCCAAACTGTGGTCCGCCGACCATCAGTGGTTGCCGCTGCTGGCCAACTCGTTTGTAGTTTCTAGATGGTACATAGGCAGTTGTATAATATTCGGTCCGCGTGACTTAAAAATGTATTTTATTTTAAATTATAAAAGGTTATCTAAGGATAACTGATTCTTAAATTTTAACAGTACATTTTAAGGCATGTATTCCCTGTTAAAAATTATGAAAAAAGTTAACCGTTATGAAATGAAAGTGGACTTCGTTCTCAAAAGGTTGGGAACCACTGCATTAGATAGAGGTAAGGCAGAGGGCACACAGGAGGTTTAGTAGACGTGAGATTACGCGGATACAAGTTTGAATGGTCTACCCTACGAAGGGTGCAGGTTCAAACCTGGGCACGTACCTCTGCATTATTCCAATCTATGTACCTACCGGCTTATACCACTTGCTCGATAGTAAGAAAAAAGTGATTAGCTTGTTATAACAGTTTATAACTGAGTAGTCATTTTAAATTTGCCGTATTGTACTTATCCGAACATCATTGATAACAATATTTAATTTTTGTTACAGGTATAGAAAATCTTCTTGGGTTTTGGAAAAGAATCGACCCCGCTACAACTTAAACTCTTAGTTTATCTTGTATTATGGTAACAGTACATAGATATATTAATATCTAGCTAGGCCTTATACCATCACCAAGAAATAATCATAGCATGATACAAGTTTTGTTTAATAGGGAACAATACTGGGTCAAAAAACTATAATTCTATTTAGTCCATCAGTTAGATTATACAAATATACAAGACACATATTTTTTGCTTTATCAAGATAACAAAAAATTACAAAAGATAAAGAGCATCAAAGTTTTGGAGCGGGGGCTTCCGACGTCACTTGTAAAAATTGTACCTACGTGTGACGTCACGCGCAATTTGAATCCGCCGTATCTTTGCCAGTGTTTGTTTGACAAGTAAATGAAAAAATACGTGTTAATTGTTTTTTTTATAATCTAACTGACGGACTAAATAGATTTTTTTAGTCCGCTCCTCTATTGTTATGTTTTAGAGTGTGATATTAAATGTTTTGTTTAAATAGTACAGTTTTAAAAAAATTTGCAATCGCATTCGGAGTAGACACAGCCGGTTCACTACTTTCTGCAATAAGCCACTCCATCGCAAGGGAACGTGGCAGTTTCTAGAGGTTCACAGCCTAAGAGAGAGAGCCGAAAGTGAGGTCCCTCTCACCGGCTGCCCCGTCGTAGACTCTGCTAAGCGTCGCTAGGCTACGCTGGCGTTCCGCTTACTTTTCTGTCAATTTCTTCTTTCAATGTCCGTATCACTTCTTTGCGCGAACATTCAGTGAGAATAACGGTGGGGTTAAATACTGTTATATGTCAACAAAGTAAAAATGCTGACATACCACCACCCCGCATGATCCATGCCCGTTTTGTTTATTTTTCAGGGGTAATGCTGTCTGTTTGTCAGGATTTTGCCCTTTTTCTGTTTAATTAAGGGGTTTTATAGCCATTTTTCGTTTAGGATGTTAAATCGTTACCCCTTCACCATTATGTCCCATTTTTTTTTGTGTTTTCTGTGACCGTGAACCTAGACTTAGTGACAAATTTAATCATCATCACTTCAATAGTTTAGTAATCCCATGTTGGTCTGAGACTCGTAAAGAATGTACTGGTTATGTTTCTTGCCTGTCATAAAAGGCAACTAATGTTCAACTGGACGAGCTAGCCACTTTTTTACAATTTTCCAACTAACAAACTTTTCTTCCTTGAATTCTGCCTACTTCTGATTGCTGGCGGGATGATATGTATGTATGTATGTTGTTTGATAATGTATAAAGTTTTCTCACTATGTTTTCGCTAATTATATTCCTAGCTAGATAGTTCAAATCTACACAACAGTATAGCTGAAAAAATCAGAGTCACGTGCTCGGGTTTAAGCCTCAAATGAGGCCCATATATTTAATAATTAATTATCCATTACGCTAACACCGCTATCTTCATTATCTATACTATATTAATATTATAAAGCTGAAGAGTTTGTTTGCTTGAACGCGCTAATCTCAGGAATTACTGGTCCGATTTGAAAAATTATTTCAGCGTCAGATAGCCCATTTGTCAAGGTAGCCTATAGGCTATACAACATTAACCATAAACGCGGGCACAACTAGTAAATAGAATATAATACAACTAAATACTTAACACTTAAATCTACTAATTACATATAACAACTAAAACATCAGAATAGCGAACGAACATTAATCATGTACGAGATTTAATACCGACATATTCATTACCCGATCCGCTGGTATGACGTTGAAATGCCGAAATTCAATTAATCAATTACCACGCGCTAATATTATCCGCCATTATTGAAATTAACAAATTCCTACACAGTTGTAACTCCGTGGAGATTAACAGGTGAATTCTATGTACTAACATAACAAGCTTATATTATACTAAGTTTTGCCCGTGACTTCATCTGCGGAGACTACAGATGTGGGAAGATGTCTTTTTAGTTATTTGTTTTCGAGCTGATTTTTCAATTGTCCGTTAAAATACAATCCAACGCATCCAATGGCAACCACATCCATGAATCTTAAGTCAGCCACACTGTTACAACGAATCCATTGTGACCTTATTTATATAATTACATTAGCACTTTAAACATACATACATCCACAGACTGCAAATATCATTCATATATATACGTCTCTCTGCATTTTTTCGTAGTAAGTACAAATGGTCCAAATACTCATCATGAGGCTATTTCGACTGATTCTAAGCGTCATATCGTTTCATGCGAATGGGTACAATCATGTAACCATTAAATAATGTTAATACAATATTATGAAATAATTCAAAGCAATCTAATTTAGAACTCCAAGAATCCAAACTCCATATAAAACAGATTAATTTCCTATTCAACCTTTTAAGAAATGAGTTTAATCGAAATTTCACTTGAAAACACATTGGTTAATCTATTTTAATATTAAATAGGCCGGCGTTTACGCTAAGTTTCGGACGAAACTTGTTAAACCTAATACTTGACAAAGGGAATGTTAAGTGACAGGATAACAAAAGGCCGAATCAGGTAATAGGCGAAACGATGCCCTTAGGCCGGGCCTGGGCGTCCAGCTGAGGGTGCGAAGATATATGGAGGCGATATAAATAAATAATAAATAAATAAATATCCGACAACATCACATACATTGATCTGACTCCGAGGTAAGTAGCTTGAGCACTTGTGTTACGGATATCAGAATCAACGGTGGTATTACAAATATATACTTAAATATCCGATATTAACACCCAGACACAGAACAAACACAAGTATTCATCATACGAATGTTGGTTCTGGGTGGGGATTGAACCCACAACTCTTGGTGCATAGGGCAGGGTCACTACCAAATGCGCCATCGAGCCATTCAGATATAGATAAAATATAGATGACAATTAGACTCATTCAAAGATTCCACAGAAAACCTATCAACCTTAAACTCTTCTGCATAGCATTAGGTACCATTCAAAGTCAAAAGTCAAAGTCAAAGTACTCTTTTTTTATATAGGTTTAAAACAAACAACATTCCGGTCGGGGTCTGCATAATCCAAATTTAACGAGCGACTATTATATTCTAGTGATTGCTATATGACTTATGCAAGCTTTAAGAAAGATTTTCAAACAAATTGGATTATATACATTTTTAAATCTATTTGAATGTATAGATTTAATAGCAGAGTAATATGTCCTTACAATTGAAGAACTAACGATCTTTACAAGCTTTTTTTTGGCTGGCCTGATGGTCAAGTGGTCAGAGACCATGGCCACGAAACCGAGGGTCGCGGGTTAGAATCCCGCTAGGGGCAAATGTTTCGTGTGATGAACATGGGCATTTGTACTCGAGTCATGGATGTTTATAAACGCATTTAAGTATGTATATCCGTTCACCTAGTATCTATAGCACAAGCATACGCTTAGTTTGGGACTAGGGAATTGGTGTGTCAGTCTGGAGAATTTATTTATATATATATTTTTTTTAAGCTCATTAAACGATTTTCGATAGAAAATGCTCATAATTGCCGGAAATATCGCATGCCAGTGGAACACCGCCATTAACTAACGATATCCCGCGCCGCGTTCGGGACTGTAGTCTCTACCCTGTACCGGGCTGCGCTCCCCAGGGCGCGCAGGGCTGCCAGCACTCGCTAATTAGAATACGATAAATCTGCGAACAGGGGGTTGTATTCTAGAAAGTTATTTGATAACAAGTTTAGTTGCTAACTAACTATACTCTATTTTCCTAGCGGGGTATGCAGAGAATCGAACGACATATAGCACGATCCTTACACACCTCACTTGTTTCTTAACATTCATAATCATTTTCATACAAGCTCAACGGTTTTTATATATTGGTAAAGATAATAGTTGTTTTGAATAACGATTAAAGTTAAATTACTAAAACATCTTATATTGAAATACTGTTATTTTTCTGGCAGGCATTTGTCATAGTTGTTAAAATTATATTACATCTAAACACTTTAAAATTCGTTCTGCACTGAGACAGATACCTGTTAATGAATCCTTTAATATTTATAGCGTCTGTCTGTTTGCTTAGCTTCGTTGATTGTAATGTCCCGAATACAAGGCTTTAAGTAATTTTCATTGGTCATTGATTTAGATTTCCATAACACAAATCATCATGCTTTATCAAAATTAAAATCAATCAAATCAAATTGTTATCTAGTAATTTTTAACTAATACATATCGTAAGGCCACCTGTCTTTAAGTATTCATGTCTCGTATCCGTTATCAACGAGTGGCATACCCCAAACAGTATAGGTACTTTTGAGAATCCTTTTTTTTATAGAGCACTTAAAATAGGAGAAATTCTAAAAATTCAAAGGCCTCAAAAAAGCACTTATAATTCGTAAATTTTACGAAATTCTCTAGAGCAATGTGAATCTACCTCCCATTTCGGAATGCAGATTCTACCGAGAAGAAACCGGCAGGAAACTCGGTAGTTACTCTTTTCAGCGTCAAAATATACATGAGCAACATACACTTTTTTAAAGTTCTAAACCAAATCATATGACTGTGACTGACTGTGGGAGATCCTACAAATATTATAAATGCGAAAGTTTGTATGTATGGATAAATGTTTGTTACTCTTTCACAAAAAACTACTGAATGGATTTTAATATTGCTCATACACCCGAATAACATATAGGCTATGTTTCATCGATGTACCACGCGAGCGAAGCCGCGGGCAGAAACTAGTGACATTATATCATTACAATTAAAGTGTAAGATTAGAGCAGACCAGCCCCCAAAGGTGGCACCTCAGTGGAGAGGGTCAATTAAAATTTGTCCGGCCTTTCTCTCAAGGTACAGCCCTACTGCCCAAAGCGTCTCTTCGAAGGGGATCCCGTACCTTTGAAATGTGGTATTTTGATGGATAGTTTTAGCTTTCTGATTATACTGTTCGTTGTTTGATGTGCGGAGGCTTAATGCGACTGCGGGCCCGCTGGAGCAGAAGAGATGGCTCCACCACAAGCTATGGTACAGTTGATATTCCGTTTGATGTTGTCTATGGAACCTTTAACAAGCCTGGTTAGTTCGTGTGTTCTTATGGGTCTGTTAAAGCAGAAGTTTATATGTTGCTTGGAGAGTATTATGAGTAGTTATGGTCTGTAGGTCTGCTGGGGTTGAACTGATGATTGCGCTACAACCTGTGTTTATGTTTAATTTTGTCTATGGATGATATGTTTCTTGCAGAATTCTAGTTATATTCTGTGGGAAGCTAGGGATGTAGTAGAAGAGTTCATATTATGTTTTCTATAGAAAATGTTACTAGGAGCATACTGGGCCGTCTTCAATTTAGAGGCAATGAGATCATGAAGAAATTAATATGTTTTCCGGTAATAAATATTGTTGATCCATCCAGTATATTGAATATTTAAGAATATATTTGTAATACCACTGTTGTTTCTGATATTCGTAAGTGCAAGTGCTTAAGCTACTTACCTCGGAGTCAGATCAATGTATGTGATGTAGTGTAATATTTATTTATTATTTATTTATTTATTATTGGTAATCTGGACCTACAGAGGCCTCTCAGTCGTCGAGCCCTGGTCACGTGCCCTAACTGCCCAATGGGAAAGAGGAACTGGGATTTGAGAACACTGCATAGTAAAAGTTTGTATGTTAGAGCCATAATATTTTTTTTTTGGTAGAGATGATATTCTAGTATGTTAATGAGATAGACCAGTGTTTTTCAACCTGTGTGTCGCGACCCTCAGGGGAGTCCCTGAGCCAAAATCGGGGGGTCGCCGCCAAAGGAAAACAGCAAAGTTCTACACACTATTAGTGAGCAACTGTTTTCTCTCTATGACCCAGGGGGTCGCGATTTTTTTTTAAACCATATTTAAAAAGGTTGAAAAACACTGAGATAGACGAACCAAAATGAGGCACATATAATGCATAAAAAGCTAAATTGACGTACGTACGTCTATTAATTAAAAGGAAGTTCCGAACTTCACTTAAGTTGCCTACTGCTCAACCCGAGCCAAAACAAGCGAAATTGAATAATCCTTTAATTAAATAAACAAAAATTTAAAGCAAATCCCGACTTTAAATCAAAACTTTAACGCCCCAATCGGTTCCATCCGATAACTGGATTAATTGATTCTCGACTTTATCCCCCCGCATTAAGGGTTTAAAGTTTCCGCTAACCCTTAATTGACCTGATACTCTGGTTGCCGTAACCCGAGGCCTGAAGACAAGTTGGCGAGTTCGTTTGAAACGGGAACTTGGCTGGTAACTACGTAGTTACCAACCTAACTGAAATGTTACCGAGAGCCGCAACTAGCGGATGCTGTTAGGGTTGTCACCATACGAAATTCATATTCCACCAATATTATGTGTCAAATAAATATAATGCATAATCATATAGGATGATGACATGATGATGTCAGTAGCCCTCGCAGATGTAGATAGGGTCTAAAGAGCGATAGCTTTCTTAAACCACATAAAAAAAATACCGTCGAGTTGGGTTAGATGAAAAATACTGAAAAACCCAATAGAGTAGACTAGTAGTCGTTTTTTACGACATGATAGGTGAGGAACACAGTTGAAAAATTATTTTTAAATCACAGACTGACAAATATTATATATAATACTAGACATTACTCTTTCTGGGTGATTAATTACAATTACGTAACATCGATAATAATAATTCTGCGATGTTAAGCTTTCGCCTTGCATTATCACTGGAAATAATATTCAGTATTTTGGACATGCATGTGTGTATGTTAAATGTAAGTGTAGGTGAGTAAATTTTACATGCATTTACATTAAACATAGATAAAATTTACGTATAATTTTAAAGCGAGGACCCGTGGCAAAAAGATCTTGCAAAAATACGTACCTATATTGATCTTGTAAACAGCATGTTAATTGTTTTCGAAGCGGATTTTGTTTAAAAGATTTCGCTCCGTCACCGGGGCAGTCTTCAAAGCAAGATTAATTGTGTGTGGCGCAAAGGGGACGACCCCACGTTTTGGGTGGAATTTATACAGAAACCATTTAAAGACCGGTTAATGTGATGTTTTCAATTTGTAGTTTTTCCGTTTAGAAACACATCAAGTATGTATTTTTTTTATTCAGGATTTGAACTCACTACTGCATTTATACAGTCGCAGCCTCATAGCAACTTTGTTTAGATTGTAATATAAGTACTAATTTTAAAAACTCAAATTAATTTCTCCATATCCTGTTAGTGAGGTTTACATACAAATGTGTATTCAGCAGTTACACGAACAAATAAAATCAAATATTCAATGTCAAAAATTCTTACCTATTTTGAGCCGTGTTTTGATAACCTTTCTAATGGTCCATAGCACATACCTAACAAATATACAGCTTTAGGTATAAGTTTATATTCTATAATTTACAATTAGAACGGAAAACGTTCGTTTTAGGTACGTTAAATTACTCTCTGATTTATTTTTGTAATAACATCCTTATAGCTTTCCTAGTACATAAATGAATGTGCGAAATAAATAAATATATATTTAACAGAAATGGTTATCATATTAATATGGAATTATGAGGTCATCGAACGAACCAACAGAACCGTATTTATGTATGCAAGTTGTAGCGTATAGTGCCTCTGTGTGTCGTGTCGGTTCGAATTTCAGGACAAGCATCTGGTGTGGATGCAACCATGGATAGAAAAAGATTTTAGTTAGATCAAACATAAATTAGAGGAAACAGGTCAAGATCAATGTAACCTATGTCCTTTTTGAGAGTTCAAACATTTGTTATACCAAATTTAATAACAATCGCTTACGTTGATAAGAGATGAAAACGTAACAGATGGATGGCTTCACAACATACAGGTCGATAGAACTTTCATAATCTATACCAAAAAACATATACTTCTATAATTTGGTACAAGTATTTGGAGCAGCCCTGTGAGAAATTCCGGCGCCTTACTGAGGCTTAGCGGCGCGTACCGGAGCACTTGTTAGCGCTTTCGGCGCTCCGAGTGCTTCTGCATCGGTTTTGTTGCACTTCAGGTGCTGGGGCGGCGGGATAAGCGGCCTATCGATGTTAGGGAACTAAGTTGCAGCTAGTTAAACTTAAAGTCCAGTTATAAGTCTTCAGCCTAAGCTGGATCCAATAACCGAATGATTTGGAATTTTCTTTTGTAACTTAGAATCTAACTCAAACGCTATATTTTTCTAGATTTTTTTTGGCGACTATCGTCTTGTTGTTAAATTGAAGCGACTCTCATCTACCATTCTTAGACATAGGACGACACTATACATACAAATTGGATCAATATATTATTTTATTGGCTGTTTACCCCTTTCGCTACGTCTACATAAATAAGTCTATTCATTCATATTCGTCGTCTGCTTTCTTTGCGTCAGCAAAGATGTAGAAAACTATTGATGAATAGTTATATTTATATTTATTTCTTTAAATAATGCCTTGAGTGAGTCACGAGGTCTGAGGCCATATATGGATTGAATAGCCCGCTTCTGCAACACAAATATTATTTGTATGTCAGAAGCGGTGCCCCATAGCAACAGACCGTATGACATAACACTATGGAAATAACTAAAATAAACTAGCCTTGCCGTTTCAATATCAGTCAGTTGCCTTATTGTCCTAACTGCGTATGCAGCTGAACTAAGCCTTCCCGCCAGGGCAGATATAACTATTGATAAATAGTTACAGAGAAAACTATTGATAAATATAACTATTTATCAATAGTCACGTAACAGATCCATTCAAAGTTTCTACATAGCCTAAAGTCATTTTGTATATGAATTCGATCAACATGTCCACATCCATGACCTCAATTCCTAGTGTTATGTTTCGCTGCTAGTCTTAACTAGGTATGCTAAGTATTGTTATTAGATATTACATGCTATGGTGTTTGGAGCAGCCTTATTAAGTCCACTGTGCTGTGAAGCATCCATCATCACGTCATGTCCCGTCTCCGATAACGACTAGCCTTGTTAATCCTAGGATCTCAAAACTTCAATTCCTGTTCCCTTGACGTAATGTCAAAGAAAACATTCTATAACATAGCTATTAATGTTGCTTAACAAAATGTCAGTAGATGGAGCAGCCCTATGAAGTGCATCTTGAAGCGGCTTCGGAGCGCATACCAGGAGCACTTGTTAGCGCCTTCGGGCGCGGCTGAGTGCTCCTGGATTAGTTTTTGTTGCACTTGTGCTGATGTTATGATGGCGGGATAAGCAGCGACGTACTGATGTTCGCGAACTAAGTTGCACTTTGTTTAGAATTTGATACAGTAACCAGTTAGTTGAGAAAATTCTGACTTTAAATTGAAACAAAGAAAATTTAGATATTCAGTCCGAATCGAATCAATTGTATGTTGTGAATTGATACGATTTATTAAAATCAGATTAGTAAACATGTGTAACGTTCTATGAAACTTCGTAATTGTCTTAAAAATCAAAATAAATTATAGCAGCATCAGACATGTAACATTATAATAGAATCGTTCAAGCTTTAATCAAACCAGCAAAACGAGAATTAATCGCTCCGCTGAACAATAGTCGCTTAGTCTACTAATAGCGAAATAGCCTTGTTTGTCCGTCTGTAGACGTCTTTGTGCATCACTTTTGCTCTGCAGTCGGGCTAATTGAACGTCTCCCGAGTCAAATGTGATAATTGAAATGGAATGGGCGCAAGTGTAGAGAGAATAGCAAATAAGAAATGGTCACAATCCCATTGATGCAATAGTTCCGTTTCGCGAAGATCGTAGGAGTTCGGTGGCTGCACAAATACATACATATGTATATCGTCATGCCTGCATCCCCGAACCGGTTGGCAGAGTCCAAGGAGCAATGAGCTCCATAAACCACTAATACATAACAAGTTCGATGGCTCATTCGGTAGTGACAATGCCCTATGCGCCAAAGGTTGTGGGTTCGATCCCCACCCAGGACAAACATTCGAATGATGAATACTTGTGTTTGTTCTGTGTCTGGATGTTAAAATCCGATATTAAAGTATATATTTGTAATACCACTGTTGAATCTGATATCTGTAACACAAGTGCTTAAGCTACTTACTTCGGAATTAGATCAATGTATGTGATGTAGTCTGATATTTATTTATTTATTTTATTTATTATTTACAAGAAGCGATTAAAGTGTACATTCTTAATTATAGTATTGTGAGTTCCCAATATAATTATTCATGATGATGATGTAATATAATTATTCATGACTAGCAGCACCACACGGTTTTACCTGCGTAGTTCCAATTCCCATTGAAATACAGGGATAAAATATAGCCTATGTTACTCCTTGATAAAGTAGTTTTCCATTACTGAAAAAAATTTTCAAATCGGTCCAGTAGTTTTGGAGCCTATTCAATTCAAACAAACAATCAAATTACAAAGCACCCTTAACCGACAAGCGAGTATGAAGGGACTTATGAATGTAGAAGAAGCGAAAGGTGTACGTCAGGATCGTAGCAAATGGAAGAATGCGACCTCTACCTACCCCCATAGGAAAAAGGCGTGACTGTATATATGTATGTATGTATTCTCCAAAACCGCCAACTATCTTTCACTTGGACCTCAAAATGGAAACAAGTTAGCCAGTTATCATTAAAACAGAGCACCTTGAGAGTACCGTTACCGCATTACCACACAGATACTATTTATATTCCTTTACTATTGCAACAATAAAATGTAAGGACCCTATTAAATACATATATTTTGCATCCTCGTTAAGATATTCTTTGCACCTTTATGCGATTAAAATTTCCCGTCCCGCTAGGCGTCAGACAGATTTATAAACTGACTAGTTTCTGCCCGCGATAGTACTCGCCTACACGTCGTGGCAAGACCGAAATGGGATAAAGATTTTATCCTATATCTTTACTGAGGTCAATATTTATTTGAATTATATTTGCCAAGTTCCAGCTAACTCACACAAATATTTGTCCCAACCATAATTCGAAGCCGGCCCTTCAAAAGGATATTAATATATATATTAATTGGGCATTTATTTGTATATATATACAATAGAAGTTTATATAAGATATATATATAATATTTCAATCGATACGTAAAAAGAAACCTAAAATTACCAAAAAAAAAACTTTATAATGTTAATTAAAAAGGTACTTATGGTACCATAACACGCAGAATAGATAAAAACAATTGTTTTTTTATCGTATATGATACACGGGACAGTGAAACAGCCTTCTTTAAAATAACCGGAACACAAATACCACGAACATAACTCACCAGCTATGGACTCTAAAGCCGCGTTTCTCAACAGCAGCCTGTATAAGCTCACTCCGTATAAGAGCCCGCGCAAGCAGAGCTGTGTACAGCCAACTCCGCAGCTCAGCTTAGCTTAACTTACCTCAAGACGGTCAAGCTTGACGGAGCGATGCGCTTTGTATGTGCCATGAATGGGAATAGCTGATATCTACATACACTGTATTCCCATTCATGGATCTCTGTGGACTGGATACTGTATGTCATACAGTATCCAGTCCACTGTGTTTTGTGTATCTAGTGTTTATGTGATGGTAGAATTGGTAGAAGGTAGATAATATAATTGATTTTGTAAGCTTGATTTGGCACTAACTACATACATATATACATACGTAGGTACGAGGAGAAGATAGCTCTAGCAAAATGTAAATAGCAAAAAGTAAATTTTGTCAAAAGTCAAAAATAGGATTGTGTCGAATTGATGGAATCTTGTGAAAAAGTTGTGTCAAGCGGGCTAGCTACACAATAACAAAACCATTACCTATAATAGAGTGACTAATAATCTTGTACTACATGCTAGATAAGAAAGAGTTGGCACATTATTTTTAAGTCTTAGACAGGTAAAAGTTTATGGGATTCAAATGGTGTTTTTTTTAAGATATGATAGCGAGCTATAGGTGGCACGTTATACAAAATGGTGGGTACGTATTTTGTTTGAAATCACATATTTATCAACAACTAGCTGACCCGGCGCACTTCGTAACGCCCCGCTCTCGGATTAATACCCATTTTTTTTTAATTTACCGCGCAACTTTTTTAATTTTTTTCTTTCAAAAGAACTTTCACCTGACAATAACAAACACAACTAATAAATAATTAGCGAAATCGGTTCAGCTGTTCTCTACAATTGCGCTTAGCAACACATTCAAGCGATTCATTTTTATAATTATAGATGATTGACAATAACACCCTCATGAACCACTCCCCGGGAATTTAAAGAATCAATTATATTGATATTTTTGAAACTTTGACACGTTTGTATAATAACATACATACAAAAAAAAACACACTAATTGAGAACCTCCTCCTTTTTTTTGAAATCGGTTAAAAGGATTTGCCACTCCTGCGATAGGATACGTTGAGCGCGATGTTTACTGTCTAGTAGCTAAACATTCATATCCTCAATTTTCCGTAGACCACGCGATGTCCACGCAAAGAGAAAATTCCTCAAACGTCCACTAACTCCGTTAGCAATTTAAGTTGGCAGTTTTGTACGAAGTTCTCTCGCTCCCCGGAGTAATGTGGTGCCCGTGGGCGATGCACGTGCCTCTTGCCAGATCATATTAGTTGTGGGAACTAACCACAGCGCGGGTAAAGAGAGTGAGGTCACTTGGTTTAGTAAAGGTCACGAAACAGATGGCTACTAACCTAGTCTAGTGGAAAAAGGCACGAAATCTAAAGCCGCAAATTCTAATTCCGCCGGGACTAATGTTCGTTTGATGAAATGTAATTTGTATTTAATTCATGTATGTTTATAAATGTAAGTACTAGTTTTTGCCTGCGACGCGAGTTTCTGTCGTGAACAGAAATTCTATCGCGTATCCTATATGTCCCGTGGTACCTATATACTTTTTGAGGGGTAAAAATTAGTGCAGGTCTTTTCTTAGGGTTCAAGTTATAAGTGTGCTTCATTTATTGCAATCAGTATCGTAGTTTAGATGTGGAGATATAACAAACAGGAAGACAGACATCACTTTCGAATTTATAATATTTATAAAGATTTAGGTAAGAGCGGTGGTAGCTCAATGGTAAGGACACGCGCCTCATAACCGAGGGGTGCGGGTTCAAACCCGAGCACGAACCTCTAGATTTTCCAAATCTATTTACGTATTTTATACCACTAGCTTGGTGGTGAGAACTGCAAATCCATACTTTGAATTTGTAACCAAGATCCAAAAATTGTCTGATTCCTCTATCTTAGGGTTACGAAGTTCAGATCGGCAGTCGCTTCAATGTAATTATCAGACTCGCTAAATCCTGGATCATGGTCTAAGCGGACCCCGCCTAAGCACGGGACATAACGCTAGGAAGATGGTGATTTAAGTAGGTGTGTATAGACATACCATGTGATACTAATAGTTGTGTTCAAGTACTATAACTCAATCATATGCCTATGCTAAGTCTGGAGCTAGGGAATCGGTGTGCTAGTTATTTATATATAAACCACTATTTGCTCTATCGTATTATACAACTTTAGTTACAGCCCTGAAATCAGAAAGTACTTAACTAACTATACTACTATATACTTTGACAAGCTCGATGGCGCATTCGGTAGTGACCCTGCCCCATGCGCTAAGAGTTGTGGGTTCGATCCCCACCCAGGACAAACATTCGTGTGATGAATACTTGTGTTTGTTCTGTGTCTGGGTGTTAATATCCAATATTTAAGTATATATTCGTAATACCACTGTTGTTTCTGATATCCGTAACACAAGTGCTTAAGCTACTTACTTCGGAGTCAGATCAATGTATGTGATGTCGTTGAATATTTATTTATTATTTTATGTAACTAAACTTCACGCTGCTTCCTAGCGGGGTAGGCAGAGAGAACTGAACGTCTTAACCTTTAGCGTCCCGGTCGTCGCGATATCCGGTCCATAACAATTGAAAATCAATTGTGTCTGGAATCTCGGTACTCGAAGAATTAAGGCACGATCCTTACACACCTCACTTGCTTCTTCAACATTCATGATCCTGAACTGAGAGTACTTAAGTATCTTAATGTGGCATCTCAGAAGACAAGTATGCACATGCGTCTTGTAAGGTAATATTAGTTGCAGCTACTAACGCCACAATGCAGTTAACAACAATGAGAGAGTCCACTATGATCATGAATTGATTTGATTTCGATTCATGTTAGAGTAAACTGTAAGTAACATTTGATTGATGCTTAAGTTTTGAGCTATGTAAATATATTTAATAAAGTCTGCGTAAATTCCTCTACAATGTTTTATCAAGCTACACATATAACTTAAAGCAAAGTTTGTTGTTTGGAGAAAAAGTTAAAAGCACTCAAGTATCTATTAATTTAATCGTTTTTTTTTTATGATAACTACTACTTATTCAAATTATAAATTCGAAAATACGACCTTATCTGTCGTCTTATTTGTTTGGTTGCCATGCTTTACCAAACTACTTGAGAAATTATGATAAATTTTAGTTCGTCAAAAGTTTGATACTAAGAAAAAAAGTCATATGATGATTATGACTTTTTATGATGTAAAAATTGATAGTCCCCAGGAACCACTTTGTGGACAAATTTTGGAAGGAGACGCGATTAAAAGACAGATTTAAATATGAAACACAATTTATTAAAATTTAAACCCATTTCTGTCAACACTGTACATACCTCCATAGCTTTCGCATATAATAGCCTCCTAACCGATTACGAGCATGGCGGCCAATCACAACGAGGATCAGCCCGTTACGCAGGAGATATTATAGTGCACAAGTGTGTGCGCAAACACAAGTGCACTCTCTGTTCCTTCACTCTCATAGTCCGGTGAGACGGCAATCCGACATGACCGGAGAGAGGTCAGGCGCAGGACCAACGGCTTAACGTGCTTTCCATGTCACAGTAGCAATTAAACCGCCAACTTCCTGACTCCTTGCTGTTACTGAGTAATTTTAACATTGATATACTCAGCTCCATTTCTGTGGCCTGACCCGGGATTTGAATCCCGGAATATTGGAATATGGTCCATATGGCGCATGCTATAGACTAACGAGGCATCATATAGAAATATAGAAACCTGTATATTGACTGTGATACGTACATTATTGGTGTCCGGAGTCTTAAGTCTTAAGTCTCTTAAGTCTCCACTATGCTAATGAAGCATCTTTGGGGACGAGTATGTTTGAGACTTGCGAAGTTGAGAGGTAATATTAGTTAGTATCAGCTATCGGCACAGTGCGGTGAACGACAGTGAGATACATGCATCCTGACATTGGAAAACTTAACTAACTATAAAGACTAAACATTTTGACAGGTCAGTTGGTGCAATGGGACTCCATGTTAGATACAAGGATTTTTTGTGTATTGAATTTTTTGGAATCGGATTCGTATTACTATAGTAATATTGTCTAATATTTGTTTATGATTTTTTACTAAATACTTGGTATTAATAGAATTTAGACAAGCTCGATGACGCATTTGGTAGTGACCCTGTCCCATGCGCCAAGAGTTGTGGGTTCGATTCCCACACAGGACAAATATTCGTATGATGAATACTTGTGTTTGTTCTGTGTCTGGGTGTTAATATTTGAGTTTATATTTGTGTGGTATTACAAATATTGTTGTTTCTGATATCCGTTATACAAGTGCTAAAGCTACTTACATCGGAGTCAGATCAATGTGTGTGATGTAGTCTGATATTATATTATTATTATTATTTATTTGCCCAAGTAAGCACCAAGTATGTAAGTATAGTACTTACCTTTAGTAGCTTCGTATAGCCTCACTGTCCCCTTGTACACTGGTCTAATAATAGCCTCTCATGTTCCCTCCGAGGCGAGTAATTGATAAGCTTTCTATTTATAGCGTGACCCATTTCCGTCAGCGCTTGCAAAGAAATGTACCGTTTAATTGACCGCATTTAAATGATCGTCAAAATAAACGACTGTGAAATAAAATGGCTCCTGTTTAATGGGAGGCCGTTGGGGGAAGTTTTATTTGAATTACTTCCAGAGGTTTGTTTGATGCACAAATATTGACCCATGTTGGTCTGGGACTTAAAAAGTGTGCCATCTGTGTTTCTTGCCTAGCATTTCGTAAAAGGCGACTAATGATGGGGTTTTGGGTGTGTGATTGTGTAGGCGACGAGTTAGCCACTTGTCACAATTTTTTTTTTCCGTATCCAGCCTAATTTCATTTTTTGGTTGAACGTGGTTAACGGGGACTCTTCCTACACCTTCGGGGATTATGGGCGTGATGCCGTGTATGTACGTATAGGTATATTAAAGTAAACAACTGGGAAATATAAAAAAAAGAACTCTAAAAATCGTCTTACAATTCTCGAAGATATCAATATTTAAAGAATCATAAACTAATTCCTAATCGTTAAGAAGTTGTACCTTCCATCATCAGCTCACCAACATAAGATGATAAGTACCATGCGTAAATACTTGAACAATCTTAGAAAATGTCTAAAACACATTGTACGTGCCTATAAAGTTTGAGGGTTGCCCTCGATTTTCCTGGGATCCCGTCATCAGATCCTGACTTGGTGGCAATGGGACCAACTCGGGAGTAAACCCTTTCGATTAAAAAAAAAATTTTGGAAATCGGTTAACAATTCTCAGAGATATCGAGTAACATACATACAAAAAAAAAAAATTCAGTCGAATTGAGAACCTCCTCCTTTTTTTTTAAAGTCGGTTAAAAATGGCTCCTATTGGATTGGGATCCGAAGTTTTATTTGATTTACTTTCAGAGGTTTGTTTGATACACAAATGTTGACCTGTTTGATTTACGTACAAAGGGTTTCGTTCGGAATGTTTAAACTTTAAACGTATAAAAGTTTTTTTATTTGAAAATGCGTACTCGTAAAGAATAAATGTATTTAATGGTGGACTTTTTTTTTTTTTAACAGAATGTTCTTTTATGTTTTTTTGTAAAAAAAATTGCTTTTGCATGTGGTTTAGTTAATGTACATTTTGTAAATATAAGTCGTTAAGCTGGATGTCTGTCTAAAAATTGCCTTTCTATCCCTCGGGTGCAGTACTTTTTTAGATTAACGGCACCTCGTTAATCTAAAAAAGTATGTACATCTTTTACACTGGCAATGTGTATGCGAAATTCATGAGTACTGAGTACTTTAGGCGTGGAATTGTAACAAAGTCACTTCATAAAATTAGATATAATTGTTTGATAATTTAGAGATTTACACTACAAAAGGTAGATACCATGTAGATATATAAACAATAGGATACCTATTGTACTGTACATAAACATATTATGTATTGTATTGTATTTGACAGCCAAATTTTTGTTAATTGTGTTTTGTTTTTACTCGAGTTATATGCTTGTGATTGTACTGGAAAATGCTTTTGATTTATTTTTAATAGTAATGGTTTCAAACACCAAAGTGTACAGACCTAATAGAGGTGTTTGGGGGTTGAACTGGTTGGTCTAAACTGCTTCCCCCCCGCCGGGGTCTTCTGTTTGTCGTACCGGGGGGGCTTAGTAGGCCCTGGGTACCAGGACAGGGCCGAAGCGAAGAGAGACCCCGAGATGAGCCGCGACTGCTCGGTGTGGGAAACGAGTAGTTGCGGCACCGGCCGCAGCCCCCTGCGGCCGGACCAGGATTGCCGAGGAAGAGGAGGAGCTGAGTGTATCGTTGCTCGCCTCCCTATCCTCGGCAACCCGACAGGGGCGCGCTGGGTCGCGCTGTGGTGGGTCGCAGAGGGATTGAGCGTCTCGATGCTCTCCCTCTGCGACGACAGGGCTCTGCCCTTAATTTGGGTCGCCGGGCGGAAGGTGGCCCCTTCGACGAGACGCTCTCCGCGTGCCCCTCTGGCTTAGCAGAGGGCACAGCGCGAGAGTGGGCCCACGAACCCGGTCACGGGGATGATCGGCGTCTGAACCCTGGGCGGAGTGGTTGAGACATGCTGCACCCACGCGCGCGCGTGCTCGGTGCTGTGCATCCGACGACTGTTCTCGTGGGCTGCACAGCATCGACCACCGCCGCGCGAGGAGGGCCGCGTAGCGCGGCACGCGCATCACCGGAGGAGCAGTCGTATAGTCCCGACAGTGGGGATACAGGCTCCTCCGGGACTGCGCCGCTGGAGGCCACGTTGGGGTTTTAGTCGGTTCGAGTCCGACACACCGCCCTCTGCTTCCCCGAGTAGAGGGTGACGGCTCGTGGAAGTTTCCCCAACTAAAAAAAAAAAAAAAAAAAACTGCTTGAAGAATAACTGATTGGATTAGCCTCGCCACGGAGCTTATATAGCTCAGTGGGCATATTCTATCGTTTTACGTTTTAAATTGAAATTTTAATTTAGTCTATTTTTTTCTTTGTACACTAATGAGTTTTTATTACCAAAGAGTTATTACTACTAAGGAGGTTGGTTCCCTATCAGGAGGTTTTTATTTATGTCAATGGAGATCTGGCTGACGATTTACTTTTACGTTTTCGTTGGACTTCATTAATAACGACTCGGGACATTTCCATGTTGACACATGACACGATCCGAACGCACATTAGTGACGTCACCTCACGCGTGACATAACGACGTATCGCGTGACGTCATTATCGTAATTACATCGAAATCGGCTGCAATCGGCTATAATGTGATCGGTGTCCAAATTGGTAGCACTGGCATATACCTATGTAACTGTTGTCATAATAAAACGCACGTACATACACGTATATACATATATGCACATTCATACGGTTTGATAAGTAGCAAACATTTTGTTATAGCTAATAAGGTTGCAAAGAGTCTTGTTGCTAGCCAAAAAATTTCAAACACTAAAGTAACATTAGTGAGATGTGGCGTTTAAGCAAAAAATATCGGAAAGGTAGAAAGTTAAAAAGATAAATTTATTATTAAACTTGCTGGACGTGCGATTAGTCTTAATTTTCCCCCACTTATGTAAGTTCCCAAAACAATATTTCGATAAAATACAGCTGGTCTTTTAATGGAAACAGAATGTGTATATAGGTGAATGAAAAAGGAAATACATCTCCTTTTTCATTGCAAAATGTACTTATAAAAGTTTTTGAGGCAAAATTTCTAAATAATTACATTCAATACAAACAAAGCAATAATTTAGATACATACGTCCGTATTAAATACCTTTCTGCATTAAGTTTATATCTAACTAATTACTATAATTGGACTTTCCGATACACTTTGCTAATTAATTCCGTCTTATCACATTGACCGAGATAACACGTCTATAGTTAATGTACATCGGCATTTGTTCAGAAATACTGACATAGATTTTAATCGTTTTACTAGGTGATAATGTTAAATGTAGCGGTGGTAGCTCAATGGTAAGGACACGCGCCTCATTCCCGAGGGGCGCGACTTCAAACTCGAGAACGAACCTCTGGACTTTTCAAATCTAGCTCAGCGGTGACAAAACATCGTGATGAAACTTGCAAATTCAAACAACTTTGTAACCATGATCCAAAAATTTTCTGGTTCCCCTATCTCAGGGTTACAAACATCAAACCGGCAGTCGCTTCAATGTAATGACCAGACTCGCTAAATTCAGGATTTAGCGAGGTGGTCTAAGGCGACATGGTCTAAACGGACCCCGTCTAAGCACGGGATATAACGCTAGGAAGATGATTAATGTAGCGATTTATAACGTATAATCACACACATAGCTAATTATATATTCTTATATATATTAATTGCTATATTTTATTTGATTTATTTATTCCTTTTCAATTCTAGTCTTTCTTTTGATGCGAACAATTACAGTATTGGTATGTTGGTTTATTTTCGCAAATGTATTGAGTATATTTTATACCTATTGAAATTCCGTCTTGACTGTCGAGAGCATTGTACTCACACCTAACACTGCTTATAAAAATTTTCTTGTAAGAATTAGACTTCGCTTTTTTTTTACATTCGTGTTTTTTGTGAAATCAACGTTTCCTTCACTTAGTTCCTTTCTGTAGGCTCATTAATGCCGTTCATTTATGTGAAATCAAAAGGTTCTATATACATATAAAATAAAACCAATTCATTGCTTACGAACAATAATAGTATTAATAGACTTTCGGCATTTAATACTCCCTCGTGAATCTCTCTTAACAGTTATCGTCAACAACTCCATTGTAATAATGGAACTAACTTTCGCTAAACAGTCTATCATAAATCCTCAGACGGGTAGTTTGTAAACCAAAACTAAGTCTGGCGATCACTCGGCCTTCGACCGACGTTCCTGGGTCTCCCAAATTGTTATTCATACCCGATGGGAAACGTAAAAGCCGATGAATTTATTTGAACTATCAGATTTACTTAAGGAGCAGTCATTTCAAGGCGTTTATTCATGTATTTAAAAATACTACTTACATACTTATTTAAAAATATATATAATAATACTACTACTACTTAAACATTTCATGAATTAATGTTTGTCAGTTGAAGTGGGGTGTTACCGGCAAATAAATTATAAATAAAACAATTTTATAGTACGACATATATTAACTTATTAAATACTTGCTTTGCCCTCACTCGTATTGATATTATTCAAATATTCTGAGCTACTTATTAAAAGCATTGAAAAGCCAAACTCGCAAACAATCAATAGTCTTCAAATTAGAAAGCAGTAAATGAGTTCTTGAGTAAGTCAGCACCAACCCTTTTGGTCGTAAAACATGAAATAGTCAACACTTAAAACTATATTGGGCTCATTCGTTCTTGGTAACTTAATGTGAGAAATGGGGCTCGACATTCGTGAGGACAAATGCTCCATAGACCGATAAATGTAATGTTACTATTAATAATGCTCATCCATCCAACCGTACATTACATAAACTCCTCGTAAAATGTTATCGCCGTTTGATTACCGGCAATCAATTTAATTGCCATTCATTAAGTTGGTAGCGGACCAATAACAGTAGTCAGCAAGCCAAATTGTACTTTCAATGGTCAGTAATAGCAGCCTGAGTTTAATTGTATCGTGGCATGACTACTGCCTTGTTTATTTACGTCTTTACGAATTGGGGCAAGGAAACAATCGAATGATCGAACTGCTTTTGAGTCCACGAATAATCGCATCGGGCTAGTCAGTCATTCGGCATTATATCGGCGTAAATTTGTTTCGGTGATCCGATTACTGATAACGCGGAACGGGTACAAAAGGATTTAGAAGCTATCATTACTTGATTTTATCGAACATTACGGGTGAGCTTTCCCGTAATTTTCCGTCTATTAGACTTGGCCGTAATTATATAGCCCTCTATTATTGTCAAAGTTGACTGGCCACCGCCATTAGGGGAGAACAGTCAAATAAGAATTATGACCCTTTTTAAACGGCCAAATGAATATACACAATTGGAAAGTTATGATTATTGGTGTAAACCTTTTATTTGTTTTGTAGTACTTAAATCTTATATCTTCGGTCTAGTGATGATATCTTGTATATGCACACCGAAAGTATAGGCATACTGTGAATGCCTTACATTTCTTAATTCCCATCATCACATTTAATCTTTCATAACGACTCAATGATGTGCCAGATGTTATACTCTTAACTTTGCAATAAATTTGTACATTGTATAAGCCTATTAAAACCTTATACATTTCGTCGACGCGACAACCCAGCCTAGCGTTTCGAGTTAAATCCCGATTCCCACATTAAAACACTCATGAAATATGAAAGAAACGACCCGATATGGGGCTCGCGCGCGGATTTCGCCAGATTCATACGCGGTCCGAGTGGACCCATTTTTATTCATGTGCCGTGAAAGCTCCGTCTTATATCTCTTAATTTGTGCAAAACGGCTTCCCGTCGGCCCCTTTTTTATTTGAGGACACGTGTGCTGTAGAAAATCTATATTGCTCACCTTGGTTAATTTGGATGATATCATTATCCATTATTTTATAATTTTCTTACCATCTACTTATAAATAGTAACATAAATATTGCGTTCTCATTTAATCACTAGTAATTTGTATTTAAAACAAATCTAATGCAATAATTTGTTTTAATTCAATTATAACATGAATATTTAACATGAGAAAAAACACTTATTAAAGTAAAAAAAAAGAGTACTCGTCTTAGGGTACAAGTCAAGATTCCATGCAAAGTGGAAAAAATGTAAGTAAAAAAAATATATAAAATACTTCACTGATAATGTAAAAGTAAAATGTATGAATAAAACATTACCACTTCATAAAATGTCCCATAAACATTTATTACGTTTACCGAGCGTATCATAGGCTTCTTAATTTAATTATTTTAACATTTCATTAGATCGAAATGAAATCGTTGGCTTTACGTGAGCAATTATATTTAATTTATTCTATTAACTTATGGAAAGCTTTTTATGATTTCCTCGATAATCAAAAACACAACTTGAGAAGAAAACGGCATGTTTAATAAGTTTTAATGTATCGAGACCTGTTTTATGGAATCAAAGCATTAACTCTGTTGATGCTTTGCTGCTATAACTTATTATAATTTTATATCAAAACTGTTTTATGGCTAAAGAATCTCAGTAAGAGTACACTTTGTGATGAATGCATTTTTATTACGTTTTAGACCATTCTACGAGCGCACATAAAAATAATAATAAGCTTATGAATTCAATTGCTTTATGAAATTATTATGGCAGGGCTAAAATTTTATCATTCTAATGTCACATTGGGCAGTATGTTTGTAAATTCAATGTTGCTGGTGCAGGACTTCCTTAATGCTTCCTTTCTTGAGTACCATGATACAGTAATATTCAATTGAGGAACATGCTATGCTTCTCCTTAATCAAACGACGAGTAGGATAGATGTCTTGTACAGCTTGGCTACTTAATCCTTGCCATGGAAGATTTGACTACAACTCCTGCTTCTTGATTTGACTACAAATAATGACAACATACATTATTTCAACACGAATAACTTCTTTCGCAAACTATAATTTAAATCAGGATCAAAGTAAACCTCGTGACGCGGGTCCCAGCGAACGTGATGGTTCAATGCTGAACAATTTGCAAAAGGAAGGGTATGGGATTAAAATAGCTCATGGACTTGATGTGGGTCGCCCTAAAAACACTTTGGGGAAGCAATACAAATATCGCACTGTTGGGCCGTTCCGATATCTTTTCGCACGTGTATGAAATCTACATTTACAATAACATTCCGGCTCAAGGTGGACTATCAGAAAAACATGCCGTTAGTCTGCAGTATTTTGCATTGCATTCCCAAGACAAGTAAGAAAATAGTTATGCTCACCTTGGTAGTTTATCGTGTTACGTGTTATTTTGTATACCTTAAACTTCCCTTACAAAGTGTTCATTGTTATATAGACCATTTATGCATAAAGCCAAAAAAAAATCATGCATAGGTAACATAAGCTCTATAAGTATACGTAGGTATTGACATTTCATACATCTATCCTAAAGAGATCCCGCTAAATTGAATTACAAATATTATACCAGGGGATGATGCAAGAAACATGGCTTTAAGATATATTTCAAAAAACTCTTAAAGACTTAAATGGATAACATTTTTCATTTGTAACGCGAGGTTAAGATTGAATTAAGTTTGCAAGGCACTCCCCGATCGCGTCTGTGTTGCCGCGGGCGCCGTCTGGAATCTACTTACAAGTTTATTAAGTTATTTAAAGTTAGACAAAGAACAATATGAGATGTGCGAAGTTGGGCCCGTTCGGTCGGATGATGTTGTAATGTGTTCTTTCATGTCAGACCTCAAATGTCTTTTACGGTGATTTGAGATATTTAAGAAAATTGAGCTTAGATTAAATTTTGATTTAATCTAAGGAATTGTGTTTTAAAATTGCATATTAAATGAACGCACGAATATATCAATAATAAACGCACGCATAGTACAGAACGTATAATTTTTGTTTTTATTATCTCTTAGTGATTCCTGTGACATTATTTTCGGAGTTTGTGTTCTATACCAAGATAACTAAAAAACAATTCCGTTTTTGTTGATACGATATTAATACAAATTCTGTATTTATAAATGTGATATCAGAATAACAGAATGTTGCAATTCAATTATCATCCCCAATTACATTCTATTCGTCGACTTAATTAATATAGATTAAATGTTGTTAATAGACTTTGATATCTCAATTATTACCCATTATCATTTTCAGCTTATTTTGTTAGGACTACCAAAGGGTAGGTAAAGACCTATCTAACACCCTTTAGGTAACCAAAAATAGATATTTGCTCGCGTCCAACTTTTCAGGTCAAAAGGTCGACCTCTCATAATTTATTCACCGCGTGAGCAACAAAGCCTAACTCTAGATTCACGCGTCATTCCCTAGGCCTTCCAGATTGCATTATTTACGGAGCGTCGAAGTCTGGACCTTTGATGTTTATGAGCAACAGCAAAACTAATGGTCTATGAGACCGTACTGCAAATTTAGGGCTTGAAAAAAACATACTGTGAGTTAGACATCAATACAGTTCGGTGTGGATGGAAATTCTTTGCAAAAAATTCATCTTAGATTCTATTCGAAGGTTTTAGGTTGTAGGTTTTGTAAATAAAAAATAGTACTGAATGTTGAAGAAAAAGTGAGGTGTGTGTAAAGGATTTTATTTGGCTTTCGGTTCTCTGTGCCTACCCCGCTAGGGAAGTGGCGTGAAGTGTAGTTAGTTAATATGGTACTCTAAACAATGTATGAGACAGCTAATGTACAACTCAATTTCTATAAAAGGGGTCTAGTTTTAACTACGTCTGATGGATTCAAAAGATCGATTTAAAAGTGAAAACATCCAGATTCTAAAAAGATCATTCGATTTCTGCACCTCAAATTGCCAATCCTGTGCCACAGTTAGATATAACGGAAATTACTTTAAACGATGTCAGGACATGTGTAGGCAATCGCATCGTGAAGCAAATTGATTCGAATACTGGTTTGGTGTTTCAGCTGTATGTCTGGATTAACTAATATCGGAGAACTTCGTAGAACTGTGAGTTATAGTTGGGTAATTTATATTAAATGTTTGAGTATTTGCTAGAATTTGTCTGTAAGGAAATATATTGTCTTTATTAGGTATAATTTGATTCTTAGAATGTTTGAATCGACTAAATACTTATGTCAATTGGGATTTTCGAAATAGCCAACATGAACCTGTAAAAAAAATGGTGTAGAAGTATCGAATCTTGAACTGTTACGTTTCGTTTGGAGACTACCAGAGAGTACTCGACACCCAAATTTAAAGGATCTGCAGCATCCACTATAGGGGATCCAAGGCGCTTATCGTGCCCTTGTCCCTTGCACCGCTGGCGCAGTGACTTCTCAACAAAACCTTCAAAGGGTCGGCAATGTGCGAATGACAACCCCTTGTCTTATGCACCCATAGATTACGGCAACTGTTTACCATCAGCGGAGCGGTTTAGCGGAGGATTCCTTAGGGCCACCGAAGCCTCAGTCGGTGCGGAGGATGCATCCCGGAGTTTTAGTGGGTATACCCCGGCCGCTACCATTCGCCGGAGAGGGGGTCTCCTGATGCAGAGGTCCCTGAGAGTCCCACATAACCATCTCGTCTTCCCGAGGCAAGGTGGTAGGCGTAACGCATTTCTCCGGATGAAAAAAAAACTGTTTGCCATCAGGCCGCTGATGAATATTCAGTTTCCTTATTGGTGCAAACTATTAAGGTAATGATATTGTAAATTTGACAATTTTTAAGTCTAATTTTTGTAAACTGCTTAAATAAAGTACATTATGTAGAACACAACGTTTTTAATTTTTTGAATCATTACACTTATGATAGTTTATTGTGATACTTATGGCTATTTTTGGGCTAATTTAACCAAACTAGATGGTGTACCTTCGGACATTAAAAGACTAACTTCCTAAGCTGTACTTCCAATTTCTTCCTATTCCCACCAAGTGATTACAAATCGTCAACGTACGCTATTCAAGAACCGCGCCCGGCGCAGTTGAAGTTGTGTAATGTGCCCCGCGAGTCAATTGGTTATAACTACTGACTTGTTTGAGTTGAGGGCTTTTCGAAGTTATAATGTGTTAAATGTGTAAAAAATATGTCATTAACAATTATCGATATAAAAATGACCCTCATCACCACTTTTTACTATATAATCGTTATACATTTAAAGCGTGGCGATATCTAGATATCGATTGATTCTAGAATCAACAGTGGTATTTAATTAAATTATTTATTTATTACTGAAATAAATACTTAAATATTGGGTATTAACACCCAGACACAGAAAAAACACAAGTATTCTTCACACAAATGTTTGTCCTGGGTAGGGATCGAACCCACAACTCTTGGTGCATGGGGCAGGGTCACTACTGAATGCGCCATCGAGCCAGTCGTTTATAGTATCGGTATAGTTTATAGTATCGGTATTTTCGATTTCGTATAAATTATTATATAAGTTTGTTGGGAAACTTACTCCAATTAACACTACACCAGTAATCTTCAAATTTCAAAACTCTAATTCATTTGGACAACAGGTGAAAGAGTTGTAATAAAATTCCACAAGCGCGCAGTCGACTGTACTCGCCCTTACACAGTCGCGCAATTGACAGTGAAGCATTCCGTTAAGTATACTTGTTTTGTACAGATGCCAATGAATTACCGTAAGACCGTTTTGCGTCTGAAATAATTTGAAGAAACTTAAAAATAAAGTGTTTCAAATAAATAAGTATCACAGACGTTAAAGTGTATGGTACCAAACTGACTAAATTTCATCTCGCATTTATAATATTTATATTAGTGAGTACGGAAGTAAATAGTTTGATAATCCTCTTAAAATTGCAACAATTTCATCATTTATTTACGTGTCAACTTGAGCTAAATGTATTGCTAAATGCTTCAATATTTTAAAGACTTGTCCCGACTTCGCTCACCGCCTCGACTCGACTGTGCCCGTTCTGAGCCGAGGTGAGTCTAAGGGGATTAGCAATGCAAAACTAATTTACGCGTCCGCTCACCTCGCTGTAAACGACTTTAAAATGTATAAGGGATTAAGGGAAACCGCGAATAGTTAAAGCGATTCTGTTTATTTAACGGAAGACGGATAGACTTGGTGGGTTTTTTTTTTTTAATTTACATACGAAATTCGATAGCTGAGTTTTTATGTGTCTTATTAGCTTGAGTAGCGAACAATTAGCTATTCCTGATGTTAAGCATGACTGCTTGAAACTGGAGTTTTTAAAACTGCTGGGTTTCGTTCGGGACAGAGTACCGGAGGCCCTGTATCGAGACTTCTTAGCGCCTATGACGGGAGAGGTGATTATTGCTCTTATACGTCTTATACTGCCGATGCCGGCACAAAACAAAACATTTTGACAAACTCAATGGCTCATTCGTTAGTGACCCTGGCCCATGCGCTAAGAGTTGTGGGTTCGATCCCCACCCAGGACAAACATTCGTATGATGAATGCTTGTGTTTGTTCTGTGTCTGGGTGGTAATATCCAATATTTAAGTATCCATTTGTAATACCATTGTTGATTCTGATATCTGTAACACAAGTGCTTAAGTTACTTAGCTCGGAGTCAGATCAATGTATGTGATGTAGTCTGATATTAATTATTTTAAACGTTCAAAACGTCGCAATGTGCGAGTGACATCGCTGTTGCCAGCGCCTGCACGCTTCGGTGACCGCTTCCCTACAGAGACGGCCGTGAGCATGATGGTACTTCGTAGCATACAGAAAGAAATGTGCTCATGTTCGTCATCATCCTCCTGGTGTTATGTGCCGTGCTTAGTCAGGGTCCACTTAGACCATGATCCAGGATTTAGCGAGTCTAATTACATTGAAGCGACTGCCGATCTGACCTTCGTAACCCTTAGGAGAACCAGACATTTTGGATCATGTTTACACATCCATAGTAGTTGTAATGGCCCGTTAGTTGAGTGGTCAGAGACCCTGGCCACGAAACCAAGGGTCGCCGGTTCGAATCCCGCTAGGGGCAAATGGTTCGTGTGATGAACATGGACATTTATACTCGAGTCATGGATGTTTATAAAGGTATTTAAGTATGTCTATCCGTTCGCATAGTATGCATAGTACAAGCATAAGCTTAGTTTGGAACGAGGGAATTGGTGTGTCAGTCTGGAGAATTTATTTATTTATTTATAATGTGCAGGTTTCATCACGATATTTTATTACCGAGCTAGTGGTATAAATACGTACATATGCTACATGCCCGGTTTCGAACACGCATCCCTCGCATAAGAGGCGCGTGCCCTTATCATTGAGCTACCACCGCACTCATGGTAATATTTAAATATTTTTCAGTCATGTTAATGTTCAAGAAGTTAATAGAAAACCAAAATTTAACCTCACAAATTCCTTTCACCACGAAAATTTATATTTTTTAAAGTCCAGGTACAGATCTCATTTCTTTTAATAAAAGCAAAATGACTGGGGAGTCCTGTACCTGCACGTTGACGTCGGCTTTTTTTCTCTAATTAGAACGAATACCTGACTTTGTGGCAGTCCTTCATTGTCGTGACGCAGATTTTCGCTTAGTTCTCGGGCCGAGGCGAGTTAACAGACACTTGTTGTGAATGTACGATTTGGTACAATCGGACGCGTGTTTTGCCGTCAAATCGTTTTTCGTGTTCTAGTAGGCGTCTCCATCTAACTATTTTTTTTTCTAAAGAATTCCGTTAAAAATATAATCAATATATATAAAAATCAATGCCACTTTTCGTTGTAATTGTATAATTCAAGAACGGGCTCACCTATCCAAACCAAATATTTAGGCTTTGTTCGGACTATTTAGTAGATGGTTTATGTGAAGTTTGCACAAAATCGTAATTTTTAATATTTCACTTTATACGTAGCGAAGCACGTACCGGGCCGCTAGTCTTCTTCTTGTCTTATATATAAAAATTAATTGCTGTTCGTTAGTCTCGCTAAAACTGGACAACGGCTAGACCAATTTGACTGATTTTGATTTTAAAATATTTGTGATACTCCAGCTAAGGTTTGTACGGTAAGAAAATATGGAAACATTGCGAGGAAAATAATGAAAGAAAATCCGAGAGCGGGACGTTACGAAGTGCGCCGGGTCAGCTAGTATTTATAAAAAAAGGTTAGCTCTTAATAACTAAATTATGTACAAAAGTGAATCTGACTGTTCGCTACCCTTGCGCTGAAATATTCAAATGATCATCATTGAATTTTGCATTCCGGTCACCTGGAGAAACATTTATATTCCCGTAGGATAGAAAAATATTTTTCAGACATAAAAAAATCTATATTTACGCGAACGAAACAGAAAGTCATGAGTTGGTCTACACTTATATTATATTATAAAGAGGAAGGATTTAATTGTTTGTTTGTTTGCATTAAATAGGCTCCGAAATTACTGGACCGATTTGAAGAATTCTTCAATGGAAAGCTACAGTATTAGCGAGAAACATAGGCTATATTTTGTCCCCGTATTCCCACGGGAACGGGAACTACGCGGGTAAAACCGCGGGGCGCTGTTAGTACAATATATCTTGGGTACCCTTTGGCTGTGGGAGGGGATCGTTGGCGTAGCTTTCCCAGGTGCTCTCCCTATGCGATTCGGCGGAATACCCGTGGGTTTTATTGGGTAGGTCACCCTGTATCATGGGGGTGAGTCCCATATAACTAGTTCACCCCCTCGGGTGGAGACCACTCCACGCATACCAATGCGTAAGGCATTTCCCAGGGAGAAAAAAAATGGTACCCTTTGGCACTGATATACAAAGCTTTATGAACATAATAATATCAAAAGGTATTCAGTCAGCAGAAACCAGTATAACTCCCGAACGCTTTTTTCTTAAGTACATAAGAACAAAATATGTTTAGCCACTTCTCTTGCTAACTGTATTATGGAAGATAATAATTTATCAGTTTTTCAATACAGTAAAGCCTCTTACAAAGTATAAAGACAAGCAATGTACCTTCATTGCTTTCTGATTGGTATTTGTATTTCTTGGAAACAATCTCAAGAGGTATTACGAAATGTGACTAGGAAAATGTATCTAATTGTACGTGGACGTTTTGACCGTTGGAGTCGTTAAAGTGATTTTAAGGCTTCTTACGTTGGAGTTTTCTGTTTTAAGATTGGATGTCTCAAAAGAAAAAGACTGCACTTTCTTCGAAATATGCTTTATCTTATTGCAACATTATACGTTCATTGCCCATGAGTCAATTGAATAAGGGGTCTTGACGTATGGATAGACGAACAGCGAAGTTATTGTAGATATCTACATATTTGAATTATATAAATTTGTAGAAGTAGATATTAAGTAGCATTGTTATTGTATACATGGCATTTAAAAGAGTAACTACCGAGTTTTCTCCGGTTCTTCTCGGTAGAATCAACGTTCCGAACCTGGCGGTAGAATATTTTGTATTATTATGACTATTCATAAGTGCTTTTGTGGAGCCTACATGAATAAAAGATATTTCTATTTCTATTAAAAACATATTTTTATGTAAGTGCTAATTTTCAGTTATTAAGTAAGGTCCTTTTGCATCATGAACAAGAGGAACCAGACAAATTTTATCATGGGTAAACTTTCATAGTTAATGGAATGTGCAGGTTTTCAATAAATAAATATCAGACTACATCACATACATTGATCTGTCTCCGAGGTAAGTAGCTTAAGCACTTGTGTCACAGATATCAGAAACGACAGTGGTATTATAAATATATACTTCAATATTGGATATTAACACCTAGACACAGAACAAACACAAGTATTAATCATAGGAATGTTTGTTCTGGGTGGGGATTGAACCCACAACTCTTTGGTGCATGGGGCAGGGTCACTACTGAATGAGCCATCAAGCCAGTCAAAATGATGTTTTCCCTCATCGCAGATTCAGTGAAAAATGTTAATGTAAGTACTCGCTCCCAACACCTCTCGCTTTTGAGACAAGTATTCTTACCATTGAGTTGCCACCGCTCCGATAAATAAATAAAATAAATAAATTCTTCAGACTGACACACCAGTTCCTTAATTCCAAACTAAGCTTATGCTTGTGCTATGGATACTAGGTGAACGGATAGACATACTTAAATATGTTTATAAACATCTATGACTCGAGTACAAAATGTTCATCACACGAAACATTTGCATTTAGCGGAATTCGAATTTGCGACCCTTGGTTTCGTAGCCAGGGTCTCTGACCACTCGACCAACGGGCCAGTCACTTAGCTCCGATAGATTTATTTTATACCTATATAAAAACATAGTTGTACATATGTATTATGTCGTATAGTATGTTATTTTATTAAACCAAATGCAGTCTGCTACCGAATATCCAATATTGAAATAACAAGAGACAAGAATAATATTTTCGTTTTTCCTTCGCGTGACTCGAACACATGTCTAGGAAAAATGGTTTGTTTTTATTAAACGTCTATTGTCTAAACAGCTTCGGATTTTTGAACCGAAATATTTGGCGGTTTTGTACATTTTATCTTTGGGGAAATTCTCCCCTTGTTTTTTTTACCAACATCGATTAGTTCTAAGTTGGTTTGGGGCTTAAGAATGCGCCAACTGCGTTCCTTGTTTAGCATATCGTAAAAGGTAACTAATAGTGTATCGAATGTTATGTTTGCGACGAGTTAGTCACTTGTCACTGCTTGTCAACTACCCACTTAACCCAACCCAGTTTATTATTTTTAACCGACTTCAAAAAAAAGAAGGAGGTTCTCAATTCGACTGTTTTTTTTTTTGTATGTATGTTACTCGATACCTCTGAGAATTGTTAACCGATTTCCAAAATTATTTTTTTATTCGAAAGGGTTTATGCTGAACGTGGTTAAGGCGGTAAGGCTAGCTGCCCCTCTTACTCTGGCATCTATGGGGATTAAGTCCCCTTAACATTAAGCCAAAAAATAGAACTGGGCTAGGTTAGAAGGAAAACTGTGAAGAAGTAGTGACAAGTGGCGGAAAATTCTTAATAATATTATATCGCATGCTTAGTGGTAAAGTAAACTAACTGAAAATATGATGCCTATGGAAAATTTACCAAAATGTTTTAATACGTACATTCATTTAAATACAACACATTTTGGGATAAGTCACTTTATTATTAAGCATGCGATATACGTGTAAATCTCTCTGTAACGCTGTCACGTCTGAGTTGTTGTGCTTAACGTGATGATAATTTGAATACACTTTTAAGTAAAAATATAAATAATACGAACATTGGAAAAAAAGTCAATAATGTGTATTTGTAGGTACAAGAATTTTTTATTTTTATAAACGTAGTGAAGAATAAGAAATATTCAGTCTTCAAATACAACGAGGTACTAAATTTTTTTTTAATACGTAACATCTACCATTTTGCAATACCGGCCTCACTAAGTAGACAGACAATGAGTTTCAAATTCAAGTCCCATAAACGGGACTGCGAATGTGCCATTGTGTCCGCAGGAAGCCCGGGCCTTATTAGGCGTCACTTTTGCGCTGATGGGCTGGTGACTAACTGCAGTTTTTAGGTCACTGGCCTGAGGTAATGACTGTCACACAATTGGGCTAGATGGAATATGCAAGGGACATAACTTTTTTTTTATACCAAAGTCAGAGTCAAAATATTCTTTACTAGCAACGCCTTGCGGTTGCACCTAAATAGCTCCCATTCCCGTGGGAATATGGAAATACCATATAGCCTATGTGACTTGCTGATAAAGTAGCTTTCTATTGGTGAAATAATTTTTCAAATCGGCCCCGTAGTTTTGGAGCCTATTCAATACAAACAAACCAATAAACAATCAAATTTTCTCTTTATAATATAAAAAATTGTCACATACCCAAGAAATGGGTGTACAAGAGCGATATAGTAAACAAGCGTATGGCTTGCCTAATAATAACAAACGGTAAACGGTCTGGTCGGGTCAAGTTTTTGGTTGTAATTTATATATTTTTATTTTGATATTCTACAACAGGCCCACACTAAAACGTGGTTCAAAGTTAGTTATGATTCATACACCTTGTATAAATTGTATTCAAAAGAGTAACTACCGAGTTTCTTGCCGGATTCTTCTCGGTAGATACAAACATTCCGAACCGGTGGTAGAATCATATAGCTGTGGCTTTACCTGTATTTGACGATTTAAAAGTGTTTCCTTGAAACCTATATAAATAAAGAATGTTTTGACTTTGACTTTGACTTTGTGATCGTTTGCCGTAGTTTCTTCCAAAACAACGAGTATCACTCGAACGTCCAACTCTTCGAAGCTTTTGATGACAAATAAGCATACGACCCTCCTAATGGCAAGTGGTCACCATATCCCATAGTCCTTTGCAATATAAAGAGTATCACTCGCACTCCATCTCCATATTGCAGGTTTTTCTATCATGAGGGAGTCATCTCTCCTGTCAAGGTTCATCTTAACTCGTTTCATATAAGTAAAATTCAGTATCTATTAAGATGAACGGTATATCGGGTTTTGGGTATGTGATTATGTAGGCGACGAGCTAACCACTTGTCACTACTTTTTCACAATTTTCCATCTAACCTAGCCCAGTTTTACTTTTGTCTGAATATGGTTAAGGGGCTAGCTGCCCCATTGCCTCTGCCTACCCCTTCGGGGATTACGGGCGTGATGATATGTCTATGTGTTTATTAAGATGAATAGCGATAAGATTCCATTAGCAACATAATTACATTGGTACTCTTGTGGCTACTGAACCCCAAACGCAAATATCCTTACTCGAATTCTATTTCTGTATTCGCCAGTTATTCCGTTCAGAGGCCTCGGCACTTACCCGAGTTATTTCGCAGGCATTTTCATAAACCCTGGGTATTTTTTCGCGTGGTTAGGAAACATTATTTGAGATTCAGATAGATCTTTTGTACAGAATACTTGGCGAGTTCCGTTCCCTGTTAAATTTGATTCGCGAATGAAACGAAGAATTGGGGAGTCGGCGGAATTTTTCGGTTCAATTCCACTTTCCATTTAGGTTTTTTGTTATGAAACGTGATTGGAAGACATCTTTAATATTATAATGAGGATGTTACCAACTGGCCGCAAGGCCAGTTTATCCTTTTTTGATACCATTATATTTTATACTTCTTTTTTATATTGTCAAATTGATTCCTGTCAATATTTCTGAATTGGTTTGTACCACGTAATTTCATACTTCTGTATTTCTTTATTTCATTTAATATATAATATTAATTTCTTTTCTTTTCTGAGCCCTTTATTACCTTCCACCCTTTCACTCCGTAACATTTTGAAATGTTGTATGTATGTAAATATAAATCAATGAGAAAGCAATACTTTGTCTACCTGTTACATTGTCACTCCTAAAGCGTTTAAGCAATTGAAGCGTTGTTTTGTACGCTAAGAAAAATCATAGACAACTTTTGTATGTCTTTTATTTTTGTACTTTACTTTTTCAAAAACAAGCAGTCCGCTTGTGACCACAGTCGTTGCAACACGGTCGAAACGTCAAGCTGTAAGTACTCATGTACTACATAATGCATATCGCGTTTAGTTCCGTCAGTATAGAGTGACCTTTGATTAGCTAAATTGTAATTTCACTGATTTCATTCCACCAAGATATTGTCATGTATTACATACATATTATATACTTCACATAATAGTGGTTTAAGTATATTATATATATTCATATATTCTCCAGACTAACACACTAATGCCCTAGTTCCAAACTAAGCATTTATACTTGTGCTATGGATACTAGGTGAACGGATAGACATACTTAAATACGTCCACGACTTGAGTACAAATGTGCAAGTTTATGACACGAAACATTAGCCCCTAGCGGGATTCGAACCCGCGGCCCTTGGTTTCGTGGCCAGGGTTTCTGACCACTCGACCAACGAGCCAGTAAATAGGAATTTACAGACTCTTTTATAACGTAGAACTAAAGATGACCAGCTTATGTACATTGCATCTATGATATACTCAGACGCCGTATAATGAAAGCATAGCATTCTACCTCAATATTGAGGTGCAACCAATTTCGCCGGTACGTCTATCAGCCCTGATCCTTTGTGCCCACTGCACAACTATGGGCATCCTCAATGCATCATTAGAGCCCGCATCCGAATGAGGGCTTTTGCAGCCAAAATCAGCCGTAGCAAACTGACCGAACGCAAATAGCTGACCGAAATTGGACAGCGGCTGCTTAGAGTCTATTGATAGTCGAATATCGATAAATTGTCGATAGTCTACATCATATATCTGATTGAAAGCCTATCGATACAATCGATACAATTTTCTGTGTACAGAACATTTAATAAATAACCAAACATGCGCTTGTCTGTCGACAAACTACATATGTCATACATAGATATAGTATCGATAGTCCATCCATACTTTCGATAGTATAGACAGTTTTATGTTTTGAGATAATATAGTTGATCCTTTCTAATATGGTATATTAGTAGAGCGGTGGTAGCTCAGTGGTAAGGACATACGACGCCTCTTAACCGAGGAGTGCATGATCAAACCCGGGCACGTACCTCTGGATTTTTCAAGTCCATGTACGTATTTATACCACTAGCTCGTGGGTACGACGACGATGAAGGAAAACATCGTGATTAAACCTGCAAATTCAAACAACTTTGGATTTGTAACCATGATGCAAAAATTGTCTGGTTCCCCTATCTTAGGGTTACGAAGGTCAGATCAGCAGTCGCTTCAATGTAATTACCAGACTTGCTAAATCCTGGATCATGGTCTAAGCGGACCCCGTCTATACACGGGACATAACGATGATGGATAGATGATGACTTTCTAATATAGTATAAAGTACCATCATGTTGCCTTTCAATAATAAATTTCAAAGCTCAACTTTTTAATGCCAACATTCTAAAGATAACAAACTACTTAAACGAACGAAATAAACAACTAAACGAATCTTGAAAACTATGGACAGTTATTTAAGGTCAAGTATCGATAGTCACACTATTTATTGTTGAGCCACTCTAGTGTACAGATAATGTGAATGAAGTACACAAATACACCTGTGCCGTATACATAAATACTTCAATAGATTCGCCATTCATAATAATACTTAGGTTTGCTTACCTTACATTGTTCGTTTAGAAATTGACGAAAGACATACTTACTCTGATTTCAAGGTAAGTTGCTTACTCTCTTGTATAGAAGACAGAACAGAATCAATTACTTAAGGTAGGCACCACAAACATTATCTGAGTCATATACCTGTTTCGTCATCAATACGCTATTTCACTCAATTCTTGAGATTACAAAAGAATATTGCTTACGTAATTTTTTGTTCAGCAAACCAAAAATGATGATACAGCGCTTTCAAGTACCACTTGACGTCACTAGGTATGTAAAATTTTACCGTCCAAGTGACGTCAATTACAAAGATGGGGCCATCTTTGTAATTTTTCGAATATTAAATAACTAACTAACTAAACTTCACGCCACTTCCCTAGCAGGGTAGGCCGAGAGAACCGAACGCCATATGGCACGATCCTTACACACCTCACTCGCCTTTCCAACATTCATGATTATTTTCATACAAGCTACGGTTTTTATATTAAATAATGCAAAAAATACGTATGTACAATATTTTTTGATAATTTTACTTACGGATTATAAATAAAATAAGTAAAATAGCCCATCGCGGGACTCAAACACCCACCCCGTGGCCCCCCACGTGGCCGCGAATCATCCGATCTGTCAATGGTAAAAAAATAATTGAAATCTACTCTTCATACCCATTCCATGTGTAAGCCCTTTTACACACAAATGTTCTCATCCTTTTCAAACCGCCCCAGGCCATACGAGTGTTAGACAAGAGAAGCCAGCTTCCACCGGCCCCTGGGCCGCCTGATCAGTATGCATCCCACGTGGGTACTCGCCAAGAATGGCCCAAATTAGACTCGCCGTTCTCACAGGCAGTGTAATGGCACCCTTTGTTCAGGACCAGTACTTTTAATTGCCACTTTTACGGAGTATCTCGGAAGGTACTCGATTGGAAACTGTGTTGCTTTTTGTTAGATAGATTAGCGATTGCTGTGTTTGAAGATATTGTACAATGTACACAGTCTGTTTGTGACTAGACTAGTTGTAATGCGGCAGAAATGTCATGCTGTTAGTACTCATGTGCTACATAATGTTTAAAGGGCTTATTCACGTGTTTTGTATCTTCCTTTATCGACACTAATAATAAAACCGGCTAAGATTTTTATACATAAATTATATCACACGATCTTCATGTTTTTAATCGTCTTCTGCATTCCTTGTCACATATAAATCTTCTTTCTTTTTGTTTGGCGTCTCAAGATGCGCAATTTAAATCGCAATGAAATATTTTTATTTACATATGAAATTTCCCTTCCCCTTAACATTCGTGATGTCATAATATGACAGGTCACGTAATAGGTGCAGTCAGTCTGCAACAGTCACTCAACACGTGGGCTTATCCATATAATATATGGATGAGCCCTTTATCACGTGTTATGCAAATGTAGTGTTGCCATCCGTCCGGGTTTCCCCGGATTTAGTTTAGAGGGCATCCGGGGAGCGTCCGGGCGGGGCTTCATTTGTAGTCCGGGTTTAAAAATGTAAAGTCTTGGGCCACCCCGACACAATCACTGTGCCCGCACGCCGCAATCAACCGACTAACCGACCCGCTAAATTCATCATCATTTTCAAATGTATTTTATTACACTCACTATGTTTAAAGAAACCTGTTGATATGTCCGGGTTCTGGGCTCTAAAATCCGGGGTTTTCACGCGTTTTTTCCTGGTTGCCAAATTTTGGAGATGGCAACCCTATGCAAATGATACAATGTTAGAACACGTCCGCTCGTGTTAAGTGACTGTTACAGACTGACTGCACCCATTACGTGACCTGTACCCTAATCATGCCTTTCGCATATACATATATGTTCGCTATTCACATATGTGTATGTAAACTATTTTATTACATACTAGCAGCGCCCCGCGGTTTCATCCGCATAGTTTCCGTTACTGTAGAAATATGGTGATAAATATAGCTTATGTTACTTCCGGATAATATAGCTTTCCAATGGTGAAAGAATTTTTGAAATCGGCACAGTAGTTTTTGAGTTAATTCATTACAAACATACACACACACAAAAAACAAAAATAGAAATCTTTTTATAATATTAGTATAGACTTGGCCAATTTGGTCTCTTTATGACTTACACACTCTATGGTGTGTTGAATTGAAAGATGGACAAGCTAATAACATCTTATCTCGTCAGATGAAGCCATTTCGCAATAAGAGGGCAATTTCAGGGTAACCTTGGACGGTATTCGTTACTGTTTTCATATTATCTTGTTTATTGAATACTTTTGATCTAATAAGACCAAACACGGATTAGTATATTGAAGATAATATTTAGTTGGGATATACGTTAGAATTCAACGCAGGCAAATCCGCTGACATCAACTAAACTAATCTCTCATTTACGCGTTATTAAGAAATACATAACCCACATTGTCACACCACAAACTTTCACATACGCCTTTAGTATCGATATCTATTATAAGTTGTCCCATGTTGATCTGGGACAAAAAAAGAATGTGCCAAGTGGTTCGTGCTTAGCATGTCGTAAGAGGCGATTAATGGTTAACGGGCTTTTGGGTATGTGACTGAGTAGGCGACGAGTTAGCCACTTGTCACTCCTTTTTCACAGCTTTCCATCCAACCCAGTCCACTGTCCCATGTTGGTCTGGGACTTAAAAAGAATATGCCAACTGTGGTATATCGGGTTTTGGGTGTGTGATTGTGAAGGCGATAGGTTAGCCGCTTGTCACTGCTTTTTCACAATTTTCCATCTAACCCAGCCCGGCTTTCACATTCAGCCAAAAATAAAGCCGAGCTGGGTTAGATGGAAAATTGTGAAAAAGCAGTGACAAGCGGCTAACCTATCTTCGGGGATTATGGGCGTGATGTTATGTATGTATTTGTACATACAAATACATACATAACATCACGCCCATAATCCCCGAAGGGGTAGGCAGAATCAAAACAAATTCGCTGTTATACATATGTATGTATAACAGCGAATTTGAAATTTGTTTATCCAACCAATATCCGTTGCTACTTATTACGAACAGATAAAAACTTGTACGAAGCAAGACGAATGGACAAATAAATAATAACACTTATTTACCCGAAGCACAGTGGCTGAGTCCAAAGCGTTATTTATGACGCAAACTTTCCACACATTGTGCCTGGTATGATTTATACGGGCCTCGTCGAATCTTGCTGAACGCAATATAAATATGATCTGGGTCTTGGACCTGGGTGAATAGGCAGTTTCGCCGAAAAATATGGACTGTTTTATCCTGCTTTCGACGTTTTATTAAGTTTATGTGTGCGTGAAAGTGGTTTTTGGTGTATTTTCTCTCTTTTATTTATGCATTCCTCCGATCATCTAAGTCTATGGTTGTGTCGTGAAATTTAGAACTATTTTGTAGCATTAGTTGCAGTATGCATGGGCTGGCTAAAGCATTATTTAATCACTATCACAGAACATGGACATACAGTCATACATCTACTGTTAAAATTCATTATCACATAACTCATTGCAGTTGCATGCAGTTTTCTATTAAATATCAATGATTTCAGTTACTTTGATCATCATCATCATCCTCTTGCCCTTCTCCCAGTTCATCTGGGGTCGGCGCATTTCAGTTGCTTTGATCATGATATTTTAAATTTCTCAGTCCCATGTTGGTCTGGGACTTAGCCCATGTTGATCTGGAACAAAAAAAAAGAATGTGCCAACTGTGGTTCTTGCCTAGCATGTCGTAAAAGGCGACTAATGGTATATCGGGTTTTGGGTGTGTGATTGTGTAGGCGACAGGTTAGCCTCTTGTCACTGCTTTTTCACAATTTTCCATCTAACCCAGCCCGGCTTTAATTTTGGCTGAATGTGGTTGAAGGGGCAAGCTGCCCCTTTGACTCTGCCTACCCCTTCAGGGATTATGGGCGTGATGTTATGTATGTATGTATGTATATTTTAAATTTCAAAAGTGTACAATTAGGGAAAAAATCAGTCCATCCGTTTGGGTTACACTTTCACATTCAAATTCAAATTCAAATTCAAAATCTCTTTATCTACTTATACCTATAGGCTTCAAAAAAGCACTTATACATAGTCAATGTGTACAGGTATGATTATAAAACGGTAAAGAAAAAAGTGTTGATTTCACTACGTTAAAGCGAAAAACGCATGTTTACTTGTTTGACTCTGTGGTTTAAAAAGAAAAAGATATGTAGGTATAGCCCAAACACACTCCTCGCACATTATTAAAAAATGACGATGCTACGTTTCACTGTGTTGTAAAGATAGACCTTCGTATAGAACAGTGCTAATGTTCATTACTCTACGTCTTTTATTATTGGAAAAGGCGATGTAATGAGAGGAAACTCCTCTGAGAGAATCAAACGCGCCGTTTGATGTGCCCCCACACGCGATGTTCGCTCTTCGCGCTGCATTATTGGTTCCGATTGCACTTTGAAATTTCATTTTCTTGGCTCCAGCGAAAGGTTCATTTGAAATTTTTAAAGTCCGTACCTCTATTTTAAGATTGCCTCGAGTTTGAATGGGAATTCGTAGGTGGAGGTTGGATATTGGAACGTGGTGTTTACATTAGGTGTTGGTTTTGGAGGTTAGGTATTCGAATGGAGGTATTTTTATTTTGAATCAAAAATCGAGTACTTTTTTACATCAGTCCAAGCACAGCGTGTTTGTTTTGTATGGATTTGAAGTTTTGTATTTAATTTGTGTCTTATTCTAATTTCCATCTTCTTCTGATCTTTCTGAGTGTTGAAAGCTTTTTATTATTTGGGTCTAATTTAAACTTTACGCGAAATTGGACTGTCAAATAAATTGAAGTTATATTAGTAGGTGCATGAACTTAACCAGCTGTTACCTATACTAATATTATAAAATGGAAAGATATGATTGTTTATTTGTTTGTATTGAATAGGCTCCAAAACTATTGGACCGATTGGAATAATTATTTTACCAATGGAAAGCTATTTATCAACATATCAATCAGATATAATCAGGATTCAGAACAATGTATGTGATGTAGTCGGATATAGAAATATAAATAGAAATAGAAATAGAAATATCTTTATTCATGTAGGCTCCACAAAAGCACTTATGAATAGTCATAATAATACAAAAAAAATATTCTATCGCCAGGTTCGGAACGTTGATTCTACCGAGAAGAACCGGCAAGAAACACTGAAAAAACAGGCTATATTTTATCCCCATATTCCTACGGGCACGGGAATTATGCGGGTAAAACCGCGGGGCGCTGCTAGTCATCAGTACATCAGCTGTGTAAATAAAAAAAAACTTAGAATACATTATTGCTACAGAGAGGCTTAAAAAACATGGACAAGTTTATAAAATAACCATTTCCATGTATCGCCAAATAGCAAAAAATTACCGGAGACAACCGACCGACGATCGGGGCAAAGTTCCTTTTAATTCATCCGTTGTTTTATATCCTTCGCCGCAAATTCTGCACAACGTACATTTTAATTATAAAAGCAATTAAAAGTTGACACTCTGTCTGCACAGCGTCTGGGCATAAAGAGCAAGAAGAATACCACCGCGTCGTTTAGCATGTGTATGTATAGCAAGCTTGTATTGTGGTATGTCCTTATTAGTCTCTACAAATTGAATATTAGGTTACGTTTTGTATTTCTCGTGTATGTGAATAATTTATTTTGTCTTAAACCGATTGAGATATATGACACGCAAGAAGTTAAAGCTTTAAAGAATGTAATTGTCTAGGAAAACATTACAGATCCTGCGGGAATCACGACTAAGTATAACGTAGCGTAACTATTGTATTTGCTCCGTTATAGCGCATTTGTCATTCAACTCAAAGCGATGAAGCAGTGATCTGCGTCTGAGTTAGTTTATTGACTCAAATACTGAGTTAACTTTAACTAGGTGCACAACGTGCGTTTTAATTATAAAAGTAATTAAAAGTTGACGCTTTCATCACATCTGGACGGTACAACACCGTCTAACGGAATGCAAATGTCAAATATTTCATTTGGTATGCGGTCGATGGCGAGCATGCTAATTTTGAGATCGGTAAAAAGGTAGCCAGGTTCGAGTCACGGGATTTTTGTAAAAAACATCAATATTTCAAGCATTTTATTCGACTGGCCCGTTGGTCGAGTGGTTAGAGACCCTGGCCACGAAACCAAGGGTCGCGGGTTCGAATCCTGCTAGGGGCAAATGTTTCGTGTGATGAACATGGACATTTGTACTCGAGTCATGGATGTTTATAAACTTATATAAGTATGTCTATCCGTTCACCTAGTATCCATAGCACAAGCATAAGCTTAGTTTGGAACTAGGGAATTGGTGTGTCAGTCTGGAAAATTTATTTATATTATTTATTTATTTATTATTTTCCTTTCATTTCAAAAAAACATTGCAAACTCGTCTGTTGTATAGTACGGTTTATAATTGTTTTACTTTTTGTTTGATTTTATACCAGCAATAGCAAAAAACAATAGAACATTTAATTGTCTAAGTTTTCTCTATTTTACTTTTTCTTATAGTAGGAAGAGGAAGGTATAAGGAAGCCGACGTTCAGACAGATAGGAAAAGCTTAGATATAGGGTTCTGTTGAATCTTTTTGGGTACGTAACCCTAACAATTCCCCATTATCTTGTCTATGCAATTCAATGCATCGGGTACGAATCATAAATGCAACTAATTGAAATTTAATGGCATATTCACTAGTTGGCGCAGAAACGTCTGGCGGAATGCAAACATTTAATTTAATATGGTTTCAAATTGTCGCATCATAATGAGACGAGAATTTATAAAATTGTGGTGCAATGGTAAGCACTCAACTGAGGGATATTGCTTCAAATTCAGACGTGTACCGTTCGATCGTTTAATAGGCGAAGTGACTAAAAAAATCGGTTTACTCCGTCAGTTAGATCATAAAAAATATTGAACACATTTTTGTTATTTGTAAAACAAACATTGACGAAGATTGATAAAGTAAAAAATATGTGAAAAATGTGTGTAGTATTTTTGTTTAATCACTTTGATATATCCGTATAAATAGAATTATAATGTTTTAATGCAGTCATCATCCCTATCCTAAGAAAAAATTTTCAGCAGATGTTCGGCCGTGAAGAAAGCTACACATGAAAATATTCATAAATAAGTACGTAATTAAGCACTGAGCTACCGTCGCTATCCGTTTAATTAGCAAACATCTTTAACTGGCTCGCTGGTGCATGCGGTAGTGATCCTACGGGCCAAGAGTTATGGGTTCGGTTCTCACGGATAAACATTCATGTGATGAATACGTATTTGTTCTGTGTTTGGAGGTTAATATCTGATATTTCAGTATATATCTGTGATACCAAGTTATTGAATCTAAAAGGTAAGTTATGTTGTGTAATATCTTTCGATTGACAGGCCCGTTGGTCGAGTGGTCAGAGACCTTGGCCACGAAACCAAGGGTCGCGGGTTCGAATCCCGCTAGGGAAAAATGTTTCGTGTGATGAACATGGGCATTTGTACTCGAGTCATTGATGTTTATAAACTTATTTATGTATGTCTATCCGTTCACCTAGCACAAGCTTCTAAGCTTAGTTTGGAACTAGGGAATTGATGTGTCAGTCAAGAGACCTTATTTATTTATTATTTATTATAGATAGAACTTATATTTATATAAAAAAAACTAAATTTAATATATAAGGCCTTCTATTTTTATATTTATGCATAAATATTCGACACATATTATGTCTATCTGTTATTAATATCAGCGTCAACCCATGATTGCTTATATGATTGCTTGCTCATATATTCAGGAAGCCATTTGGCGTTTTTACTCCATCAACCGTTTAGTTTAGCCGGGAGGCAGTAATGTGTCTGGGCTGATTACACGTCGCTCGTGAATTATTACGATGCCAATAATAATAATGGTGTTGCCAGAATTTGGTTAAGTGTTTAATTGAAATACGATTTTATAAGGATCTTAAGCAATTTTGGCAGTCATTAGAGACCCTGGCTACAAAATCAAGGGTCGTGGGTTCGAATTCTGCTAAGGACAAATGGTCGTATAATAAACATGATCATTTGTACTTGAGCGGTGGTAGCTCAATGGTAAGGACACGCGCCTCATAACCAAGGAATGCGGGTTCAAACCCGGGCACGTACCTCTGGATTTTTCAAATCTATGTACGTATTTATACCACTAGCTCAACGGTGAGGAAAAACATCGTGATGAAACCTGCAAATTGATCCAAATGATCCAAAAATTGTCTGGTTCCCCTATCTTAGGGTTACGAAGGTCAGATCGGCAGTCGCTTCAATGTAATTACCAGACTCGCTAAATCCTGGATCATGATCTAACCGGACCCCGTCTAAGCACGGGACATAACGCTAGGAAGATGATGATTTGTACTTGAGTCATGAATTTTTAAAAACGTATTAAGGCGTGTTTTTCTGTTATTTTTATATGACATTAATGCTTGAGGAATTGGGGGGTGAAGTAAAAAAAACTGTCTTTTAAATGAGTTCCGTGGAATCTAAATGATTGCGATTGGCTCGATGGCGCATTCGGTAGTGACCCTGCCCGATGCGCCAAGAGTTGTGGGTTCGATCCCCACCTAGGACAAACATTCGTGTGATGAATACTTGTGTTTGTTCTGTATCTGGGTGTTAATATCGAATAATTAAGTATATATTTGTAATACCACTGTTGATTCTGATATCCGTATCACAAGAGCTTAAGCTACTTACCTCGGAGTCAGATCAATGTATGTAATGTCGACGGATACCTATAAAAAAAAATCGTGCTTAAAATTATGCAGTATTTCTCACCTGGCAACACTGACCGCTGCCGATCGCCTGGCTAACGCGATCCTCAGGCTGCTCGCGTACTGCCGAATCACCGTTCAAAATTTACATCCACCTTCAGGCGAAATTATTTGCGAGCCTGTTTAGTTCTGAACAGAGGGGCGTTACAATTGGAATTTCATTTACAAAGTGAACAGTAGACTAGAGTAACTTAGCTAAACCGTTTGCGTTAGGTCAGAAATCAGGCGCAGCATATTGTACCATACAAAAGGGATTCGTTTGAAAAGCGATATTTCATGTTAGTCCTAGAAAAACATTTAAGATCTATTTTCATTCATTGAACTAAAAGCAACGGAAGACGTGCTATGCCTGGCACTGGGACATTCTCCCAGTGGAACATTAGGTACTGGGCGTCAACACATTTTAAAGAAGTAAGTTGACGCAGTAGGGATGATGACAGCATTAAAAAACTTTAATTCTATTTAGTCCGTCAGTTAGATTATACAAAATTCTTGATTCTTGACACATATTTTTCGCTTTAACAAATTAACAAATAATCACAAAGATTAAGAGCATCAATGTTTTGGAGTGGGGGCTTGCGACGTCACTATTTGGGACAAATTGTACGAAAGCGTGACGTCACGCGCAACTTGAATGCATTGTAACACCGTCAATGTTTGTTTGAAAAAAATAAAACGAGTTCTATATTTTTTTATAACCTAACTGACGGACTAAACAGAATTATTTTAGTCATCTTGCCTATTGCGAAGCGTAATGCAGTGTTGTATACATGTTTTGCGCTTCACTAGATGGCCTTTGGAAATGCATTGTCATGTAGATTTACCAACCTGACTAGACATTCCCTCCTTGACTCTACCCAAAATCTATTCTATTTACACATTAGAACTGTGAATGTAATGGAATTTGGCTTACTCGTATGTATGTATTCGTTCGATGTTAGACAAACATATAAACGTTCCTCTTACAATATTAGTTGTATTGCTACAAAGGGAACTGACGTTTACGTAAAGGCCATACTTAAATGTTTATTCACGACTGTCTGATGTAGTCAGGCCATTGAATATAGAGAAAATTTAATATTCTTGCGTATTGCAAAATGATAAATAGACTTTTGTCAGAAGTCTTTTGAAACAGTCCTTTGTTAAGCTTTTGAAAGATCGTTAGCTGCACTTATGACTAAATAAGAAAATTAACATTTTTTTTTTTAAACAAGCTACAAGCGTTTGGTTCAGTCTGATGATAAGCGGTCGTCGTAGCTTATAGGCCCTGGAAATACAGGAGTCACTCGCACCTACCGTTCCTTTGAAGATTTTGTGAGGCTTTCGAGGTACCTATGTTCTCCAGTAACCGAACGAAATGCAGAACCTTGGGAACCGCTACTTTGTCAATCAATACGACTCCTGCGTGGCTCTACCACATAATAAATATCCGACTACATCACATACATTGACCTGACTCCGAGGTAAGTAGCTTAAGCACTTGTGTTACGGATATTAGAAACAACATCATCTTCCTAGCGTTATGTCCCGTGCTTAGACGGGGTCCGCTTAGATATTAGATATTAGAAACAACAGTGGTATCACAAATATATACTTAAATATTGTCCTGTGTTGGTCTGGGACTTCAAAAGAATGTGCTATTTGTGTTTCTTGCCTAGCATGTCGTAAAAGGCGACTAATGGTATATGGGGTTTTGGGTATGTGACAGTGTAGGCAACGAGCTAGCCACTTGTTACAACTTTTTCATAATTTTTCATCTAACCCAGCCCAGTTTTAATTTTGGCTGAATGTGTGGTTAAAGATATGCTTTCCCTTTGACTACCTACGCCCTTGGGGATTACGGGCGTGAAGTTATGTATGTATAATTTAAATCTATACTGTACAATATTAACTTGCAATTGCAATATTACTTAAATACTGCAATATTAACCACACCTAGACCATTAAAAAGCAGTTTTAAAGTAAACATCGGTTGTTAGCCGTCCAACAGATAACGTTTCATGTCTGTAAAATAACAAAGGATTTTAATTAAACATCTAGGTAGAAATGCCTGTATTAAACAATTTCCTGGTATCCGCATATTAATTTTGTTTTCGCCTATTAATTAAACTGGAGTTGAAGTGGACCGTATAGTACCATAAGTTCTCAACCTTTATTGAACTACTGACCTCATGTTTTTTTTACAGTAATGTCCACCCTATTGGACACTATTACACATGTTATTAAGATTTAAATTCTAAAATATACAAACAAATATCTGGTAAGTAGTCAAAAAGATTTTTTTATTCATGTTTGCATCGTGCTAACTATCCTAATTAATCTTATACCTATTTCACTTTCCACATTAAAACATAAAGTGACAGCAATTTTGCTTACTAAGGCCCAATAAATAAAAATATAAAACGTATTATCATATATCAGCCATGTTTTCCCGTAAACTATGTTCTACTAACTACAATAACGCGTAACGCTTAGTATAATTGTTCTAAGGTTTAATAACAATTATATGATTAGCGGCCACATTAGCGCCGTCGCCCCCATGATGCCCCCTAGTCCATTCTTTGAGAACCTGTGGCATAATATAATACACCGCAGGTCAGTATCTCGGGAATTCGAGGAACGTTTAATTAAACTATGAGAAACTTATTTATTTAGTTGAAAAGAGTTCTTGTTTTGTTTTAGATAGCTTCGTAATTCCTTTGTGTTCCAGTATTTTGCAGTCAAGTTATCTCGGTAGTATCATAGTTTTGAAGTATTTTACTCAGTGCTCACTGAATGCGGAAATAATTTTCTAAGAGTATATTTTTTAAGTACTTTTGGAGCGGTGGTAGCTCAAAGGTAAGGACACGCGCCTCTTAACCGAGGAGTGCGGGTTCAAACCCGGGCACGTACCTCTGGATTTTTCAAATCTATGTACGTATTTATACCACTAGCTGGACGGTGAGGGAAAACATCGTAATGAAACCTGCAAATTCAAATAACTTTGGATTTGTAACCATGATCCAAAAATTGTCTGGTTCCCCTTTCTTAGGGTTACGAGGTCAGATCGGCAGTCGTTTCAATGTAATTACCAGACTCGCTACATCCTGGATCATGGTCTAAGCGGACCCCGTCTAAGCACGGGACATAACGCTAGGAAGATGATGATATTTGTTTAGTACTAAAACGTTAACAGAAGGTGATGTTAGAAGCCATATTAACCGTAGAGCATGTATGAAAAGAATTTTTTGAATATTAAAGAAACGAGTGAGGTGTGTAAGGAGCGTTCTCGCTGCCTAGGTACCCCAGAAATATGGCATGAACTCTATAGAATAGATTTTTGCCTTTTAAAAAGTTATTTGGTACAATATTAGGGGCGGTCACAATTTTCCATCTAACCCAGCCCGCCTTTATTTTCGGCTGAATGTAGTTGAAGGGGCATGCTGCCCCTTTGACTCTGCCTACCCCTTCGGGGATTATGGGCGTGATGTTATGTATGTATTAGGGGCGGTGATAGATCAAAGGAATGCGCCTCAAATTGGGTGCTAAATCAAATCTTGCCTAGATTAGAACTTTTGGATTTGTTTAGTATACTTATACTTCTACAATAAAAAATCCAGATACCAGATTAGAACTAGTACTCATCGTACCAGTTAGTGTACATACATCTACACTCTTGTGGTGTAGACCCGTATTTATATCACTACCTCGTATCCAAGAAAAGGGTAAAATCAAGGGTAAGCTGTTGAGCTTACCCTTAATTTTACTCTTCTCTGGATAACCTCAACACCATTATTCCCTCTTATCTTATGAGCCATGTGTTGCTCCTGCAATTATCATTTATCTAGCCACAGGTTACCTTTTTATATCAGCGCCGTATGGTGCCACGGTGATCTATAACTTGTTGGCGAAGGGCCGTTGCCATGACAACGGTTAAGAGACCTTTTTCCTGTCTGATACCTGTCTCTGACAACGTCATACTGATCTGTGAAAAGTTATTTCACACATTTTTTTGACGGAATGAATGTTATTCCAATTTTGGTACAGGACTTAAAAAGAATGTGCCAACTGTGTTCCTTGCCTAGCATGTCCTAAAATGCAACTAATGGTATATTGGGTTTTTGGTATGTGATTGTGTAGGCGACGAGCTAGGCACTTGTCACTACTTTTTCACAATTTTCCATCTAACCCAGCACATTTTTATTTTTGCCTGAATGTGGTTAAAGGAGCTTGATGCCCCTTTGAGATCTCTGATTGTCAGTGCTTGCTAGAATGCTTGAGTTTCGGACAAAACCAAGGCCTATTTTTTAAAATGCTTTTAATAAAGCCCAATGTTTGACTCAAGATTAGGGTTTACCCGAACTAGCTGAAGCCGAAACCGAAACCTTAAGTTTGGTCGGACGTTAAGCTGAATCCGAAACTAAGCCGAAAGTCGCTCCAACACTAATGGTAAACAAAAACGCCATTTTCTCATCCCACTTCAAACATCGGTAAGCAACAATTGGATTACAGTAGGCCGACTGTAATCGAATCCCCACTATTCACTAAAGACCTACATCAATCTTAGTGCCTATGGGCTTATGCCCTGAATGGACTATTTGGTAGGTATTCTATAAGAATACTTAGAGTTAGTTCGGTTCTTGCCTTTCGTGACCAAAGACTCATAACATCATGCCCATCATCCCCGAAGGGATAGGCAGAGTCAAAGGGACAGGAGCCCGCTTTAACCACAATCAGCCAAAAACAAAACTGCGCTGGGTTATATGGAAAATTGTGAAAAAGTGATGATAATAGCTAGCTTGTCGCCTACACAATCACATACCCAAAACCCGGTATACCATTAGTCGTCTATTACGACCTGCTAGACAAGTTCACACAGTCGGCACATTCTTTTTAAGTTCCAATCCAACATGGGACCATATACATATATCTTGTCGATTAGTATGTAAGATCTTCAGGTTTATATAAACAAATCTGTTCACCTACATATAAACTTACATATCATATCTATTGTTTCAGGTAATGGCTTCAAAGGATGGAGTTGAAAGACGCGCAGGATTACCAAAGAGTCTTTTTCGCGACCAGGTGTTTTAACCAGGGATATTCCGGTATAGGTTATTAACATTTATAAAACGATACTTATCGAATCAAAATAACGATAAGAGAACATTCGGTAACCGAATCATATAGGTAATACAGTATCGAAATAAACCGGTAGTAGGTATAACGTTCGCATCGTAAGTTTGAGCGGGAAATTCCTGTTTTATTCTGTGGCTGAGCTGCGCTAGCGCGGTCTACTATTTTCATCTCTTTTTCGCGTTAATGTTTGCATTGCATATAACGAATAATTCAATACAACAAACTTAATTACGTTCATAGTGGAAGAAGCCAGTCTTATAAAAAAACAAGCATTTATCAATAAAAGCAAAGGAACAGTACAGATTCTTTATTTCAAACTATGGCTCACAGATTTTGTCTCGCTCTCTTATTTGTTCGTAACATTTAAAACCGAAATACATAACGTTATATTTTTTATAGTTAATCGGTAACCGTTTTATTTCGGTTTTTGAACCGAAATATAACGGTAACCTATTCAATCGGTAACCGATTGATACGGTAACCGTTTCAAACGGTTATCTTTATGAATCGGTTTGGCGAACCCTGGTTTTAACCACTAGACCAACGGCTATCGCATAATGCATTTGTGTTCAAATATTCTATCACGCCCTTCTCGCATGGGGGTAGGCACAGATGTATGTTTAATTATAGTGTAGATCAAACCTTGTATTTATGTTAATTTATAGCGTGGTACTAAATGTTACAGAGGTTTACAAGCCCACATTTGGGCTTGAGGTTTAAATGGTTGCTTTAACAACTGCAATCTAGCGAAAGCTCTGTTGGTCAGCTTTACTTGTCTAGTTAGGGTTGTCAGGTTCGACATCAGCCGGACTTGTTCGGTTTTTTAACCGACGAAAAAAACGGTGGAGGTTATCAATTTGACGCGTATATTTTTTTATTTTTTATGTGTGACCATAACTTTTTACAGAGTAGTCCGATTTTGATAATTCTTTTTTTGTGTTCATGTTCGGCCTAAATTTAAAGTAGTTCGGCATTGAAAAATGCTACTACTATTAATTACAGACATTCAGATTAACGCACTCATTAACCCAACCCAACAACCCAATTGTTTTGTTTAAACCGCATTGTTAAACACCCTGTTTTACGTGACCTGTTAAAAATGTATGTTTTTTTACTTTCCTACGGTAACGGAAGGGTTATGATTTTTGTATTCTATGTAATTCTGTAGGTTTTTTTTTACTTGGCAACCCTAGTGAAACATATAACTTCCGCTTATTCATATTCCCTTCACACGCGTCATGTTTGGCACACTTACTTATTCACATTTTCCATCAAGACCTTAAATTCATAACGAATTGCCTTGTTGGAAAGTTCCGCAACAGTGATTATGTGTATAATGTGTTACTGCAAGTTCATTAAGGCTGGCCGCTGTAAACTTGTTTATGGCCCCTGGGCGCGCCCGCAGTGCTGACCGCGCCATGGAGTAGGTAGCCAATGGAACCGCGATAGATTTCTAGTGTGCATCAATAATTTGGAACTCTGTCATATATCATCATCATCCTCCTAGCGTTATGTCCCGTGCTAAGACGGGGTCCGCTTAGACCATGATCCAGGATTTAGCGAGTCTGGTAATTACATTCGTCGTATCCCTTAGATAGGGGAACCAGACAATTTTTGGATCATGGTTACACATCCATCGTTGTTGTAATGTGCAGATTTAATCACGATGTTTCCCCTTATCGCCGAGCTACTAGTATAAATACGTACATAGATTTGAAAAATCTAGAGGTACATGCCCGGGTTTGAACCCGCACTCCTCGGCTAAGAGGCGCGTGTCCTTACCATTGAGCTACCATCGCTCTAAATTAAATAGGTATTGCAAATTTTGAAACGGACTACCTACGTATATTTCAAGCTAGCTAAACTAGGTCAAGTTCTCCTGTGATGCAAAATTGGTGGGTTGTGAAAAGTTGCCAAGTTTAGCTACACATTGCCGACTATTAAAGTTATTCATATTCGTACTGCAGTTTTATTTGAAATGAATTCTGAATACATTTTATCATATTGTAATGGTTATGTAAAGGATCAAAATACAAATAAATAAACAATAAATATCACATCACAATAAGTAGATTAAGCATTTACGATATTAGAAACAACATTTTACAAATATAAATAATAATAATAAATAATATAAATTCTTCAGACTGGCACACCAATTCCCTAGTCCCAAACTAAGCTCATAAGCTTGTGCTATGGATACTAGATGAACGGATAGACATACTTAAATACGTTTATAAACATCCATGACTCGAGTACAAATATCCATGTTCATCACACGAAATATTTGCCCCTAACGGGATTCGAGCCAAGGGTCGCGGCCTTGGTTTCGTGGTCAGGGTCTCTGACCACTCGACCAACGGGCCAGTTCATACTAATATATACTTAAATATTCAATATTAATAGTGGAAACTCCAGGTGCATCTGTTTTCGAAACCGTTGCTAAATACACAAACTCAAATATGGGCCTTTTTCTCCTTCGACCTTGGCTAATTACACTGCCGTGTGTCCAGATGTATACGTACATGTGTGTATACGTTCTTTGCATTAGCAATATCGTCAGGCATCAGCTGGCACGTGTGGCCCCACAAACTTGTGCATTAGGCCTCGAGCGCCCGGGGCGACGGGGCGACGGGCGCCGGGCGCCGGGCGACGGTCTCGCCCCATTAGCTGCCCGCGACGACATGCAAAGCGTCCCCGCTTTAAAAGCTTTTTATACGGCCCTGAATGTGTTTCAGAAATAGCGAGAGTTGCCAATTACTGTTTATGTGCTTTTATGCCACGGGATATTGGTGGGAGATGGTGGAGTGCTGCATTCAGTGCCAATGTCAATCTGGAGAAATGCTGTACACGTACTGCATAAAAACTGATAAATATGAATATGTACAGTCTAGAGTTTCTTGATCTTCACTTTTTGTCTAATCGGAGTCCGCTTGGACTCTAATCTAAGATTTAGCGAGTTGTGTTATTAACATTTGAGCGACAGCCATCTACCTTTAATTATGTAACGCTAATCTTGACAAGCTCGATGGCGCATTCGGTAGTGACCCTGCCTCATGCGCTAAGAGTTGTGAAGTTCGATCCCCACCCAGGACAAATATTCGTATGATGAATACTTGTGTTTGTTCTGTGTCTGGGTGTTAATATTCAATATTTAAGTATATATTTGTAATACCACTGTTGTTTCTGATATCCGTAACACAAGTGTTTAAGCTACTTACCTCGGAGTCAGATCAATGTATGTGATGTAGTCTGATATTTAAATTAAAAAAATCTTAGAAAGTCTGGACTGATTGGAAAGAAAAAATGTTTTTGGATCCGTCTACCAAGTGGTCTAACAGGGTATTTTTGCTTTTTTATTTTTAAGTATTTTTCTATGATCCTTGTACTGTTCATGTCTGTACTTAAGTAACCAATCAATGTTTTTTTTCTTATATATACGATCAAAGATATTTATTTTTGATCATATTGACTCGTTAGAACGAAAACGTACCCTTTAGTAACAATATGTTAACGTCTACGATAGGCTAGACGGTTTGAAGATTTTTCCAAGCAATATCTTACTGAGTGCGACAATACAATCCGATTGAAACATGACGCTGAGGCAATCCAATCTAGCGCCAAAACCTTTTATAACGATAGTACTACCACTATAGGTTATTACTGAGTCCGCAGAACGAGATAATACAGAAGGTAACGTCGATTTCAGACTCGCTTAAAGCTTAGTTTGCTTGGAATCTTTTGTTCCGAAGTTTTAAAATTTAAAAATTTATCCAAAATATCATTGTACAATGTTAGATTGGAAAGTGATGTTAGGAGTCTTAAAAACCGTAGAGCTTGTATGGAAAAGATCATGAATGTTGAAGTAGCAGATGAAGTGTGTAAGGATCGCGCCATAACGCGTTCGGTTCTCTCTGCCTACCCCGCCAGAGAAGTGGCGTGAAGTAAACTTCACAGTAACTAACTAAAGTTAGTTAGTTAATTACAATATTAGTATAATTTGGGTACAAGTTAAGTATTTGTTTAGTTTTTTAGATATCAATCTTATTTGTCCTTATGTTAAAATATTTTTCGCTTAGATTTGTCCCGTTTTTTATTTTACGTTTTATAGGATAATATTTCTCTATGTTTTAATTACGAAATTTAAGTAGATAAAGTCTAAGTTGTTCATAAAATGATGACAAAATAAAAGGCAGCTGGATTTTTAGATTAGGAATCATTTTCCATGCGATTTTGCGATACAAATTGTTATTCTCGCAACGTTCCTCACCCCTTCGGCACGTTTTTCATTGAAACTGCTTGAAAAAGGTGACAAGTGTTAAATGCATTGCACTCATTTTTAGGAGAAGCACGCACGGCTAATGTATTTCACATTATTTCCAACTTTCACAGTCCCCTTTGGAAAAACATGGACATTTTCCCCTTTTTATGATGTTCCCCGTAGCCGATAGAGATAATTATTTCCACGTGGAAGGGTGACTTATAGCACGGACGCTTTCGATTCTCATTCGATATTCCAACGGTTTTCCAAACTCATTCAACATTTTCACAGCCTACGGAACAAGAGTTTCGGTGTAAACAATCTTTATGTAGATCGCAAGGGAAGTGAGTTCGATGTTCGCACCACAAACCACTGGTTGCTCCAATGGTTTATTAAACAGGTATTCATCTCGGATAGAAATGTATAATTATTTTGCTGATATGTGCAAGTGTTTAAGAGCTGAGGCAAAACATCGTGAAGAAACCTAAATATAAAAAATACTGTTCGAGTATAAGCATAATCCAATTTTTCTGGTGTCTGATTTCCTCATCTAAGTCAACCTTAACTAAGCGGTTTTTTTTTTATAAACATGATCCAATTTGTCCAGATTCCATACGAAGGTCGCAAAATTGAACAGTCACTTCAATTTAACAGCCAGTCTAGTTCAATCCAGGATCATGTTCTAAGCGAAATACGTCTTGTCGTAAAGCTAATAAGAAGTGTACCGTCTGTACAGATACAGAACTCTTCGTAAATAAACAAAGTTCTCTGCAGGTTTACGGGCGCCATCAAAAACGCCATAATATGATGAGACGGTCGCGACGGGTCGCAGCTAATTTATGAGCGACAAGCTGTGCTTATTAAATTGACAACATGGCGTCTGGTGGTAACAAGCTGTTTTTTTTTTAAATTTTTGTCAACAATTATTCGATTATTAACCACGAGAGGCGATTTTCTAGGACTGTATAAATATCCGGTGACGTCACATACATTGATTTGACTCCGAAGTAAGTAGCTTGAGCACTTGTGTTACGGATATCAGAATCAACAGTGGTATTAAAAATATATACTTAAATATTAAATATCAACACCTATACATAGAACAAACACAAGGGCCTTACGTCTTCGTATACCCACTTGCAGGGGTTTGTAATGCACTTGTGTTGCTGCATCTTCAAATTTGCAAATATATAAAATTCTCGTATCCCAAACGGCTTTACCGATTTCGCTAATTCTTTTTTAGTTGTGTTTGTTATTGTCAAGTGAAGGTTCTTATGAAAGAAAAAAAAAAGTGGGTATTGAAAATCCGTGAACGGGGCGTTACGAAGTGCGCCGGGGCAGCTACATAGTATGTCCATAATAATCTACGGTGACCGCTTACCATTAGGCTGGCTGTATGCTTGTGGTCACCCAGTAGCAAAATATAGGCGCAGCTTATTCAATGAACTCATAGGGTGGTTGACTGGCAAGTCAATAAAGATATTTTTTAAAAGCTTTCAAAACGCAATCACTTCATAGATTTTGTATGGGCTTGTCAACATATGACGTCACTAGTTCGTATAGTAAACTGACTAAATATTAAGCAGTATTTGTAAAATTTAAAATCATAGATTCAACATAATTCAAAATCAATAAGTAAGGTTTTACAATATACTACGATACTTTCTTTTACGGAATTGATATTACAAAATTAAATATGAATGTCAAAGTCAAAGTCAAAAATATCTTTATTTACGTAGGCCTTAAAAAAAGCACTTGTGAAACGTCAAGTAAGTACATAGTAGAACAATTTGAATTTACCACCGGTTCGGAATGTCGCATCTACCGAGAAGAAAAATGATGTGTCAACATCTCAGTTGCGTCATAGAGCGGCGAAATTGAACTTTTTAAATTCTATTTTGTTGCCTTATGGCGCAATCCCAGTCCACAGTAAGCTTCAGATGACGAGAGTTAACACATCTGGCGCAGTGCAATGAGTTAGCGCTATTTCTCGCAGCGCAGTGTTTGCCCTTTGTTTTGTTGATATTCCGTCTTTGCACCTGAAATGCTTTGCGAATTTCCTTTATAGACGCGAACAGCAAAGGAGAGGAATGTGCTGTTTGCTTCAGCTTTCAAAACACAGTTTCGGCCTTGTGGCTTTCACTCAGAATAGCCAAGTCAACGCCAAAGTCAAAATACTCTTTATTTATATAGGTTTGAAACAAACACTTATATATCGTCAATTCAACAGAAAAGTCAACTAATAATAAAAATAGGTTCGGAATGTTGCTTCTACTGAGAAGGAACCGGCAAGAGACTCGGTAGTTACTCTTTTCAACAACATCTTTTACAAGGGTGTATAGATCATATTAAAAGCTTTATACTCATCATCTTCCTAGCGTTATGTCCTGTGTTTAGACGGGGTCCGCTTAGACCATGATCTAGGATTTAGCAAGTCTGGTTATTACATTGAAGCGACTGCCGGTCTGACCTTCGTAACTCTAAGATAGGGGAACCAGACAATTTTTGGATCATGATTACAAATCCAGAGTTGTGTGAATTTGCAGGTTTCATCACGATGTTTTCCTTCACCGTCGAGCTAGTGGTATAAATACGTACATAGATTTGAAAAATCCAGAGGTACGTGCTCGGGTTTGAACCCGCTCGGTTAAGAGGTGGGTGTCCTTACCATTGAGCTACCACCGCTCTATTTTTTTTATATTTATAGCTTTATACTAATAGTACTATATCGGTATTGTATGTATCTAAACCAAAATAACGTTAAGCGGTATATCGTTGATCATCAGTGAATAGATGACTACCACCTTGGACGGAGCAGGGTTCTCCTATCATCTAGAGAGCCCCGGGAGTCCGACACACCCCGCTGATTCCTCCCGGTCTCAGCGGGCGTAACGAATTCCCCTGGGTCAACAAAAAAAAAGGCTACAGTGAAACAAAACGAACAACTGTGATTTTAGCAGCCTAATGACAATATTAGTTTGTATTAATGTACAATGTAACAAAATATCTAATCATTAATCATCATTTAATGAATGAGGCGTCTATCAATTCGTCATTATGGTCCAGGTAACGCAGTTTATATATTTTGTATATATTATGATAATGTATATATTTTGACCGACATCAAAGGTCACTTTTCAGAACGTGCTTTTGGTAGTCGGCTCAAGTTCCTTTTGACCAATCAGAAAATTTAAAAATAATAAAAGAATATCTGGAATGTTGTTAAGCTTATCTATTATTTAATACAGATATTTTGATTTTACCTAAATACCTGCACATTTTGACTAAGCACAATCAAAACTTCACTTGTCGTAGAGCTAATGAAAACAAGCTTTATCACGCCAAAAAAAAAAAACTAATTGAAACAAAACAAGTTCGTTACAATTCACGTTCCATTTTTACAATTTGTACAAAATTTACAATTCAGTGTTTAACTGTTACGCCGCGCCGGCGTAAAACGGGACGGTCCACAAATTCTAGCGCTTACATTGTCACGTTTACAGCCGCTGACTTCGCAGTCACGTTTTATAAACTGTTTTACGCGTTTTTGAGCGCTTGCCACAGGTTTGTTAACTACAAACTTGTCGTTTTGTTTCGTTGGCGCGGCATGAAATGTATGTTGTGTTCGTTGGCAAGTTTAGTACGTAAACCTTGTATTGTTTATTATTTTGGTATTTTTATACCACTATTTTGGTAAGCACACGGCCCGCCTAATGTCATTTCTTTGAGTGCAAACTTGACTGCCGAGTGTTAGATGTATTTCCAGTAATAATTTTATAGTTCTTCTTTGTTTTCTTTAAATCTTCCTCATTAAAAGGCAAAAAAACGAATAAGATTTGGCAATCAATAATTTTTCCATTGTTAAAAACCAATTTTGCATTATTTAGACCAATAAAGGAATACGCGCAATATCCATTAAAAGAGCATTCTTGTAATGTCTTTTTTTTAAATCGCCGTCACACCGTAGCCCAGGTCAATGACCTGTCACCGGATGGTGTTGGTGCTCATAATGACCAATCAGCTCTCTAAACAGGAACTACGCTTGGAAATAACAACTGTTACATCTCGTCTCGTTAAAAAATAATGACAATAGTTTTTTTAACACTTCTTGCTGTCATACATTCATATACCTTTTATATAAGTGGTTCAATCGTTAGAACACGCGTCTCATGTGAAGGGTTCAATTCCGTACATGTACCACTGGAATGTTTCAATCAATGTGCGTGTACATACCACTAGCTCGCTAGTTGACTCAATAAATTTAATAGGCCACATAAACGTTTGTATGTGACCGAGAAGGCGACTAGCTAGTCACTCCTTTTTCCCAGCTTATTACCCAACCTGGGACTTAAAAAGAATATGCCAACTGTGCTTCTTAACTAGCATGGCGTAAAAGGCGACTAATGGTATATCGGGTTTTGGGTGTGTGATTGTGTAGGTGACAGCTTAGCCGCTCGTCACTGCCTTTTCACAATTTTCCATCTAACTCAGCCCGGCTTGATTTTTGGCTGAATGCTGCCCATTTGACTCTGCCTACCCTGCCTGCCTATGTATTTTATTTCAAAAGTTTTAGCTAGTTCTTTGCTTTTTAAGCTTGATTAAGCAACAAGCAATACAAAAACACTAGCACATAATTACTCGTACTAGTAAGTGATCGCCCAATGGTCGAAATTCAACCATTATTAGTTTGATTTCTTTTATTATTATTTATTGAAATATTAGCTTTCTGCACTCTTCCATATAAACTTTAACGTGCCAAATCTCATACTCGTCCGTCAGTAGAATTCTTATAAAAAAAAAAAATTCAGTCGAATTGAGAACCTCCTCCTTTTTTTTGAAGTCGGTTAAAAAAGGGGTACAGAGCTTTTGCTTCACGTATTAATATATAGATAAAAATTATTAAGTAGCAAACGAACATCTGTACATACAATTTTTTTTGTTGTTGACCTAGGGGAATGCGTTACGCACCGTCCTGCTGAAACCGGGGGGAATCAGCGGGGTGTATCCGACTCCCGGGGCTCTCAAGATCATAGGAGGACCCTGCTCCGCCCAAGGTGGTAGTGGGCGGGGTATACCGACTAAACCCCTGGGATGTATTGTTATCGCCTATATATAAGACGTATACGGGATCGCGCATCCCTAAACCATACACACCTGGCCATGAAACCAGGGGTCGCGGGTTCGAATCCCGCTAGGGGCAAATGTTTCGTGTGATGAACATGGGCATTTGTACTCGAGTCATGGATGTTTATAAGCGTATTAAGTATTTCTATCCGTTCGCTAGTATCCATAGCACAAGCTTACGCTTAGTTTGGAACTAGGGAATTGGTGTGTCAGTCTGGAAAATTTATTATTATTATTATTTAATATTAGTAGTAAAAGTCACTATTCACCACACCGGATTTCGTGACCCGACAAAACACTATAAAACACTTAAAGAAACCGCTCCTCACTCCGTGGTTGACGTTTCAACCACCTGACGACCGTTACACTTTACTAAAATATTTTCCCCATTTTTCGGTCGCCCTGCCATCCCCCATTCGGGTCGTATAATATCACAGGAGCGAATGGCGCTTGCTCGCAATAAAGTCTATTACCTGACTGGGCTGTAAAAGTAGTGGGATTGGAAAGGAACAACACGTTGGGCGCCAAGTTTTATTATCGCTAGCTAATGAGCCTACTTTGTTGATTAGTTTTCAGAATATACTAATTATTTTGTTTGCAACCAATGTTCTTTTTTGTATATAAATATAAATATAAATTCTCCAGACTAATACACCCATTCCCTACTTCCAAACTAAGCTTATGCTTGTACTATGGATACTAGGTGAACGGATAGACATACTTAAATACGTTTATAAACATCCATGACTCGAGTACAAATGTCCATGTTCATCACACGAAACTTTGCCCCTAGCGGGATTTGAACTCGCGACCCTTGGTTTCGTGGCCAGGGTCTCTGACCACTCGACCAACGGGCCAGTCAAAGAGTATGTATATAAGAGTAACGAAACTATATCACTATGCCCATATGAAAGGAAGTTATTTACAAATTCTTCAATAAACATTGATAATTAGGAGCGTAGTTTTTGCATTGTTACCTAAACGATGAAACATATTTTAATTATCTTTAGTTACATAGGATAAATAGAGGAGGCAAATAATTTAATAGATTAAATTTGAATTCTACTATTTTAACTAATAATATAGAGGAAGGATTTGATTGTCTGTTTGTATGTATTGAATAAGCTCCGAAACTACTGGACCGATTTATAAAATTATTTCATGAATAGAAAGCTACTTTATGAGAGAGTAACATAGGCTATATTTTATCCCCATATTCCCACGGAAACGAGAACTACGCGGGTGAAACCGCGGGGCGATGCAATTATTTATAAATGTTTATTGTGAACTAATTTGTGTGTTTTTCTTGTACATTATCTACATATTAACAACAAAAATAGCTTAATGTGAAATGAACTGTCTGGACAAAGCTAGACGTACTTCTGTATATTGTCTAGTTCTTATTATATTATATACTAGCTGTGCCCGCGGTTTCACTTGCGTTTATGATTAATGTTATATAGCCTATAGCCTTCCTCGATGAATGGGCTATCTAACACTGAAATATTTTTTCAAATCGGACCCGTAGTTCCTGAGATTAGTGCATTCAAACAAACGAACAAAAAACATAGCTTTATAATATTAGTATTAGTTTAAATTATAGTATAGGACAATATATTGTAAGTACATAATGATAACTAGGTATCCTACGTTCCTCCATTTTCCTCACCTGCCGCCAAAGGCCATACAACATCACAGGAATGAATGAAGCTGGCTCGCAATGGACTCTTATTACCTCACTGCATTCAAACACTGCCAGGGCCGGAGCTCGGGCTACTTGACTCGGATTTTTTTAGTCCGACAGTTTGTTTACCAAAAAAAATAAAAAAAAATCAGTCGAATTGAAAACCTCCTCCTTTTTTTGCAGTCGGTTAAAAATATTTGATACGTATTTATTGCTTTATCAAATACTCGAAAATTTAAGGAGATACAGCGCATTGAATATTAGCACACTGTATCTTCGTAATTTTTAGTCTGCTGGACGAAATAGCTAATACGTGTATGCAATTTTTTACTCAAGTAGCCAAGTATTAAGGGATATTTAAAAATTAAACCCGATTTAGCTTGATTTGGCGACCACGTCCAACTAATGGAGGTATTTCTCAATTTCCTATTTTTTAACGAAGATCCCGTTTTTTCGTACCGGGGCGAAGGGAGCAGGACTAAGTATGCCCTGGACCTCTCCTCTGCCTGCTCCTCAGCCATTGTCTTAGTCGATGGTACATCTTAAGTAGGGCATTGCCTCAAAGTGCATCCCCTAGGTACGGACCTGGACAGTCGGAAATACATTTCTGTGTACGGCACTTTATTTTGTACTTAATTACTTCGCATTCAGTAGTTTTCATACGGATAGCATTCGGTATTTCATCGCGCATTTAGAATGTGTCGTTTTGTTCTTTTTATTTCTATACGTTTGATTTGTAAAGTTCAAAAGAAGCTATAACTATAACGCTTTATTGTAAAGTTTTGCACAAATGCATATATGTTATCAACTTTACAAGTTCAACTTAGGTGTAGGAACCAGTAATTTGCTTACTTCTATGTGATTATATGTTTCAATATTACGGTATTTCTATTTATACACAAAACCATCGCCATCAAAACGTCTATCGGATAGCGAGTGGAGTGTAGAAGTGTGTTCGCCGTATCGTGTAGCGCGCGACAATGATGCCGTAATAGCGGGCGATGTCATCACACCGCGCCTAGATGGCCGAGATGTAGGGCGTTTAGAAGTGACTTACATTATTATAGTATTCATTACGTTGAATATGATACGATGAGGTATGAAAATGTCCATTGAATAGCGAGAAGTATCATATCGTGTTAAGCGCGACAATGATACCGTAATAGCGGCATGTCCGTGATGACACCGCCCCGAGAGAAGCTGAGATGTAAAGAGTTTAGAAGTGACTTGCATTATAACCGTACTCATAACAATGTGCTCCGGGCTAGGACTCAAACCTCGCTATAAAAACGACCATCGGATCGCGAGTGGGGTGTAGAAGTACCATATCGTGTAGCGCGTGACAATGATGCCGTAATAGCGGCGTTGTGCGTGATGACACTGTGCCAAAAGAAGCCAAGATGTAAAGAGTTTAGAAGAGACATGCATTATTAGAATACTTATTACAATATGTTCCAAGCTGACGAATGCAAAACTTAAGTATAAAAACATCCACTGAATAGCGAGTGGAGTGTAGAAGTGTTGTACCATGTAGCGCGACAATGATACCGTAATAGCAGCGTTGTGCGTGATGACACTGCAGATGTAGGGATGTTAGAAGTGACTTATTATAATACTAACAATTACTAATTACTACATTAATGCTCTTATCTAGCATGTCGTAAAAGGAGTATATCGGGTTTTGGGTGTGTGATTGTGTAGACGACAGGTTAGCCGCTTGTCACTGCTTTTTCACAATTTTCCATCTAACCCAGCCCGGCTTTATTTTTGGCTGAATGTGGTTGAAGGGGCATGCTGCCCCTTTGACTCTGCCTACCCCTTCGGGGATTAGGGGCGTCATGTTATGTATGTATGTGACTAATGGCTTATAAGATAGTAGGTTTGTTGTTGTATATACGTCAAGCTAGTTACTTGTCACCTTTTTTTTAGGTGACAAGTAACTAGCTTTAGATCCGACCAAGTTGAATTTTACTCTTGGCTAAGTAAGTGTTTAAAGAACCTAGCTGCTCATACTACTCTGACGATTCCTCCAGAATATCAGAAAACACACTTTTCAGATGTTTGATAGATGGATATAACGATATACTGTTATCGGTAAAATAGGGCCATAAAACTAAAAATATTTTATCAACGGGAAAATATGAAGAATTTCGCTACTAACCTCTAAAAATCAATTTATAAAATATTTTCCCTTCCAGCCACTCTGTATGCGCGTGCGGTAGCTACAGGGTGCTCGCGGCGAGTTTTAATGACGCCGCCCGCGTGTGACGTCATTTGCCACGTCTAATGGACGGTCGCTGCACACAAATGTTTTCGCTAGCGACGTAACACGAGCTAGGTGTGAAGTATTCGATGAAATACCAAGAAAACTAGTCTCATTTAGTCTTATACATACGAGATATATAAATTAAAATAAATCTTAATCAATCAATCAATCATACCGTCACGTCCATGATCCCCAAAGGGGTAAGCAGAGTTCAAAGAGCGATAGCGATAGCGATTACTTGTCACTATTTTTTACAACTTTAGATCCGACCAAGTTAAATTTTACTATTGGCTATAAGTAAGTAAGTGCTTAAAGAACCTAGCTGCTCATACTACTCTGACGATTCCTCCAGTATATCAGAAAACACACTTTTCAGATTTAAAGCTACAGGGTTAAGCTTTCAACCGTAGAGCTTGTATGAAAAGAAGCACTTTAAACCACTTTCAACCAAAAATTGAGTTCGGTTAGATAAATAATAAGAATAAGTCTTAAACTTAGTCTTAATAACAAATTATATAAAAATAATAGGAGGCGCCATGTTACTCAGCCTAATGCTGAAAAAGTTTTGCCCGATTCATACCATGGTGCGAATTAACGACTTCAAAAAGGCTCCTTGTGCGATCCATCCTGTGGGGAGAAGATACACATTGGTATGATGAATACTTGTGTTTGTTCTGTATGTGGGTGTTAATATATGATATTTGAGTATATATTTGTAATATACCACTGTTGATTCTGATATCCGTAACACAAGTTCTTAAGCTACTTACTTCGGAGTCAGATCAATGTAAGTCTGATATTTATTATTTATTATTATTTGTTGTCTCCTTTTGGATATCACGGGAAGTGATATCTTCCCGGTCCTTTGGAAGGCTTACATGGAGGCACAGGCCCAACATGTAGAGGCCCCTTGAGACGTTTCAATATAAGTGTATGATGTACATTATTAATATTATTTCACTGACGAAAAGACGAAGGCTTGACTCCAAATGGATTTTGAAGATATTCGCAAGGTTTACAACGTACTTCTGACTCCTCTGGCGTAGCATACGTTCATTGGTCACGGTGACCGCTTACGAGTCTGACGTATGCTCGTTTCTCACCTTAGGTAGTATAAAAAAATCTAATTCCAGAACATTCCTGTTCCATTCCAGGTGCTTACTCTATTGTTCGCGGTGCGCCGGTGATGCACGGGCTGCACGGCCGAATCCCAGCGCGTACGCGATGCAGATTGTACTCGATTGCATTGCATTTTTCAATTTGCTACAATACAGCCTCCGAGGAGTTCGTTCGATACGTCCATACGTAGTTTTGTACCGTTTAGAACAAGTTTTCGGTATTGTACGCGAGTTATTCTGTTTACAGTACTTGTTATTGTAAAATTCACGCTATTATTCAATAAGTGACTGCACCAGAAGAAGGGTATTGCATTTGAAGTGAATCGGACATGCATACATAAGATTAGTACTACTAGTATAACTAATAATATATACACAAAATGTTATATATTTGTTGATTACGCTTTAAATACAATAGCTGAATGTAGCATATATATACGAATAGGTATATTGATCTAAATTAGGTAAGAATAGAATTCTATGTAAGAATATTAGCAAGTTTAGAACTAGCTTTATCACATTCACGTCTTTCGGTGGGATTAGACTAGAATCCTGTGCCTGATCCTTTGAATATTTATGGACAAAGTCAGAGACGAAAGCTATATAGCTACCTGAGCTTATGTAAAGACTTCAAATGACTTCCAACTCAATGTAGATAAACAAAATTCGTTTCCCAAACAACCTGAGAACGGCGTCAGGTCATTTCCCGAACTGCAACTGCATATGTTCTTATAAGTTCCGGAACAATATTATAAAGTTCAAGCGAACTGTCGAGTTTTTCATTAAACTTGCACCTAATGCCACACGCGCTTACAACTTGGTATTTTTTAACAGCTCAATGAACGGCAGTGAAGCGTTTCCGTATGACTCCGTAGGTGTATTAAACACATTAAGTGTATGACGAATACACTCAATGTGTTTTATAGTTTATAGATGTAGAAGATATCAAGATCGACACTGCTCAGTTTGGTTTTGATTAGTTATCAATTGACATTTTGTCCGAAGCAGATTGCATAACTGTTGGACTTTTAGAAATTTGTCATTTTAATGACTCAATATAGGTTTTTTTTTATCTTTCTTTATTTAGGGACTTTTGTCCAGAGACATGTCAGTCCCATCGAATCTTGACCTATAATGCTGTACATTTTTAGCATTCTACATTTACGTAAGAGACTTAATCCCGTGTAACCATATCTACCCCAAGTCTTGCAGCTTCGCTTGTTGTATTTGCTAAAATATTTAGAAACCGTCCTACATCATACTTGTTGATGTTAAACTTTTACAAGATTAAGTCTCTTTCGTAAAAGCTCGATGATTAAGCTGGCATACCCATAAATATAACTGTATGCGGGGAATGTGCGCATAGTAAATGTCTAAATTTTCAACAAACAGCTTTTATGGAATCTCAAATCGTTGCACACTTAATTTTTTTGTTTGAAATGATTCGTACCAGCGATTTGTCTATCTCTGCATGCTTTCACGACGACCAATAAAAAGTTCATACCTAAAAAAGCAACTAACGAACTGTTTTTAATATAAGTCATGATACGAGTCTGATCCTTCCACCTGAAATCCTGTTTCACTGTTCCCCTTTGCACTGTGGCTTGTTCCAAACTCGCCCCACAAACTATGCGGAGCGGGGCTGATATTGTGCAGCACTCTAAGATGTGATGCGAGATGGGGTTACGGGTCCTCACTTTGCGCTTGTTAGCGGTGGCTTTTTCGGAGCTGAATGTTTTTTCTTTAATAATATTAACAAATAAATATCAGACTACATCACATACATTGATCTGACCCCGAGCTAAGAAGCTTAAGCACTTGTGTTACGGATATCAGAATCAACAGTGGTATTTCAAATATATACTTAAATATTGGATATTAACACCCAGACACAGAACAAACACAAGTATTCATCACAGGAATGTTTGTCCTAGGTGGGGATCGAACCCACAACTCTTAGCTCATGGGGTAGGGTCACTACCGAATGAGTCATCGAGCTTGTCAACAATAATACCAGGGATATTGCGGTATGGTTTAATAACATTTATATAACGGTGCTTAACGGATCAAAATAACGATAAGAGCATCATTCGGTAACCGAATCATATAGGTAATATAGTATCGAAATAAACCGGTAGTAGGTATAACGTTCGCATTGTAAGTTTGAGCGGGAAATTCCCGTTTTATTCTGTGGCTGCGCTGCGCTAGCTCGGATCGCGGTCTACTATTTTCATCTCTTTTTCGCGTTAATGTTTGCATTGCATATAACGAATAATTTATAACAAAAAACTTACTAACGTTCATAGTTGAAGAAGCCAGTCTTATAAAAAACAAGCATTATCAATAAAAGCAAAGAAATATTCTTCATTTCAAACGGTCACAAATTTTGTCTCCATCTCTTACTTGTTCGTAACATTTAAAAGTGAAATACATAACGTTATATTTCAGTTTACAGCTTAATCGGTAACCGTTTTATTTCGGTTTGGAACCGAAATATAACGGTAACCTGTTCAATCGGTAACAGATTGATACGGTAACCGTTTCAAACGGTTATCTTTATGAATCGGTTTGGCGAACCCTGAATAATATTATTGTAAGACGTTATTATCGAAACTGGTGTATATCTCTTACGTTACCGTCAAACACCCTTGCCTTGGCTGCTCTCTTTGCCTCACCGGACATCGTGCGGAGTGAACGTGCTGCCCTAATAATTTAAGTGATTAATATTAAAGAATTGCGTTGTATTTTATATTTTTTTTAATTAATTAACTGTACAATTTCTGATTCCTAAGACTAATTTTCAATGAGCTACAAACTTCCTCTCTTTAATCCTGATATTTGCGGGAAAAATAACCAATACGTTATCAGCGACATGTAATAGTGACAACCAGACGAAAATTATTAAAACAAAAGATACAAAAGCAGATATCGCATCTGCAATCCCTAAAAGGGTATACAGAGTCCAAGGAGATAAAAGCTCCTTGAACCACATTACCATATACAAATAACTAAATAGCTTTTGAATACCGGGATCCTGGAATACCTGCAATAATCCTGTAATTTGAGGCCTGATAGATAGATATGTGGATACATTTTTTATTGCACGAAAAGCTGATACAGAAATGAGGATAGAGGCAAATACAATACAATTTAGGCGGTCTTATCGCTAAAAGCAATCTCTTCCAGACAACGCCCCTATTTTAACTAATTTAGAAATAAGGAAAAGATTTTTAATTCGATAAAAAAAAATTGTGTGTAAGCACTTTTTCACAAGGTGCCCGGCGTGCCCGGAATTAAACCAACATCACTCGCATGTAGACGCGTCTTTTTACTATCAGGCTACAAACGGTCTTACTTCAATTGGGATGTTGACACTATTTATATTTAATTTTGAAATATCAATTCTGAAAAATAAAGTATCGTAGTATGCTGTTAAGCCTTATTGATTTTCAATCATATTGAGTCTAAGATTTTTAATTTTACAAAAAATGCTTAATATTAAGTCAGTTGACTATACAAACTAATGACGTCACACGTTGACAAGCCCATACAAAATCTATGAAGTGATTTCGTTTTGATAGCTCTTAAAAAGTATCTCAATTGACTAGCCAGTCAACATCCCTATTATTCTATTTCAGACACATTAATATAATAGACATATGTATCATTTTGTAGTAATAATGTATATGCATGTGTAGTTCATTCGAATATTTTAATAAACAGCCCAGACAGGGGTCGGGTTTAGTTTGATTAATTAGTCTCGTCAGGAGCGAACAAACATTACCTACTTCAGACAAATTAGTTTCGTTGCAGTTCTGATAATGTTGTATTGTACAACACGGGAAATTTGTGTGAGTTTTGAGCGAGTTTTAATAAACTTTAGTTAGAGATCGTTTTCAATTTATAAACAAGAAAAACTTTAGTTAGAGGTTGAGAGCTTACATTTACAAGTTGATGTTTGATTTCCAGCAGAATAAAATTGCGTTAACACAGATATGATTGTACTTTAATTCTAATTGTCCAACGCATTATGTAAAATACGATTAAATTCAAAACCTGATCCCACAAGACTGTTATTCTAATATATTCTAATTATAATATATAAATGTCGATATAGTAATAACATGTCATCTGGTAGGCCGTATGTTGTTTGCTGCACATAAGTGCATGAAAAGGGGTCGCATTGCGAGTCTAGATTCCTTCCTAAACACCCTCACGTGCCGTTACGTACAATAACAAACATATTCCATTCCAGTCGGATTTGTATGAATCCCTCTCTTATTGTTGTCGCGTCGTACGGCAAATGGCGCCGGTCAGGGCATGTGGCATGCCGCGGAGCACTCAGGGTAGCGGGTTACGTGATCACCTCAGGCCCTACTACGAACATTGAAATCCGTTATTGTATCTTACATTCACGATTCGATAGTCAAAGTCAAAATATTCTTTATTTATATTAACAATTTATTTATAACAATTATTATATTGACAAGCTCGATGGCGCATTCGGTAGTGACCCTGCCCATGCGCCAAGAGTTGTGGGTTCGATCCCCACCTAGGACAAACATTCGTGTGACGAATACTTGTGTTTGTTCTGTGTCTGGGTGTTAATATCCAATATTTAAGTATATATTTGTAATACCACTGTTGATTCTGATATCCGTAACACAAGTGCTTAAGCTACTTACCTCGGAGTCAGATCAATGCATGTGATGTAGTGTGATATTTATTAAAAAAATATTTATTATTATATAGGTTTCAAGGAAACATATATAAATGTCCCGTGTTGGTCTGGGGCTATAAAAGAATTTGCCAACTGTGTTTCTTGCCTAGCATGTCGTAAAAGGCGACTAATGGTATATGGGGTTTTGGGTGCGTGATTGTGTAGGCGACGAGCTAGCCACTTGTTCACAATTTTCCATCTAACCAGCCCAGTTTTATTTTTGGCGAACGTGGTTAAAGGGGACTGCTGCCCCTTTGACTCTGCCTACCCATTCGGGGATTACGGCCGTGATGTTATTATATAGTGTACTTATAAATCGACAAATGCAAGTAAAGCTATATTATTCTTCCACCGGTTCGGATATTGTATCTACCAAGAAGAATCCGGCAAGAAACTCGGTAGTTACTCTTTTCGACACAATTTAAACAAAGGTGTATGAATCATAATTACCTTTGAACCATGTTTTAGTGTGGGCCTGTTGTAGAGTAATAAAGTAAAAATTTATAAATTACAAACTAAAAACTTGACCCGACCAGAGCAGACCAGTACCCAGAGGCGGCACTTATTCCCAAGTATGACGTATGTGTCAGCCATCGCTTCACTCAACCATATTTTAGGGAATGTAACGACCCGCCACATAGCGCCACCACCCCAGCGACATTTTAGTGAGCATGACTACTCAGGTTAGTCAGATAATAATAACAAGCCAAGTTTAAAACACAGCTTAAATGTTTTAAACAAAGTCATATAATCAAAATTTAATTAATGAAAGAATTATTTGATATGCCATCATCAATTTTATAAAAAGACGAATGTAATACATAAAAATTAGAATTGAAATTATTGGAACTAATTAACTGATTAATAATTCGTAAACCATCGGTTTTTGTCATTGAAAAAATTCTTAAGTTTATAGTAACTCTTTTCTCTTCTTTCTTACAAATCGTAACATTCTTCGTACCCCAGATCCGTGGTAGACCCCAGCCTTCATGAAACATCGGCCAATCTTCGCTCGAAGGAAGCTCGGGCGAATAATAGGCCGCGTATAATGCCGGGAACGAGGGCAATGAGGCGATTATTTTAAAGAATGGACCGCTAGTTTATAAATCGAGTTTAAATCGTGATTTTTGTATTGGAAATCTTTTATGTTGTATTTAAAAGGAAGATGATTATATAGAAACTTGTGTTGAGTATGTACTTGCGTACTTAGCGACGTTTTTTTGTTTTTATATTTATTGTTTTTAAATTTTTCAAATAATAATGTTTGGATGACTGGGTTGTCTGTTGTCTCGCGGGATCTAGGATTTTTATTAGGAATTTAAGAAAATTGATCTATGTCTTTTCTCGACGTCCAATATTTTGGCGTTTCAAATTTCATTAATTACTCGTATATACAACATAAAACATGACAGACAGACTTACTTCAATTGAGCTTAGTTAACCCTTCATGCCTTCGTGACTCGTGTAGACCGACTCGCTCTTGGCCAGTCGTTGATGGTATGCATTACAAGCGACCATAGGCCCTGCCACGGACCCTCATCAGCCACCACTAACGTGGCCACAGTGGTCGCCAACTTCGTCCATTACCGGTGGGGTTATTACGATCGAATGCGTTCGTAATAACCCCGCCGTGCTAATGAGCTCTGCGGGTTTCGCACTACCCTCATTAGACAGGTAAATTATGTAATTGTTTGGGTAAGTACCCCACGGTAATCACTTTGACCCTAAATTTTCGATAATTCGTTGGAAATTATAAGCTAGCTAACACGGTATATAATAATGATGTTGACACTTTCATTGCTAATATCATAAAAATGTAAAAGAAAGTAAGTATGTTCTGTATTCACTAGTGAAATATTTATTCAATTTCAATGAAATTTCGACGTTGAAAAAGAACATACTACTTTTAACAAACAAAAATCGTAGATACCACAAGAGAAGACACAAAAATATTTTTATTCTTACTCCGTTGTTTAGTGTATAGCTAATATACCTATTTGTGTATAGCCAATATAACTATTTGTGTATAGCCAATATAACTATTTGTGTATAGCCAATATAACTATGATGCCATTATTGTATTTGAATTACAGGAAAACAAAAAGCGCTAAAAATACACATCTCCTGTAGGCGTCCCGAAGAGATTTTTCTATATTTTTATTTTATTTTTATAATTTGTTTTATTATACAGGAAAATTCCATCTGTCTACCTATTAGACTCCGTAATATACAGCCCACTGACAGACAGAAATATGTACACCCACAGACGACAAAATAAATAGTTTTTATCCGACTCAAAGAAAATTTCCCAGTAGCTAAACAATTTTGCTGATAGCTTGGTCTAGACTGAGCAAGACTTTAATTAGTAATGTACCTAGTATTTCGATTAGTCTAACCCCGAAAATTCCAGTTAGAAATATTAATTTTGCTTATATTGCATGAAATCAGCTTTGAGAATCAAACCAAACTGGAGAAGAGGTATGAGTACGCTAATTCTGCCAAAAGTGATCCTATTTTAGTCATATTCTATTTTCTAAATATAATAGTTCTTGAGACAAAAATAAAAAGCGGGGATAAAAGAGTGAAGAATACTTTACGATCTATTCTCATACCTACCAAATAAAAAAATAAAATAAAAATAGATCAAACCATTTCGGACGAGTTGATGTTAAAAAAATTCAGTCGAATTGAGAACCTCCTCCTTTTTTTTGAAGTCGGTTAATAAGCTCCTGCACGAGCTTCGGGTGGATGACTGGCAGGAGATAGCATAGAACAGACCGAGGTCCCTCCCGCTGGGGTCCTCGATTTGTCGTACCGGGGGGGCTTAGTTAGCTCTGGACTTGGACCATCCAGGGCTGAAGCTATGAGGGACCTCGAGGTAGGCCGCGACTGGTGTCATGACAGCCAGTCGCGGCACCGGCCGCAGCGGCCGGATTAGGATTGCTGAGGAAGAGGAGGAGCTGGGTGTTGTCGTTGCCCGCCTCCCTATTCTCGGCAACTCAGCAGGGGTGCACTGTTGATGCGTCGCGGTGGGTGCGGGAGCACTTCCCGTGCGTACAGGGCCTCGCCCTCAATTTGGATCGCCGGGTGGAAGGCGGCCCCCTCGACGAGATGATCTCCGCGTGACCTTCTCGTATAGCAGAGGGCACAGCGCGAGAGTGTGCCCACGACGCCGTTCGCGGGGACGACCGGCGTCTGATTCCTGGGCGGAGTAGTTGTAGCCTTGCATGTCTCGACGTGCGCGCTTGCTCGGTGCTGTGCATCCGACGCCTGACGACCATGGGCTGCACAACATTGACGGACGAGTTGTCGTATAGTCCCGGCAGTGGGGTTACCGGCTCCTCCGAAACTGCGCCGCGGGAGGCCACGTTGGGGTTTTAGTCGGTTCGAGTCCGACACACCACCCTCTATTTCCCCGAGCAGAGGGTGACGGCTCGTGGGAGTTTCCCCAACAGAAAAAAAAAGGACAGACCGAGGTGGAATCTCTTACTATCGGAGGCCAATACGCACTTTGCGTCGCTGCGCCATTTTAGTTAGTTAGTTAATTTGATGTTAAATAAACTAATAACAAAACTATGCATGTCAATAAAAAAAAAGTGAAATTTACGTACACCTTTTTAAAATTATCAGTAGCTCTCCGGTAGTTTGAATGCTCTAAGTAAGTCTTATGGGTAAAATATCTGCTTATAAGAGAAATGCTTAGGCTACTTGCCAGAGAGATGTAATTAAGTTTGAAATTAATACTACTTGAGGTTCACCGAAATAGAGATTAGGAAGTTCTAGACGTATTTAGTAATTTAAACTTTATACAAAATTTAGGTAATATCTGAATTATCCGTCATACTAAAGTTCAGTGTACTATCTCTAAGTTATAACGTGACTTAAATTTTTAGTCAAGCTGTTCATAAATACTTTCATACATAATCCTCGAAGGGGTAGGCAGAGTCAAAGAGGCAGCAGGACCCTTTAACCACATTCAGCCAGAAACAAAACTGGGCTGAGCTAGATGGAAAATTGTGAAAAAGTGGTGACAAGTGGCTAGCCTGTCGCCCACATAATCACATACCCAAAACCCAAAGGGCGTCCAAATCATCATCTTCCTAGCGTTATGTCCCGTACTTAGGCGGGGTCCGCTTAGGCCATGATCCAGGATTTAGCGAGTCTGGTAATTACATTGAAGCGACTGCCGGTCTGACCTTCGTAACCCTTAAGATAGGGGAACCAGAAAATTTTTGGATCATGGTTACAAATCCAAAGTTGTTTGAATTTGCAGGTTTCATCACGATATTTTCCTTCACCGTCGAGCTAGTGGTACAAATACGTACTATAGATTTGAAAAATCCAGAGGTACGTGCCCGGGTTTGAACCCGCACTTCTCGGTTAAGAGGCGCGTGTCCTTACCATTGAGCTACCACCGCTCACTCTCACATAAATCGTCCAAATATGATAAAATAATATTTATTTTGAAGCTTGTAACTCGATCCTGCTTTAACAACCGCACAGAATTACCTGAAAGGCATGTGTGCGAGTTCATGTAAGTAGATGACCTCGCACACGAGCCTTTTAACTTTTAACAAAAAAAAAAAATTTTTTTTGCGCTCCTGTGGCATGAGGTTATCCCTAACTGGAATATTCCTTAGTTAGCTTAATACTAAAGACATATAATTAGAATTGCAACAATTAATGTATAACCCACATTAAAGCTGGGTAAGGAATACACGATCCGTTTATTAACCGAATTCAAAAAAAGGAGGAGGTTCTCAATTCGACTCGAAAGAAAATCCAAGCGAAACTGAGTGAAATGGTTAGTTCAGCACAAATTGTGTTTCCTCCTGATATTTTAACTTTACCTCAGTAAACCGTTTATAACACCCACGTATTTCGCTAAATAAATTGTTAAAGTCGGTTTTCTCGATAAATATTTACCAAGGAATACTACGGGCTGGTCCTAAGTTAATATTGAATTCAATTACAGAAAAAAGTAGCCCACAGGTAAAATGGCGACGGAGTCATTTATATAAATACATTTAAATATCAAATTAGGTTTATGTTAGATATTGATAAAGTATTTATCCTTACAGCTTGTCACCATTAGACTGGTCGAGTGGTCAGAGACCCTGGCCACGAAACCAAGGGTCGCGGGTTCGAACTAGGGAATCGGTGTATCAATCTGTAGAATTAATTTATATGAAGTGACTTAAGTAAGGTCAGGCAAGATACTACGGTCTTAAGTATTATGTAGATAAGCTACATATGTACTTTGATCACCCATCTAGAACTTGTCTATGGTGGCCCTTACCTAACTTTTTACCACCAAAGTTTTCGTCAGTTGTTGGTCCCTGAAGTCGTTATTTCTTAATAGTCCAATATTACTCTACGAAGTAAGTATTGTATTGTAAATTCCCTTGATGTATTTTTAACTGTATTTTTTTATAAAGGCAAAAAAGTTAAAGATTTAATTAAATGTTAATAAAAATGACATCCGTGCTGGATGTTTTAACTAACTCAATACGTGAGCGTATAGCGAACAGACTCGAAAGAATTCTAAAAATTTTTAGATTCCATTTTGTTGTTTCATTAGGTAATTTTGTGTTAACCCAAAGACATGGCGCAGTGAATTACGCCATAGTGGTTGTGTTAGCGCAAAAATGGACGCGATTGCTGAGTTACCCCTGATTATAGTGAAATCTATACTTTATCCTTACTTACTACTATTTGTTTTATTGACCGAGCTAATCTCAGAAATTGCTAGTCCAAATTGGAATAATATTTTTGTATATAGCCTTCCTCGATAAATGGACTATTTATCGAGGAAGCTATAGAAATTATGTTATATCATACATTGCCATATTTACCATAAACGCGGATGAAACAGTGGCCCCAGCTAGTGTTTTATAAAACTTTTACGTCTTAAGCGCTGTAATAAACCTTACCTGCGTTGCTAAATCGCTTCGGTTTCATTATAACTTGTTTGCAGGGACCAATTACTCTAATTTCTTGTTGGTATAGCGAGTTATTAAATTCCAGTCTTCTAAGATTATGAGGTTCATAGCTAACAAATGGAGCAACGCATTAATTAGTAGAGCAATGGCGACTGATAATGTTACGATCGTTAATTTGTATAAGAACGAATTGAAGAATAGGTGGTCTTCCACTATATTAAAGCTAGGTGTTGGACACATATGACTAATTCCCATTGGTTTAAGCAGTATCTGTCATAACGCATACCTATATGTCAAAAAAAAGAAAAGGTATGGACATGATCTTACCAGCCTCCGAATACCAGCGCTCCTGCGGCGTTAGTTTGACGCCGCAGTAGCATAATGCTGAGGCAGGGACCCAATTGGCGCCAATCTGTTTTCTTTTTTTCTTTTTTTTTTTCTACTGGTTTTCCTTTTTTGTACTATTTTGTCCTGTGTATGTATTAACAATTGTGCGTCCAATAAATGTTATTTCTTTCTTCTTTATGATCTTCTTGTCAGAAATGTTAGTAGGATACATCTTAACATAGAAAAACCGGCTACGAGTCTGACTCGCGCATGAAGGGTTCCGCACCATCCTACTAATATTATAAATGCGAAAGTTTGTATGTATGGATAGATGTTTGTTACTCTTTCACAAAAAAACTACTGAATGGATTTTAATGAAACTTTAGATTAATATAGCTCATACATCCGAATAACATATAAGCTATGTTAGTTATCTATAAAAACGGCAAAAAAAATCATGTCTGTTGTATGGGAGCCCCCTTAAATATTAATTTTATTCTGTTTTATAGTATCTGTTGTTGTAGCTGCAACATTAATACATCATCTGTGAAAATGTCAACTGTCTAACTATTACGGTTCATGAGATACAGCCTGGTGACAGACGGACAGACAGATAGATGGACGGACAGCGGGGTCTTAGTAATAGAGTCCCGTTATACCCCTTGGGTACGGAACATTTAAAACTACAAGAGGGAAAAGAAGTCTATAATCTATCGACCATATTGTAGAAGTTAGACTTCTCAAGTTAACCAATATCATAATATCCTTTCAAGTTAAAGTTATCAGAAAAACTTCTGCAACATTCATTAGCTTTGACATGAACAGGTAAGAAACAAAGTTTATAACATGAGGAGAGTTCCTGAGAAAATCAAACAGTTTTCTTAGTTTTCTGTGTCCAATACTTTAAGGCAGTGTTTTTCAATCTGTGGGTCGCGACCCCTAGAGGGTCGCGGAGGCTTACTCGGGGGGTCGCTGGCAAAAGGAGAACGGCCAATGTTCTACGCACTTTCAGTGAGAAACTTTTTTATCTATGACCCAAGGAGGTCGCAAAATTTTCTTAACCCGTAAAAGGATTGCGTATTCAAAAAGATTGAAAAACACTGCTTTGAGGGAAGTTTGTCCTAGGGTTGGTAGTTTCTGGTTAAGGAATAAGCTATTATTCCCAAGCAGTGCTGGATTACCAGAGTCAATTAAATTAAAATCAAATCCGTCCTATGTCAATGCTTACCATCAGACCATATGCCTGTTAGCCACCTTTAAAAAAAGCCTTGGCCCTCCCTGCGACCCAGTTCACGACGAGTCGCAGTCATTAGGGGCGAGTGGCGTCAAAGTTGCGAGCGCACAGCGATGCGTCTCGCGTCACGGCATATTTGTGGCGTCTTCAGACGAGGCGCGTTCTGGTATAGTGAAAAGGGTTTCGTTTTTTTTTCGTAACTTTTCGTATTTTCTTTTAATAGATTATTATGTCTAGTGGTTAGAGGGTGTGGTTAGGGGACTGAAGGTCGCAAGTTTTAATCCTTGCATTGAATAGATCAACTCAACTGGAGTCAAGGGTGTTTAGACGCATTATAATATGGTTACCCGGTATCTATAGTGCAAGCTTACTTTTATTTGGTAGGTACTAGGTAATATGTGTCTGTTTTGTCTAATTTTTTTTCTAAAAATTTATTGCAGAAATTGTCAACCCCTTTTGTATGTATTTTTATGCAGACGTTTTGATTTCTTGTAGAACATTGGTATAATACTATGAGAAACTGCGTGTGGTGTACAAAACACTGGGATTTGTAAAATTCCAAGAAGTTTGTTACGGCAAAGTGGTAGATTAAACAAGAACAGTTTTTACCTGAAACCCTGATGAAAAATACAAAACGTGCCAAGCATATCCACGCCACGTCCACACACTGAGAGCCGCCATTTCATTTGGCGCTTCACAAAATGGCGTCGCTAAAATATATTTTTTTCTCTGTTAACCTAATAACGCGGTCTGTTTTAATGAGTTTAGTTTAGTTCAACCGCAAAATTGTTTTCGAGGTGAATGTTTAATTATTTCGGACTAAGCTGGAATGGAAATTTTAAATCCAGAGATTTCGTGTTGCGGAGAGTGTAAATTGGAATCGGTGTATTTGTTAGCTAGTTCATTTCGCTTTTGTAGGATTTGGGGGCTTTTAGTTAAAGTAGAGATGGTAAAACGAATAACATACGAACAGGATATGTCAACTAAACTTCAGGACTAGAATACTTTAAGTAATTGTGTTCGCAATTACAAACATTAGCTGGAGGTAGCAATCTATTTAGGTTATGAATATTTTTTCTTTTGGATCACTGTGGAAACTTTTGATTGAATCGAATTATATGGTGAATCGATTTATTACACATAAATCGATTTGATATGATGATTTGGGTAAAATAGTCTACACTTCGCCGAAAAGGTTCTCTTCCCAGAGCCCAATAGTAATAGATGCACTATTTCGTCGTCCAGGATTGTTTTAAACTTTAATGTTGATTATTATATAATGTACTAGTTGGGTGATTAACTTCTATAGATATTACTCGAATAATGTTTATTAAAACCCCTTTAAAAAAATTCTAGGAGATGCATCAACGAAAAAAGCCCAAAGCAAATATTCCTCCTCATATTTCTGCACTCAAAAGTGCAAGATACTGTTACGTTAAAAAGCGTTGCACTTAGTACGTCGTGGCTTGTGACGTCACCTGGCTCGTAATGACAGCGGGCTTCGTTCGGTACAGTCGGGTCGCGATACTCTTTTGTGGGCGTGTTCATTAGAGCCTGACGACGTGCAGACTGTACAAATGGGACACAGCTGTTTATGAATCAATACGAGCTCTATGTGAATCTTCATAGGTTCCGCTTAAAACGGTGTTCCCCAAAATTTTGTAATGTTTTGGCCTTTTTTTTTTACGCGGGGAATGCATTTGCGCGCCTTGACGCCGTCCGGGGAACGACGTGGTGTGTGGGACTCACCCGCCCTGTACAGGGACGGGAATACCCACTAAACCTCGCGGCGCTCCTCATCGCTCGAGTGGTGGGAACCGTGGGAATCGTTATATGTCCATAGCCCCACCAGCAATGGCCTGGTTATTTAATTATTGTTCCGTCGAGACCCATCAACAGTTTTTAACTTTTTTTGTAGTCTCCATGTAAGGAAGACAAAAATGCATTTATAGTTGAGTAAGTGTAAAACATCACGCTCATAATCCCCGAAGGGATAGGCAGAGTCAAAGGGACAGCAGGCCCCTTTAACCACATTCGGACAAAAATAAAGCTGGGCTGGGTTAAATGGAAAATTGTAAAAAAAAGTAGTGACAAGTGGTTAGCTCGTCGCCTACACAATCATATACCCAAAACCCCATATACCATTAGTCGCCTTTTACGACATGCCAGGCAAAAAACACAGTTGGCACTTTCTTTTTAAAGTCCCAGATCAACATCGGACAAACAATTTTTGGATAGGACAAACTTTATACAGATACAATTATTTGTTCACATTTGTAATATTACCTCATATGATTAACTTCTGTTGTCTATCGTTTTAGGTAAATTACGAGACTACTGCACCACGCTCCATCAGGGAAGTCTACCTAAGTTTATTAATTAAATATTATTAAAGTTTTCTTGACAATAATTTATGGTCTGGTCTAGTGAACCTGAATAGGAGAGGACTTTTTATGAGTGGCTTTGAATCCGAACACGTAGCTCTAGGATTCAAAAATATAATTACAGATTATATACAAAAAACAAAACTTAGAGCGGTGGTAGCTCAATGGTTAGGACACGCGCCTCTTAACCGAGGAGTGCGGGTTCAAACCCGGGCACGTACCTCTGGATTTTTCAAGTCTATGTACCTACGTATTTATACCACTAGCTCGACGGTGAAGGAAAACATAATAATGAAACCTGCAAATTCAAACAACTTTGGATTTGTAACCATGATCCAAAAATTGTCTGGTTCCCCTATCTTAGGGTTACGAAGGTCAGATCGGCAGTCGCTTCAATGTAATTACCAGACTCGCTAAATCGTGGATCATGGTCTAAGCGGACCCCGTCTAAGCACGAGACATAACGCTAGGAAGATGATGATACAAAAAACAAAACTACTCTGAGTTTATATTGTTGCAAAATTGCACATTAAAAATATGGATGTGTGCCCATGATTTGATGTGGCTGGTTCTTCTAAGGTGCCAGTTCCACTTCAAGCTAAATCCGGAATCATGATCCAAGAAGATTCTGACTTGGAACTGGATATTTACAATGCTTTGAGGACGAAGAATCTAATAAGGTAAAAATTCTTTAAGCAACTCACTATGCTCCGACCAAAAACTTCCGTACAGAATTTCCGTGTAAAATTAGTTCATAAAATTTTCCAAGATGTTTGTAAAAGACTTGAAAGGAGACGCAGAAATTCAAGCACGATGCCAATATAGAGCTCCGAGAAAATCTTACAAATAATTAATAGGCTGGCTCGTATGTATAGTCCGCAACAGAAGTAGCGGAACATTATTGTATTCTTATGGCCTGACGACAGTGATGCCCAACCTTGACCGTCTTGTGACCGAGAACCCTCTGCCCCATGAAGAAATTTCGTTATTGTTAGCGTATGGTTGAAAATACTCTCTATACACTCTTACAATTAAAACAAAACTTTAAGTTCTCGTCCCATGTTGGTCTGGGACTTGGCCCATGTTGATCTGGGACAAAAAAAAAGAATGTGCCAACTGTGGTTCTTGCCTAGAATGTCGTAAAAGGCGACTAATGGTTTACGGGCTTTTGGGTATGTACTGAGTAGGCGACGAGCTAGCCACTTGTCACTCCTTTTTCACAGCTTTCCATCCAACCCAGCCCACTGCCCCATGTTGGTCTGGGACTTAAAAAGAATGTGTCAACTGTGATTCTTGCCTAGCATGTCGTAATAGGCGACTAATGGTATATCGGGTTTCGGGTGTGTGATTGTGTAGGCGACAGGTTAGCCGCTTGTCACTGCTTTTTCACAATTTTCCATCTAACCCAGCCCGGCTTTTTTTTAGCTGAATGTGGTTGAAGGGGCATGCTGCCTCTTTGACTCTGCCTACCCCTTCGGGGATTATGGGCGTGATGTTATGTATGTGTATGTAAGTTCTTTGTGGATCAAACGGAAAGCCTTTCGGACCACCGTGCGGTCCACTGGTTGGGAACAAAGGTGCCTCTAAAAGTGTTCCATCTACTTTTGTTGCCGACCGTACTTGTATTAGCTGCTTTCCCGTTGGCTAATGCCTGAGCTTAATACTAGGCTTTCAAAGCCTTCAATAGAACCCTCAAATTAAATAAATCCTACCTCATACAAACCAGTTTTTGCATGTGGCTTCGCGTGAATGTAGTTTTAGTCCATCCATCCATATTCATCCGTCATTCATTCATTCGTCCATTGTTGTAATTCTTGTGCATTTTACACAAGTTATTTTTCCATTCCTCGGGACGTTGCTACGTCCTTATTTCTCAAAAAGAAAATCTGCTTGAGGTACAGGAAACTTACCAAAACATATATACATTTACTATCACCCATAACTCAAATTCAAACCACCGTGTTAATCAAATGAAAATTTTCCTCTAGCGAGATTCTAATCCGCGCCATTTAGAGTCATGACCATCCATCCGGTTAGTATACCCCACCAATATTAAATAGGGTTGTCAAATCATAACTAGGACCTTCCGCATGTCAATCACTGCACCATAGCTTGTCATAATGTTATTGTGACTCAATGCACCCACCTCGAAGTACCGGGACCGCGATTATTAGCTAAAATTACGGTCGCGAGCAAATCCCGCTAATAATTAATGAGCTTGCCTTGTATTGGCTGTTTTGCCGGCGGGTAACACTCGGTTCTATTGTACTGCGGTTCCTACATTGCCTCATTATTTTGACTGGCTCGCTGGTTCATTCGGTAGTGACCCTGCCCCGTGCGCCAAGAGTTGTGGGTTCGATCCCCACCCAGGACAAATATACGTGTGATGAATAATTGTGTTTGTTCTGTGTCTGGGTGATAATATTGAATATTTAAGTTTGTATTTGTAATATCACTGTTATTCTGATATCCGTAACACAAATGATTAGGCTACTTACCTCGGAGTCAGATCAATGTATGTGATGTAGTCTGACATTGACTGGCCCGTTGGTCGAGTGGTTAGAGACCCTGGCCACGAAACCAAGGGTCGCGGGTTCGAATCCCGCTAGAGGCAAATGTTTCGTGTGATGAACATGGACATTTGTACTCGAGTCGTGGATGTTTATAAACACCTAGTATCCATAGTACAAGCATAAGCTTAGTTTGGAACTAGGGAATTGGTGTGTCAGTCTGGACAATTTATTTATTATTTATTTATTTACTTATATTTATCTAAGTACATATACATACCATCATGCTTGTAATCCCCGAAGGGGTAGGCAGGATAAGAGCAATATGCTTCTAAAACAACATTTATCCAAAAATAAACACGAGTTGTGTATGATTGAAAATTTTAACATGTGATAAGTGGCTATGTAGGCGACGAGCTAGCCACTTGTAGCTCGTCGCCTACATAAGTAGCTCGTCGCCTACATAATTACACACCAAACATCCAACACACCAATGGTTTCCTCTTACGACATGCCACGTGACGGTCACAGTTGTTACATTATTTTTTAGTTCATATTTGTATGTACTTGTAATTTACCAGTACGTATGCAAACCCTTTGTTAAATCTTCTGTGTGAGATATTTTACATGAGACGTTAGTCTGGGACTTAAAAACAAACTTAAAAAAAAAATCATATTCTTGCTCCTTGATTCTGTCTACCCCTTAAAGTATTGCAGGCGATGATGTAATATTTTTATTTAAACATCCTCAAACCTTTTAAGTCATTAATAAGCCTTCTGTCTCGGGGATCCCAGTAAGCCAGGGCTCCAAGATTAAGCGAACACGTCCCAGGATCAGCTTATGAGGCTCTATTTGCGAATATGCTTGTTCCTAGCGGATCAGAGCGCAAGATAATGTGTTTACACAGCGGAGCGAAGTCAGGATGCGCAACAACAAGTATATTTAAATTCTGATTATGTCTGTAGACTAGTCTATACTTAAACATTTGGGGCGTTGTTCACCTTTGAAACTAGCTTGTTACACTGTTGAGGTATACTGCTTCGTCATACAATAGGGGAGCGGACTAAAAAAATCCATTTAGTCCGTCAGTTAGATCATAAAAAAATATTTAACACGTATTTTTTCATTTACTTGTCAAACAAACACTGGCGAAGATACAGCGGATTTAAGTTGAGCGTGACGTCACACGTAGGTACGATGTTTACATACAAGTGACGTCGCAAGCCCCCACTCCAAAACTTTGATGCTCTGTAACTTTGTAGTTTTTTGTTATTTTGCTAAAACAAAAATATGTGCCTATTGTATTTTTGTAAAATGTAACTGACGGACTAAATGAAATGATAATATTTTGACCCAGTATTATCCCCTATACTTTAAAAGAAATCTTCTGCGCTATTTTATATTTGGAAACTCTGTGCTTACAAAGTCTTTTTGGATCATGAATCTTCATTTTGCGAATCGGGTTATTTATTGTTGCAGATATATACTTTTCGACTTGCTTGATGGCGCATTTAGTAGTGACCCTGCCCTCTACGCCAAGAGTTGTGGGTTCGATCCCCACCCAGGACAAACATTCGTGTGATGAATACTTGTGTTTGTTCTATGTCTGGGTGTTAATATCTAATATTTAAGTATACATTTGTAATACTACTGTTGAATCTGATATCCGTAACACAAGTGCTTAAGCTACTTAGCTCGGAGTCAGATCAATGAATGTGATGTTGTGGGATATTATACTTTGAAGTATACAAATTAGATCACGGTTTCATATTCGTACTTGTGTGAATGTGAAAAGTGTATGTGTCCTCGCAATGTTGGAACCTATTTGCACTTGAAAAAACCAGAGGTCTGTGCCCGGGTTTTAAACTTAACTATCACGTAAGAATAATTAATAATTGATTTGTTCACTGAATCAAAATACAAATAGTGTATATGATAAGGATCCACTGAGAGGTAAACATTGGTAGCCGTACTAGTAATAAATTCTTCTTCAGACTGGCACACCAATTCCCTAGTCCCAAATTAAGCTTATAAGCTTGTGCTATGGATACTAGGTGAACGGATAGACATACTTAAATACGTATATAAACATCCATGACTCGAGTACAAATATCCATGTTCATCACACTAAATATTTGCCCCTAGCGGGATTCGAACCCGCGACCCTTGGTTTCGTGGCCAGGGTCTCTGACCACTCGACCAACGGGCCAGTCAAATAACGAATAAGGTTCTTAACATTGAGCTTTTTTACTCTGGACGCTCCAAGTATAATAAAAATAAAGTCTACTTTCATTGCTATACCGTATCTTTAGGTAGAAACTCGTCCGTTCAAGCAAACACAATATAGCACCACTCCTCATTTTGACAGGCGCCTGCAACAGAAATTCCAGGTGCACTGTAGTCCACCTAAATTGCCTAGCCCAACGTACAGCTCCAATTTAATTAACTCTTTCCATCCATCAAGTTTCTCCGCAGCAATTTTCGATATTGATCCTCCAGTAATCGGTACGTGATTGAAAAGTAATCAGATGATTGGCCGATCGCTCATACTCGGCGGGTAATCGATTATCGTGGTTGGCGGAATCGGAATGGGGCACTTAATGTTTCGGCTTAGTGCCGTTCCCTTGAAGGGGTGAATATCGGTTTTTATACCAATGTCACATTGATGATCTGTTAAGTTTATTTGTTAGAGTCTCCGGGTATGGATCTAAAAGTCGTGGTATTGTATCTATAGATTCACACAAAATGTAAGAAAAACCTGATTCCAATATCTATCTTAAATAATTTAAATGTCGATTTTGATAAGATGTGCCAACTGTGTTTCTTGTCTAACATGTCATAAAAGGCGACTAATGGTATATCGGGTTTTCAGTCTGTGATTGTGTAGGCGACGAGCTAGCCACTTGTCAATACTTTTTCACAATATTCCATCTAACACAGCCCAGTTTTATTTTTGGCTGAATGAGGTTAAAGGTGCCTGCTGCCCCTTTGACTCTGAACTGAACTTTCGGGGATTATAAGCGTGATGTTATGTTATGTTTGATAAGATTTCGTATTCCAAAAATTTGGACACTAAAAAAATAAAACACAAAAGACTTTTTATCCCAGGATAGCCTATAAAATCCTGTAAGACGATACGACTATACGACCTAATACCTATATTTTGTTTATGTAAACCGCTTACGGGCACATAACTAGTTTATCCGTTCTTACGTCTATCAAAAAAAAAGGTTATACCTTTTTATTTTTATTTTTTTTAGAAGGTCTCGTATTGAACTTGAACTCATTAAGAATGTACGAACTGTGTTCGTTGCCTAGCATATCGCAACAGGAGACTAAGATTAACATATTTTAGGGAGATTGAAAGGTTAGGACATTAGGAGATCAGAACATCAGAGGGGTTTGAATTTTACGAGAGCGAAGTCGCAGGTGGAGCCTAGCGTGTGATACTCAAGGTGCTTATTACAAACTCGAGAACGCATCAAGGGGGTTGAAAGTAGAGATTAATCGGGTAGCAAAAGTTAATATCCTGAAGTTTCGGATGCCATTAATCTTCGGGCCTAGTGGTCACTAGGCGCTGGGCAGTGAGCACGGCCGGCAATGGGCGTACGATAAGGACAATTTAACCACTGGAAGAGAAATGCAAGCAGTTAAAATTCAAAATATTTTTATTTGTGTAAGCCTGAAGAAAGCACCTATAAATCCTAAATTCTTAAAAATATTAAGAATAAAATAAATTGAGTAAACATCCACTAAGTTCGCTTACTTTAATTTAAAATAATGTTTACGTTTTAATTACAGCAAGCTTTTAATACCCAAGCCTAGCCAATCTAATCAACAGCTATGTGAAATGTACATAATAAACCATACCAACTATGTGAAAGGTCGCATAAATTGACTTAAAAAAGTCATAACTAACTAACTAACTAAACTTCACGCCACTTCCCTATAAAAATCATAAGAAAACAATTTCGAGTCCAACCGTTAAAACGTATTTGACGCAACAAAGCGGATTATGTACCGTGTTGTAAGCGGGACAGGAGCAGATAATTCCGTAATTAACGTTGTTTTCGTTATGTTGTTTATTATTGATGTGAAGGAAAACGCTACCCGGAAGTATATAGATTGAGTTGCTAAGACGACACATTTGTACCGCTAAGAATATAATTATGCCTGTCTACCAACATGAGGAAAAAAACAGTAGTTTACCATAAACTACTGTATGACAAACTCATAAACGAATTTGTTAATGGCAACGTTAATTACTATTAACAAACTCATTAACACGTTTTTATGAGTTTGTTAATGGCCAACTCGTAAACAGTCTATATGGAATGTCATATACGATTAGTCATAAAACCGTAGAGCTTGTATGAAAAGGATCATGAATGTTGAAGAGGCGAATGAGGTGTGTAAGGATCGTGCCATATGGCGTTCGGTTCTCTCTGCCTACCCCGCTAGGGAAGTGGCGTGAAGTTTAGTTAGTTAGTTAGATATTCTCATGAAAAAGGGCTATTATAGAATTGAAGACTTTTTCAATGACAGGAATCTGCAGTCTGCGCTCTAATTCTTGCATGGTCTACTCTACTATTGTAATGTATTACATTAATTATATTTGAATTATATAAATTTGTAGAAGTAGATATAAAGTAGCATTGTTATTGTATACATGGCGAGTTAAAAGAGTAACTACCGAGTTTCTTGCCGGTTCTTCTCGGTAGAATCAACGTTCCGAACCTAGCGGTAGAATATTTATTTTGTATTATTATGACTATTCATAAGTGCTTTTGTGGAGCCTACATGAATAAAGATATTTCTATTTCTATTCTATTTCTAGTACTAGCGCTATCTCTGTCTCTTTTCACGTCGGTTTAAGCTATAGTTTAATGTGTGATTAATGAGCCTTATGATCTTCGTAATCCATAAATAAAAAAATCTCCAGACAGACACACCAATTCCCTAGCTCCAAACTAAGCTTATAAGCTTGTGCTATGGATACTAGGCGAACAGATAGACATACTTAAATACGTTTACAAACTTGAGTACAAATGTCCATGTTCATCACACGAAACATTTGCCCTTAGCAGGATTCAAACTGTCACTCTGCATAACGTTAACATTATGAGAGGTTTTTAGTTGCGGTCCGTTTTAATCATGCTGTTAGATGCGTTTGGTTCTCCTCATAATATTATAAACGCGAAATTTTGTATGTATGGATGGATGTTTGTTACTCTTTCAGCCAAAAGCTACTCAATGGATTTTTAAAAATTTTTCAAATTCAAATTAAATTTTATTGCATTAGATTAATATAGCTCATATGTACTCGAATAACATATAGGCTATGTTTTAACCATGTATCACACGAGCGAAGCCATAGGCAGAAACGAATTTGCTATAAATCCATACTTAGTTTTTTGGTAATCTAATGTGTAAGATTTCAACCAAAATAGTTAACACGTGAGCCGCGCACTTTTATGGGACCATTTTGCTGAGCTGTCCGTTGTACATTAAGTTTTATCGAGCCAGCACTTTCCCGACACAGCATATGTTTAACGGTCGCCGTGCACTCCGCTGTAAGCGGTCAGCGCGATGCGCGCTCACGCTCACGCACTCAGACGCTCGGCGCTGCAGTGTTGCACATAGACGGTGCCGGAGCTCATAAAAAGGGGAAAAAAAACAGATGTTGTATATATGAACGTAATTTTTCGTGGTCTCATAATATTTTATGTGTTCATTAGACGACGTAAAGGTAGTACTAAAATTTCATATAGAATATATTTTTAGAGACTTCAAACAATATATTTTTTATTATTTTCAACTCCATTTGCGGAAAAGTCTCTATCACGTTTTCCCTGAAATAGCCAGTATAATTTCGTAAAGAAAACTATGCTTTGGTTTTCTGTCCTTAGTAATTATGCAGAGAGTAAGAAAAATATTTCAAAGGAGCTTTCGCATCGTTGCGAGAAGCTTTCCATACAGACAGCTTTAAAATTTCCAAGAAAATTCATTAATTAATATGACAAACATATTTTCTATTTGGGAATCTGGACCTAAACGAAAAACATGCTTATGAGAAAATAAAGAATGGTAAAAGAAAGACCGATGTTTTTATTTATTTTTATCTATATTTTTATTATTTTGTGTCATATTCGTACAATATAGTACATACATATCATCTATCTACCCAGTCTGATCGTATATACATATATACCATCACTATATGAAGGGTCCACTAGTAATAATGAATGTGAAATGTCCGTAAATTCTAAAAACTGCGCAATTCAAACACTTTTATATAAACTATTAATCATGTAATATGTTCAAAATATGATAAATTTAAAAATTTTAAAGTTTTGGACATTATTGTTTATTGAAATGGACCCTTTATATATGTAAATATAAATATAAATATCCGACGACATCACAGACATTGATCTGATTCCGAGGTAAGTAGCTTAAGCACTTGTGTTACGGATATCAGAATCAACAGTTGTATTACAAATATATACTTAAATATTCGATATTAACACCCAGACACAGAACAAACACAAGTATTAATCATACGAATGTTTGTCCTGGGTGGGGATCGAACCCACAACTCTTGGCGCATGGGGCAGGGTCACTTTCAAATGCGCCATCGAGCCAGTCGACATTGTGTAGCCATATGAACATTGTAACTGCCAGTAATTGAATAGCCAACCCGGTAGGTAGTAAAGGCCGCCTTCGGCCAACTACCGACGTCCTCTCAAAAAAAAAAAACAGTTTTGAATAAATGACACTGTAGATGGTTAAGTCATTTTCCAACCTCGTCAGGGAGTAACAATGCCCAACAGTTATCGGTATTAAGCTACACTTGTTGAGTGATGGTTGGATTTTATTTATGCGTGTGAGTGCGAAAATTTCCCGCCGGAACAAGAAATCCACTATTGGATTATTTTCTCTTTTTTTTTCTTTATTTGTTTGACAGTTTTCCTAACTTTAAAAGGACTGTGATGATGATGTTAAAATATATATAACATCATCATGATAAAGTTTTATTGTTTCTCTGTTCTTTGTTCTTTTGTTTTTTTTTTTAAGTATAGTTTTATATAATTCTTCTACTGAATTTTTGCTTGATTTGTTTTGTTTTTTGTTTTGCAATTAGATTATACGTGTTACATTTCTTGCGCATACTGTGACACCTTCAAAGGTTGTGCATTTTAAATTGTATTATAGACTAAACATTATTATTTCTAAGAAATGATGTAACAATCACTGGATGTCCAAATAAATAAATAAATAAATTTGTATTATGCTTCGTAATTGGTGATTCATATAAGCAAATTCAGATGTCACTTCATGACCGCTTCTTGTGTGAATGTAATTCTAAGATTACAAGTACATACCTGTAATCTGAGAACTATATTCACACTAGATGCAGGAACCACTTAGCCACCAGACGACCAAATATTTCCTCGTCCGATGGAGGTGCGGAAAACAAAGCGATGCACAGAATATATTTGCAGACATTTACATACGAGCTATTGGATAACTTGTCAGATTTGCGGCTTTTGTTTTTTTTTTATTTTTGTCAGTTTTTGCTTCTTTTGCCAGCTTTTACCCGTATCGTCCGGCGGGAGGCCACCGGTCAACCTTTCGTGTCCCACGAAACATGAAATTGGATTTTTAAATGACTTTCAAATGGCTTGATTGGCCGCTTTCAAGTCCGTTGTTTTTTTGTTTCGTTATTGAATGCAATTATTTGTTCTGTCATCAGCAGTGTTCATTCCGATAGTCTAGAAGCTATTTGGTCAGGAACAGTTCAGTTTTGCAGAAATTTCGCAGATGCTCATTCAATTTTGGAATTAAGTACACGAGATTTTGTCGTGGAAGGAATACACTTTTTAAGATTGTACCGACCGTGTTTTTGGTTGAAAATGGTTACAGATCTCGCTGCTCGAACTCTGCCTACCCTATACGTAAAAAAGGATTCTCAAAACCAAAATCGGTAGCTGAACCTCCCCTAATAATATCAGCCAATTTTCCCATACCTTATGTATCATTCTCGATACACATTGTATGACGTAAGATCTTCCCAGAATCCGAAATCCTTCCGAAGCAATACCTCGCTATTTCTGAACCGGTCGGTGGCGAGGTCCGCAATATCCGGTGCGAGGACAATAAGAGGTCCTGTCGACGGCTTCTTCCCGGCTATTACTTGAGAAATAGTCAGCTTCTCGCGACAAATCGACGTCTTTTAGATCTTGCCGAATGATTGCCGGTGACTTATCACTTTGAGGGACACACGGACGGAGAGTTTACGCGAAATTTCACTAATTCCTCGCTAGCAATTCACTAAGTCAGTCTTTTCGTTATTCATAATGTACTGTAACTACATACAAGCGATTATGCGATCCATGATACATTGGAAATATACAACATTTAACAGGTTCTTTATTTTTTTATGAGACAGGCTTTTCGTATGCATTACCCACTTCAAAACATACCACATGTCTCATAATACTAGTTACAAAAAATAACTCAATATGATTTTAGTGAAGTAAATTAAATTAAATTAAATATTATCATAGGGTTTTTTATTTTATTTATAGTGACCACATTTAATTATTCAGTGAAAACTCGGATAGCCCAGCCTAAACCCCGGACTGGAAGTAACCCAAGTACTACGTACTTTGTAATATGCCAATATCAAATTCTTGTATTGCCATTTTTTTCAAAACTATATATAACACGTATATATGTCTTTTATAATCCACAGAAATACTCAACCTCTATTATACCGTATAAGCAATATTCCCGCAGACTTGCCGAGCCGTATGTCACAACGCAAAACCCTTAAAATACCCCCTTTGTTTACCCCCGTGCAGGATAACACCTGGACTGCCGCCAATCTGGTGCGCGGAATTAATCATCCTTCAGCGTTCCTCGTTTCTCCTGATTAATCGTCACCGGAGCTTCGTTAATGTTGCCAGAATTGGGATTTAACCCTTGAAAATGGGGAGTTTTAATTTTGGTAGTATATTTTAAATTACTATTTAATTATGTATGTCAACTTCAATATTGTGCTGCCGGCTATATCAAGGATCTCCTTAAAAAATATATTTTTTTGGATATTGATCCGTGATACTTGACTGGCCCGTTGGTCGAGTGGTCAGAGACCCTGGCCACGAAACCAAGGGTCGCGGGTTCGAATCCCGCTGGGGGCAAATGTTTCGTGTGATGAACATGGACATTTGTACTCGAGTCATGGATGTTTATAAACGTATTTAAGTATGTCTATCCGTTCACCTAGTATCCATAGCACAAGCATAAGCTTAGTTTGGGACTAGTGAATTGGTGTGTCAGTCTGAATAATTTATTTATACTTTGTTAGGCAAAGCTTCATAAGAGAGGGAATCTGATAGATGTCCGGCACACCTTAAGGCCCTCAGGTTTCAGGTTTGTGTGTCGCGGACCCAGGTCTTGTCTTGGTAGTGGACAGATTATATCGATTAAACCCTGGGGTACTACTCCATTTTACATAAATTTAAGTTATGCCTCAGGGTTTAATGGTTAAGACGTCACTTGGATCGCCATATTGGGCAAGTTAGCTGCATTCTTATAGTGATTTGTCCATCTTGATGCGTTACGTTAATATATATGTTACTTCTCAAGAAATAAATCATTTTAACACGTGTTTTTTTTCTCGTCTGTTAGAATTATTTTGCTACGGGAAGTAGTAAGAAGGACGCCTAATTTTGATTGTATGTCGTAAAAAATCGAAATTCATAGCTACTATATAATTAAACCATCACGAATATCTTGGAAAATTGCATTTGACACTTGCAGAATAAATTTTTTGTAAACGGTATAGATTTTTTTTCGAGTAGAACTTGAATTTCAAGGAGTAGCTTTCGTTACACCCTGGCAACACCGGCCGCTGCGGTTCAAAAGGCTGTTACGTCTAAGTTATGGGACTGGCCCGTGGCTGTCTTCATTCAAAATGGGCGCAGTTAATGGACGAAACCACTTTCGGGAATTAATTGGGCGAATCATAACTCTGATTGATATTGCACCGGGATTCAGGATCGTTCCGGTGATATTGAAATTCATGGTCGGATTTGTTGCGATTACCGGGATGTTTACAATGGATTGTTTATTAAAACCGCGCTGAAGTGATGATTACGCAAATGTTAATTGGGGAGTGATACATTATCTTCTATGTAAATATTGGATTGAAATTATTAAATAATCCATTAGGTAGTGATTATACATTTTGATAAATAACATGGAACAATAACACCGTAACATCACAGCCGTAATCGTAAGGTGGGTAGGGTCAAAAGGACAGAAAGACCCTTTAGCGGTTAGAAGGAAAATTGTGACAAGTGACTAGCTCGTCGCTTACACAATTACATACCCAAAACCCGATATACTAAACAAACAAACAAAACATATATACTATTAGTCGCCTTTTACGACATGCTAGGCAAGGAACATAGTTGGCACTTTTTTTAAGTCCCAGACCAACATAGGACAACATAACATGGTAAAACGTAGTAATGGAATCTTTGGCGACACATCTATGATTATGACGACGCAGCTATGATTCGTAGCGCTTTTAAATTGAAATACGATTGTCCTCCTCTTTATATAATTATTATATATTTATATTAACAGAAGGTGATGTTAGGAGCCATAAAAACCGTAGAGCTTGTATGAAAAGGATTATGAATGTTGAAGAGGCGAGTGAGGTGTGTAAGGATCGTGCCATATGGCGTTCGGTTCTCTCTGCCTACCCCGCTAGGGAAGTGGCGTGAAGTTTAGTTAGTTTTTGTATAATTACAAACAATTGCTTAAGTTTTTGATACAGTACGCATAGTTGGTACGCAAATGACGCCTATTTGCAGCAGTCGCAATTAAATAAATACACAGATTATTTGCAAGCGGCGATGCAAACTCCTTATCTACAATGCATTGAGCTGTTATAAGAAGCAGTCTAAGAAAAGGGCCTACACAAATTCATCCTGAATTAAAGTTGATTGAAAGTAGATGGATATCTACTGTTGGAATATTAAACACTAATCGGCTTAGCAACATTGTTCATATTCCATCAATGCAACGAAAATCCTATTACTCTAATAGGCAAAGCTCTGAGACGGGGCAAATCTCTTAGACGGGGCAAATCCTATGTCTCAGAATCTTAACTAATATTTGCTAAATTGAATTTGTGTGTTTGTTTGTAACGCTTTCACGCCTAAATACTTGAATTGATTTTGTTGATTGTTGGTATAGATATATGTGAGACTTTGCTGATGGCCATAAACTCACTTTTCTTTGTGAAATTAAAACTTGAAGGGAGTATACAGGGGTATTTGTAGATCACGTGTGATAAACGATAGTGTCTGCTACAATCCTAATTCCACAAATCGATCGCAGCAATGGACCTTACTATTCTACTTTAATCGGGTCTACATTTGCGCTAATTTGATAAGATCTGGCAGTTCCCGCTAGTTCGTATTAATGGTATCATTGAGGATGGTTCTGAATTCAGACGTATTCCACTTAGGGAGATTAGGCAGTACCTTTGTTACTTAACCCTGAATCCTCAATACGAGAGATATCGATTCGAGTATAAAATATAACATTACATAAGTTTAAATTATGCATTTAATAATTTTTAATGAGTAAGGGCTATTACATTGTAGAATTCCTCAATGTCAAGGATTTATGGTTAACTTCATAATGAAGTGTTCACCTGCAGTGATATCTAGTCTAAGTTTAGATTAATTAAGTTTACAAATTGTATAATCGGCATTTAAAAGAGTAACTATCGAGATTTTTGCTGGTTTCTTCTCGATAGGACTTACCTTCCGAACGGGTAGTAGTATTATTTTTCTTTTGTATATTGACAATTTATAAGTACTTTCTTGAAACCTATATAAATATAGATTTTGAATTTGAAAGTGAGTCTTGGCCTCCGATAATAAGGTCCCCCATCTCGTTCTATCCTGCACTACCGCCTGTCATTCATGAAGGTTTTATATAAAACAAATAGAGTTCTGATAGCACTAACGCTAATATCTAACAATTTAAATGTATTTGCGCTGATCTGTATCGTTTTTAATTGCACTAAAAGGGACATTTATCGTTTGTCGAAGTAACGCAACGATATGTGTCCCGGCACAAAGCCAGCTGCACCCGACTGCATCCTAATTGGCGCGGCCGCAATAGCGGTCGCATTGCGCTTAATCGGCGGTACTCTTAGGCGCAGCTGCGGAGCCTCTAAGTCCTCTAATAGGATTTGCACGGAGCTTTTATTAGGGAAATATGGTCTAGGCAATAATAGTGATGGCTATATATTCCAAATGGAGCCTGGCAAATTAACTAGACTTAGAGGGGTTGCGTGCGAAAACACACATATTTATTTTTTTCTGTATTCATACACCTTGTAAAATATAATGTAGGCCATATGAAGTTATATGTGAATAAGCCAACATAAAAATAGACTACTAATATAAAGATGTTTGGTTTATAACCTTCTCATTTGATTTAACTCTTTACTGAATAAGAAAACTATTGGTATCCCAGCACAAAGCCAACTGAATCCCACTGCATCCTAATTGGCGCGGCCGCAATAGAGGTCGCATTGCGCCGAATAGGCAGCGCTCTTAGGCGCAGCAGCAGATCCTCTAAGTCCTCTAATAGGATTACTGACTGCCGAGCGTGGGGCAGATTTGCACGGGAGCCTTTATTAGGGAGACATGGTGTTTAGGGATGGCGATGCGCCCTCTGAGTCGATTAGAACCGGATGCTAAAGAATCAATTGTCGAAAACCGAATTCCTTTGAGAATCATTTAACCAAGAAGAGCCAATAAGTGGACGCCTTTGATCTAATTTCTTTTTTAATGAAATATTAAACCTATACTTAAAGTAAGAATAGTGCTTGAAGCGAATTTATAAATAACATTAATTACTAATTTCCAACAAACGCAATAAAGATCGCTTTACCTCAAATTGGCATTATTAGGCGCAGTGGCGGATCCTCTAAGTCCTCTAATAGGATTACTGGCTACCGGTCGCCAGGAAGATTTACACAGGAACCTTTATTAGGGATAAAAGTAGCCTATGTTCTTTCTTAGGATCAAACTATTTAATCACAATTAGTTGATCTTGTAGATTTTAAAACATAACACAATCACACATATAAAGATGAATTTAATTTCGCATTGACAGTATGAAAATAGCGCATTCTAGTGAACTTATTGTACATTATATCATATATTTACTTTAGTAGGTATTAGACTCAAGCTTATTTTAAAATAAAATAAAATAAAATAAAAAATGGTTTATTGTCTTTTACATTCAAACACGTTTCTTACAATTTTACTTAACAAACTACAACTATCGCTTTTCCGACTGGCACAGCTCTATTCTTTGAGGTGAAACATTCGTATTGTATAGACATGCATGTTTATACATAGTCTGCGAAATAATAACCCCTTTTGGCTATCCTTAGTCAGGTAAAAACACCATGATTTTATGGGACGACGGCCCCTGTCGCGGATATGCATAGGTAATCTCATTTAACACCGAAATACCATGCAACCCCAGCCCCGGGTAAAGCTGAGGTTAAATCGCACAAAGACGGTTTTGGGGGACGATGTGATATGGTTATCCTGGAAATCTGATTGGCAATATTACGAAGATGTTTTTGTTCGGTGTCAGGGAACTACGGGTAAGCTGAAGATTATTCTAGGTAATATTATAAATTTGAATGAAAGTTAATATGTTAATCGGTTTGTTACGCTTTAATTGTGGAACGGTTGCGCTGAAATTTGGTTTTTTTATTTGGTCTAAAGTTTGATAAACAACATTGGCTACTTTTCATCCTGGAACAACGGATAGATCTCATAGGAAATTTATAGTCTTTGTAACAGAAAACAGCTTGATGATTTTTTAAATAAATATTACACTACATCACATACATTGATCTGACTCCGAGGTAAATAGCTTAAGCACTTGTGTTACGGATATCAGAGACAACAGTGGTATTACAAATATATTCTTAATTATTCAATATTAACACCCAGACACAGAACAAACACAAGTATTCATCATACGAATGTTTGTCCTGGGTGGGGATCGAACCTACAACTTTTGGCACATGGGGCAGGGTCACTACCGAATGAGCCATCGAGCCAGTCAATGATTATGGAAATCATCAAGGAGAAACCTTGGTCATTGATGATAAATTTATTCCCGTGTTCCGTTTGTGTCCCGTTCAGATGAACACTGAACTTTGATACTGGAACAGATAGGAATCTTCCCAAAGACGCTTTAATTAAATAACTGTACTAGTTAAATCCAGGATTTTGGTTTGAACCGGACCGATGTTTAAACGAGACATATTACATACTATGCAGAAGAAGTATGTAATATATAACAAAACTAAAATTATTATATGTGACGGAGTACCCACAAGGCTATTTTTAGTTTATGCGAAAATACTTACCAACTTATTTAACTTACTATTATAAGGAACTAATTTAAAGGATTTAAGAATACGAGCAAATATTTTTTTTTACTTTTCATACAAAAATTGTTCAGCTGATTGGTTAATTTGTATGAAAAAAAAAATTTTTTTTTTTGCGTATTTTGTCATCATCTTCCTAGCGTTATGTCCCGTGTTTAGACGTGGTCCGCTTAGACCATGATCTAGGATTTAGCGAATCTGGTTATTACATTGAAGCGACTGCCGATCTGACCTTCGTAACCCTAAGATAGGGGAACCAGACAATTTTTGGATCATGGTTACAAATTCAAAGTCGTTTGAATTTACAGGTTTCATCACGATGTTTTCCTTTACCGTCGAGCTATTGATATAAATACGTACATAGACTTGAAAAATCCAGAGATACGTGCCCGGGTTTAAACCCGCACTCCTCAGTTAAGAGGCGCGTGTCCTTACCATTGTGCTACCACCGCTCCTTTTTTGCAATTTTTGTACAAACTTAAAATTGGTTAATTAGAATAATGATTTAAATAATTAGGTAAGAGGTTTCTCATAAACTACAATTAACCTTGTATAAGGGTATCTTCAATCGGATTGTCCATATCTCCAGATAGACACATGATCGTGAGTAAAACTTCAGGTCTCAGGAAGGCAGCCGAGGGCGCGAGGTCTCAAATTGGGTTCAGAGTTCGGAGCGGATGACCCCATTATTGGGTAGCGGGGAATCACAACTATTCTGCTAATGTTTTATTGGAGTAACAGAATCTTTTACATCCAAGTAACTATGAATGTATAACCATAAGACAGGCCCGTTGGTCGAGTGGTCGGAGACCCTGGCCACAAAACCGAGAGTCGCGGTTTCGAATCCCGCTAGGGGCAAATGTTTTGTGTGATGAACATGGACATTTGTACTCGAGTCATGGATGTTTATAAATGTATTTAAGTATGTCTATCTGTTTACCTAGTATCCATAGGACAAGCTTATAGCTTAGTTTGGAACTAGGGAGTTAGTGTGTTAGCCCTCAGAATTTAAGAAGTTATAAGAATTAATTTGAGAAGTTATAAGAAGTATATTTTATGACTTCCAGACCAGCCAAATTAAGAAAGGATCAAGTGGACTTTGATAAGAACGGTCCACAATGCTAGAGAGAAATGTATATGATGAAAACATTCTCATTTTATCTACAGGTTAGTATCTAGAGTGGTGGTAGCTCAATAGTAAGGACACGGACATGGTCAGCTCGGCAGTCACTTCAATGTAATTACCAGACTCGCAAAATTTTCGATCATGGTCTAAGCGGACCTAATAATATTATAAAGACGAAAGATTGTTATGTTTAACACATGTAGACTTGTAGGTGGATAATATTGGTACAAAAACAGAGAGATTCTATGCGGAAACTGTTCATTTTGACCGGCTCGATCAGCTCGATGGCTCATTCGGCAGTGACCCTGGCCTATGAGCCAAGAGTTGTGGGTGTTAATATCCAATATTTAAGTATATCTTTGTGATACCACTGTTGATTCTGATATCCGCAACACAAGTGCTTAAGCTACTTACCTCGGAGTTAGATCAATGTATGTGATGTAGTCGGATATTTATTTATGGGTTAAATCATACAAAGACGGTTTCCCGGGATGCAAGAACGGATTATCTTTAAGGGTAACATCAAAATCTGGGTTAACCATATCACCAGATAGACACATGAACGTGAATGATACTCCGCTAGGGGCGAGGGCGCGAGGTCCCAAATTGGGTTCAGGGTTCAGCATGACCCCATTATCGGTAGCTGCTCTGGGAATCCGGTTGTCCTAGTGTTTTATTGATGTGATTTGTGTGGACTGGCGGCAAAAATTTATGAGATTTTTTGTTGACAGCTATTTTAGTTAGCTGAATATACAAATCAAACTAGCTTACTTGACAAGTAAGCTAGTAACTACTTTTTCACAATTTTCCATCTAACCCAGCCCGGCTTTATTTTTTGCTGAATGTGGTTGAAGGGGCATGCTGCCCCTTTGTCTCTGCCTACCCCTTCGAGGAGTATGGGCGTAATGCTATGTATGTATGTAAACTAGCTAAAAAATAAAGAAGATTAGTTCGGAAGATCTCTTTCAAAAGCAGACGGCATATTCATTAGAGAATTTAAAAATCTATAAGTACCAATATTACAAAATTGAAGAATCTGTTTGTTTGTTTGCTTAAACGCGCTATCTCAGGAACTACTGGTCCGATTAAAAAAAAAATCTTTCAGTGTTAGATAGCCCTTTAATCGAGGAAGGCTGTAGGATATTTAACATAAACCATAGTAAATTTATATAGCTCAACCTACTAAGACGATTTTCCAGTGATGTATGTAATAAACAAAAGAGGTGGTCTATATATATGCAAATATGAAGCGCAGATATCGCAAAGCTCAACAATCTCATAATAAGGCTACCAGCTCTCCATCGGACAAGAGTCGAATGGATGAACGCCACTGAAATTAAATTAATTAAATTCTCCAGACTGACACACCAATTCTCTAGTTCCAAACTAAGCTTATAAGCTTGTACTACGTATACTAGGTGACCGGATAGACATACTTAAATACGTATATATACATCCATGACTCGAGTACAAATGTCCATGTTCATCACACGAAACATCTGCCCCTAGCGGGATTCTAACCCGCGACACTCGGTTTCGTGGCTAGGCCACTTGACCAACGGGCCTGTCATATCTACTTTTCGTTTTGAAATATTATTTCGTTAGTTCCTGCAAAATAAAAAAATATCATTGGAAAACAACATTTTCCAATATTAATCAATCCCAATGATATTACAAAGAACTCTCGATATTTTTTTTCCATTCAACATAAACAAATAATGCCGAACGTTTCCATTCGAGCAAAAACAAGTCGTCGAATACACTCCAATATTTGCCGGACGAGTATTCCGTAAGTAAATCAATTATGTATTAAAAAAGGGAATTGTGTTGCAATGAATGTTTCATATAAAATATTGCCTTCCTTGGCCGCGCGTGGAACTCTTGGCTTTTTGTTTTTTCTTCGCGTTTTCTTGGGAGAAAAATGTGTACTTTTTTAGACGTACGCACGGTAATCTGTTTGAGCGAAAGCTTCACTCAGGCTAGGCTCTTGTAACCTCAAGACCTTGGATGCGAAACTTTGTTAGAGCAATAGTTAGATTTTTAATGAAATAAATTTTATATGAGAATTTGTTTACAGTTTATCAAATTATATTAGAAGATGCCGTAGGTAGGATTGTGTAGGACACTAAATTGCAAAGTGAAGGAACTGGGTGATGGGTGATCGGGGATAAAATAACAACTTTGGTATTAGTTCAAACCCAAGTACGTAAATTTTACGTACTTGGGTTTGCCACTAGTTCTAATCGCCGAATCATTGTTAACTTCCTGAAGTTCAAATAAATATGGATGACCAAATTCAACTACTTCCCCTATCTAAAGTTTACGAACATAAAAATAAATATCCAACGACATCACATACATTGATCTAACTCCGAGGTTAGTAGCTTAAGCACTTGTGTTACGGATATCAGAAATTCAGAAACAACAGTGGTATTACAAATATATACTTAAATATTGGACATTAACACCCAGACACATAACAAATACAAGTATTCATCACACGAATGTTTGTCCTGGGTGGGGATCGAGCCCACAACTCTTGGCGCAAGGGGCATGGTCACTACCGAATAAGCCATCGAGCCAGTCAAACATTATGATTGTCGCTTTCATCTAATAAAAAATCGCCAAAACTCCTGATTCCATTATACTCTATGAGAATCCCGGCAGAAAATGTGGAACAACGCCAGGAAGATGTCCATAACAAAACTAAAGCGAGTCCAGACTAATAAATGCGAAACAATACATCCCGCGTCTCGAAAAAAACGCAAAAAACTGACATTATTGAACTCGCCGACAGGCTATATTGAATGAATAGTTCCCCATATCTCACCGGCCAGACTTTTCCCCAGACGGGGCAGTTCACACTTTGTTTAAACCAGGTATCGTCAACCTTTTGTCTAAATAAATAAAACACAAAATTTTACTTTAAAGAAAATGTATGTGTCATACCCATTAAAGATGATTGACTTGATTTAGAATTATATCATAAATAAAAATGCTATGCAATTCTGAATGAAATCATTACCTTCAATAAATATAACCAACAGTTACCGCTATCTTTCTTTACCTTCTATCAAGAGTTAATGAATCTTACATATTATATTACTAAATCCCATATAATATTTAATTAATAATTTTTTTTTGGTTAAATTGGATAGTTTATCTTTTACGATCACTATTACTTTTATTTATTGTTGACTTCACTTGGACGACTAATATTGGCTTACTACGACATTCGTATCATTTCCAAATCGCGAAATAATTGTTTTACAATAATTGTTGTAAGTATAATTTCCAACTACAGCTTTTCCCGGGTAGGTTGAGCATCGCTGCTTTAAATAGAAAGAAAAGGTGCGAAGCTCTTATTAAATTGGCGATGGAAATAAAAATATTGCTCGGCGGAACATCCCATTACTTATTCCTTTTGGACGATTTGTACAGGGTATTGTTTTTTTAGGGATCCGCGGGTTCGTGCCGTTACTCCACTTAATATTTTAGTATTATTTATTGTATTGGGGAATAGATTCACTCTGGAGAGTGCGCGCGAAGAAAGTAATTTCACTTTTGGGCGGATTTATTTATTCACTGCGTTTCGTATGTGTTTTAGTTAATTCATGAATTCGAAAATTTGTTTGTTTATCTTGTTTTTCAATGAAAGAATGGGTGGAGTGTAGTATTTTTTAGGATGTTGGGCGACTATTGAAAAAATATTTGGTAAGCCAAGCACTTTTTGGGGTAATTGAATATCAAAACGTATAGTGAATATGGTGTGATTGTCAGCGATGGAGCGATTGGCATAAGAAAGTAGGCGATATCTTATCTTTTTAGAATGTTAGTTTTAAATACTTTTTTGTTTTGGGCTTAAACAAAAAAGTATATAAAACTAACAATCATATTCATATTATTCTTATTTCGTGTTTTAAAGTGTGTGGTGCTGTGATGTAGATATGAAAATGCAGTACTTAGTTTTTAGCATCGGTTTTTATTAATGATCCCCTCATAATAATGAAGGTACCTATTATGCTGTATAAAGTACTGCAAAATGTGATGTGATGTGGTCTGATATTATATTATTATTACTTTCCTAGCGAGGTAGGCAGAGAGAACCGAACGTCATATGGAACGGTCCTTACACACCTCACTCGCCTCTTCAACATTCATGATCCTTTTCATACAAGCTTTGCGGTTTTTATGGCTCCTAACATCATCTCATGAAAACGCGAAATAACACTTATTATGCAGTAAAAAAAGGGTTTATTTCATCATCAATGGTTTCTTACTTCTATTACATAAGTAAACTCCTTCTTTTAAGTACAAGAGCACCTGTGTTAGAAGGAGCCACTCTTCTATTGCCAAGTTACTTAAGACTTAAATCTGTTGACTAATAGATAAAACGTATTAGAACATAATAGATCAGTTATACGACCACAGATTCAGTTTCAAATACCACATTTCTACACACCGGCACAAGATCACCCAAAGACGTATATTTACACAAGTTCTCAATTCAAACCCTTAAACATTTGTACACAAACGTCTAAAAGTCGCTAGTAGCGGGCAAACAAAACTTGCCGGTATTTATCTTGCGCCAACTGAAACTAACTCGGACCCTTGACCTTCGAAGAACTAGTTGTGAGAAGTCCCTTTCGGAGCATGTTCGCTGTTTATGTACTAGCACTTCGTCATCTGTTTTTATTAACCCTCTGAAAAAGGGCAACACTTATCTACGCTAGAAAATAACTTGTTTCACAACTGTCATAACTTAAATATGGGAAATCTGGTTAATACTACGCTTTAATTTGTTATCGTATGATGTCCCATGTGGGTCGGGGACTTAAAAATAATGTGCCAACTGTGTCTCTTGCCTAGCATGTTGCAAAAGGCGACTAATGGTATTTGGGGTTTCGGGTATGTGATTGTGTAGGCGACGAGCTAGCCACTTGTCACTACTTTTTCACAATTTTCCAACTAACCCAGCCCATTGCCCCATGTTGCTCTGGGACCTAAAAATAATGTGCCAACTTTGTTTCTTGCCTAGCATGTCGCAAAAGGCGACTTATAGTATATCGGGTTTTGGATATATGATTGTGTAGGCGACAAGCTAGCCACTTGTTACTACTTTTTCACAATTTTCTATCAGTCCAGCCCAGTTTTGTTTATGGCTGAATGTAGTTAAAGGGGCCTGCTGTCCCTTTGACCTCCCCTTCGGGGATTATGGGCGTGATGCTCTGTAGGTATGTAGTACTATGTATTATGTCATCTGCCACATTTGCTTATTGTATGATTTGTTTTAGAACTTAAAGTGTATAATTTAAAAGTGCCCATATATATTTTGACGCTGAAAAAAGTGACTACTTATTCAGAGTTTCTTACCTCGGTAGAATCAACATTCCGCACCGGAATATATAGATTTTATGGATTTTTGTAATATAAATTATTTGTAAGTAGTTTTTTAGGTCTACATAAATAAAGACACTTTTAAATTTAAATTTGAACAAGATGAATTAATCATAATACCTACACATAAATGATTTTTGAATAACTGTTTGTGTAATTCTCCTCGAAAGTGAGAAAGCATGTCTGTGTAATATTCTCCAAATAATTGATGTAACATGTTTAACTTTCGCATTTCCAAGTATAATACTTAGAAATAATACTAACAAGACTACGAACCATGTAGTACACGAACACAGCTCGACTTCTCGCTTCTGTAAAACATTACCCTTGAAACAAGTCAAAAACAACTTCGACGCTAACCCTAATACGTTCAAGAGCCTAAGATTCCAAACGGGACACGTCACGCATCCCCAGCTTGTCACGTATCCGTAACTTGTCACGTATCTTCGCATCCCTGTAGCTATCTCCATCGCCCACTCGGCTATAACTCATGCTCGACTTCATAAATACGCGGAACCCTTTGGCTGTTCTTATTTATTTCCGACCTGTTTCACCAGTAACGGGCTTTTTTATTTTGTTTGCGTATTCCGTCGGTCGCTTATAATTCAGAGTGTTTCCTTTGTGAGATGTTCTAGTGTATATTGTTCGGTGGGGTGATGAAGGCCGTACTTAATTTGAGTCAGTTTCGATGAAAACTGACTCAAATTAAGTACGGCTTTGCCGGCTTAAAAATTGAGCTGGAGTTCTTTGTTGAGTCATTTGTTGTTACACAGACAACGGGATGCGTAACGTGTCCCGTTTGGAATCTTAGGCTCTTGAACGTATTAGGGTTAGCGTCGAAGTTGTTTTTGACTTGTTTCAAGGGTAATGTTTTACAGAAGCGAGAAGTCGAGCTGTGTTCGTGTACTACATGGTTCGTAGTCTTGTTAGTATTATTTCTAAGTATTATACTTGGAAATGCGAAAGTTAAACATGTTACATCAATTATTTGGAGAATATTACACAGACATGCTTTCTCACTTTCGAGGAGAATTACACAAACAGTTATTCAAAAATCATTTATGTGTAGGTATTATGATTAATTCATCTTGTTCAAATTTAAATTTAAAAGTGTCTTTATTTATGTAGACCTAAAAAACTACTTACAAATAATTTATATTACAAAAATCCATAAAATCTATATATTCCGGTCGTTCATAATCATTTCCGTAATTTATCTAAAATACACAGTTTTAGATAAATTACGGAAATGATTATGAACGACGTTCGAAGTAGGATTTGCCAGTGTGTCGAGCTGTGTTTAAATAGTCCATATATTAATAGACTAGCTATGCCGGCAGTTTCACCCGCGTTTATGGTTAATGTTATAAAGCCTAGCCTTCCTCGAAACAAACAAACTCTTCAGCTTTATAATTTTTAATTTGAGCTAAATTGTGCAGGTGTGATTTTTTTATAAGCAAATAACTTGCACATCTGACCAGTAGATTAACAATAGTCACCTTAAATACTAAGACCGGCCTTGACTGATAGGCGACACTTTTGATAATAATCTGCTACCTTGTGTAAACATTGACACCTAACTCTAAGTGCAAATTCACGGTGAGATATAACATTCAGGACTCAGATTAGAGAACAAAAGGCAGATAGACCCGTCACAGGCACGAGAGTGCGGCCGGCAAAGCAAATACAGAATTGAAAGCAAATACAAACTCAAGACAGTTCAAAACAAAGCGTTGCGTTGACAGTACGTCAAATCTGTGTTTTAAATTAATTCTTAAAAATGCCGTCTTGTGTGTTTAAACATTGTAAAAATTGTTCCCAAAAACTAAAACGAGTTATAGGAGTACCGTTTCATAGTTAAGTTAGAATTATCTAAATATTTTGATATTATATTTCCGTGTTATTTGTTTCTCATTACTTGGAACACAAAACTTCAATGAAATTTGGGTAATGTTGCTAGGTTACATTAAAATATTTTCCTTGAATTAAGGTAATATGCAAATATCTGCCTTTTGTTCTCTAATCTGAGATTCAGGATATGTAAGTATGTATAAGTCTGTTGGTAATACGTCATCGAAATTGATCATAATCTTTTGTTGCTGGACACAACACCTAGATCGGAGAAAATACTTCCGCTGAGTACTAACGTAATTTTGGTCCATTATTCCAGCATACTCGTATTACATAAACCGCCGCCCTCAATATCGATAGGCGAGGCATTTTAAACTAACCGCCGATAATGGCGGCGTGATATTTTAATTAATCGTCGCGTCGAAGTCGAGCGCACTTGATAAGCATTCGCTCTGGCGTGGCGATGCGGGCTTTTTGACGCATTTTGCTAAACGCCGGAATCAGGTACGAATCGAAATCGAAAAGGATGGGGCTTTGGTGTTATTTATAGCACGGAAGTTAGCTCACCAGAGGACAAGAGCTGATTTGAGTACGAGTACATACTACACTCAATGTCCCTCACGCGAGGACGAACCTACTCAAATTTTCCCCTTTGTCGCGTGCCATACGGCTCATTAACTTAATTACTATAGATATAGATATTTATAACTGTAGCCTATCGACATTCACAGAAATCGCCCTTAAGTGCATTGCATATAAAAAAAAAAAATTTTATAATTATTATACATATAGAATAAGATAATGTAAGCTTACAATTTCATTTTGGGATTTCTTGTGAAGATATTGTAAAGGTTGCTAATAAATAAATAAAAAAAAAAAAATAGCGCCTGCTATTGCCGATCGAAAGAAGGCATTACAACCCAGGGAAGCACATGTCGGTGGAACCAGCACAGTCGAAATTGTGCTGGACCATCTGGATCAAGTATTGCAATTTCTAATAAAAAAGCTACTTTAACGACTTTGAGTCAAAACAACATATTTTCTTTTCTAGCGCAAAAAAAAAAATAACTTTATAACAGTTATGGATATGAATAATCCACAAAGTCCACCTATCCTTATTTAATCAAATCTAACTATAGAATTATATAAATCTATATACTAATATTATAAAGAGGGAGGATTTGTATTTTTGTATTTTCGTGTGTGTGTATGTTTGTAATGAATAAACTCAAAAACTGCTAGACCGATTTGAAAAATTCTTCCACCAATATAAAGCTACTTTATTAAGGAGTAACATAGGCTATATTTTATCCTCATATTCCTACGGGAACGGGAACTACGCGGGTAAAACCGTGGGGTGTTGCTGGTTTATAATAATTCTATATTTAGATTTGATTTTAAAACATTTCATGTGTTGAGAACAATAATACTTCACGCCAATCCCCCGACGGGGCTGGCAGAGAGAACCGGGCGCTACATGACGTGGTCCTTACACACCTGACTCGCTTCTTTGATATTCATAATTCTTTTCCTACATTTTCTACGATTAGTAACGATTGGTCGTGTATTAACAGAAGGTGATGTTAGGAGTCATAAAAACCGTAGAGCTTGTATGAAAAGGATCATGAATGTTGAAGAGGCGAGTGAGGTGTGTAAGGATCGTTATTCCCCCCTCCCGGCCGTACCTGTAAGCAGCACCCGCTCGCTGGCGGACTCGCTAGGCTTCCCGAATGGGTCTCACCTGGTGGGTCTGACCGCGCCGAGGGTGCGCCGGATTAGCGCGAGGGGGGACTCTTTGACTTAAAGGGACCCCAACCGCTCGGCAACAGTGAGTGCCGAAGAAGAAGCCCGGGCAAAGAGTGTTAACTCGAGGCCCGAAACCGCCCTTCAAAAGGCGAAGATCCGCGACGATCGTGCCATATGGCGTTCGGTTCTCTCTGCCTACCCCGCTAGGGAAGTGGCGTGAAGTTTAGTTAGTTAGTTAGTGTTTTCTACGATTATTATGTTTTCTAACATCACGTTCTTTCTAAAAGATTTGGTCGTGGTAGGTTAGTGGGCCCTTCCATGATACCGGCATCCTATGAAACGATTATATTATTATTATTATCTTAAGCTTGCGTTTATAAAGTATGAGGAGTTTTTAACATCTATTCATAATTTTATGATGTTTTAAGCGAAACAACTAGGATTACAGCACATACGCTATTGTCACGTATATTTTGCTTTGTAAAGGTGCAATACGATGGGATAGTTGACACAATCAACCGATTGACATACTTTTTATGATCTGTCAGGGCGCAAGGCTTACATAGATTTTCTATTGAAATACCAGGGTGTGACGTCATATTACTACTCGGTAGAAGTACTCCTGCTGGAGGATACTCAAAACTGATAAAACACATATAGTTCACAACTCCTAAGAGTCTGCCTACCTTTTGATGGGGGTGTGATAACATGAATTGACGTATATAAAACAATACCATATGATCGATTCGAAACGGAGAATAAACGCACCCAAACACAGTTTTACATACATACATACATAACATCACGCCCATAATCCCCGAAGGGGTAGGCAGAGTCAAAGGGGCAGCAAGCCCCTTCAACCACATTCAGCCAAAAATAGAGCCGGGCTGGGTTAGATGGAAAATTGTGAAAAAGCAGTGACAAGCGGCTAACCTGTCGCCTACACAATCACACACCCAAAACCCGATATACCATTAGTCGCCTTTTACGACATGCTAGGCAAGAACCACAGTTGGCACATTCTTTTTAAGTCCCAGACCAACATGGGACAGTGGGCTGGGTTGGATGGAAAGCTGTGAAAAATGAGTATTATGAACATTGCACATATTAGATTAGCGCACTAATGAACAGAACACAATGCCTAATTTAATTGTTATTGTTTCAGGTAATTTCAATTGTGGTTTCAAATCTAACATTGGGGTTGGAGGCGACCGGCATTTCAGCGTGATAATTGGTATGTTCACAAAGGCAATAGTATTTTGTTTTATTATTACTCATAGTTAATGGTGAACTAGCGATCTCCCGCGGGCATTCTCGTATTTTTTTTAAAGTCTTAAGAAACTTTTATTTTTTAACAATACCTTTCAAGATTACCTGCATCTATAGTCTGTTTAATTATTTTTTTTTATTCTGCAGACGACGATCTGCAGACAAACATCCACATTTATAATATCAGTAGAATTATACATCAACGTAATAACTGAAAGATGTAGTAAATATACTATGTCCACTTTCAGATTTTATTATTAATTTTGTTATAACGACTTTTGGCAAGTATAAATTAATAAAGAACCCGTAATGAGCTGCGACAATTTGCACCAATATAGATTTCTATAGAAATTCCGAGTAATAGAAGTATAATTTCCCTTAATTTTTCCAAGTCAAAAAAGAATCTTCGTCCCCGCTGGTATAGTAGAAATATATTTAAGTAGTCGATCTTCTGGTTTTGTTAAGCACCATTTCAGTGCTTGAAACTAGAACAATCAGCCATTAAAGACATTGTAATGTATACTTTGAAAATCATTTTTAATTACAATTAAGTAAACCTACAACATATTTCATTAATGCAGAAAGTTTATTAGCGATTGAGTATTTGGTAGCGTCGATAAAATTTAACCCCTTATTGCATGAATTATAAAACGGATGAAATAAAACAAAAATTTTAGCGATTGTATCTTTTATTAGTCTTAATTAAGAAATTAATAATAATAATAAAAAATTTATTTATTTATTTTGGAATTTAGCTCACAAAGCCATATATGGATTCGTATGCAGTTTAGTGAAATAATAGATATCCATATATGGCTTCGTATGCATTAGGAACATTATAGAAACTTATATCTTATGAAAATATTTAAAACAGTTACGTTTATCATTGTAACACAAATAAACTCTACACTTTCCACACATAGTGAATGATCGATATTTTGAACATCCCTGACATAATTGAGAATTTTGTTTCCATTCGGGAAAGTGGTCAAAATTGTCTGAACGAACAGAGTCTAACGGTAAGTCCTGGTGCCGGGCTGGAGGTTTCCGTGATTTTTTGTTGGGAACAGGTGAATCACACAAAATAGGTGGAGTATCGCCTCGGCTTGTTGGAGAACCGGTAGAACTCACTGAGGGTATCAATCGACGACAGCTAGACGACAATCTGGTGGTTCGAGTCTGACTAGTGGTTGGTATCTGGCTGGTGCTTGGCGTCTGGATGGTGGTTGGTGTCTGGGCAACTGGCTGTTTGTTAGCATTTGAACATGATGGTGAGTTTTCATGTTCTCCCGGAGTATTAGGTCGACGCTTTGACGCGTACGAGAATTAGAGTTAGGGGAGAGGTATTCTGAATCAGGATCAGATGAAAGCTCATCGTCACTCACAAAGCCATCGCCAGGAATAGGGTTAACATGCTTGGAAGTACCATAAAAGCGAGAAGGATTCATTGCTGCAAAGAAAGAAAAAAGGCAAATGAACACACACAAAGCCATATATGAGCGTTAGAAATGTTAACGTGAATGCATACGAAGCCAAATATGGCAATTTCAAAAAAGGATCCATAAGTCAAGTAAAACAAAATAAAATACCAAAAAAGCACCTGTTTCATGTTATAGCACATATATATATCACAATATAAAATTCTAGGATTTTTAACTTACCGATTTATTGCTTTCTTTTCACAAATAAAATTAACATTACATTTCTGCATCCGAACGGTGGGCCGCGCTGCACATAAACCCATTATTTTGACAAATGTCACCAACCATAGACCAATAAAAAATACGTTCCGTTACACGAAAATATTTATAAGATATTTATAACAATTGTTTTGAAATAAAAATAAAATAGAATTCTAAAAAAAATTGCCAAAGTTTTAGAGCCACCAATGGCTTCGTATGCGGTAAGGGGTTAATTAATTATTTTCAACTCACTATATTTTTAAAACTAGCAGTCTAAACCTAAATTATTAATACTATCCACAATTAATTATTCCTCATGTATAATTGTTTACCACTGGTGATAAATAAATAAATAAATTCAGACTACATCACATACATTGATCTGACTCCGTGGTAAGTAGCTTAGGCACTTGTGTTACAGATATCAGAAATAACAGTGGTATTACAAATATATACTTAAAAACTGAATATTGACAACCAGACACAGAACAAATACAAGTATTCATAACACGAATATTTGGGGATCGAACCCTCAACTCTTGGCGCATGGGGCAGGATCACTAACGAATGCGCCATCGAGCCAGTCAAAGTGATATCACTTTGAAGTAAAGTCAAATCTAGATTTATTTATACAAATAAACACTGCATTCCTCTAAATCCTTTTTTTAGCCCAGAACTGCTTTGGCTGCCAGCACTCTTAAGTCAGAGGTGCCTCTCAGATCGTCCTACTTTCCGGACATCTACTACGTTTATAATCGCTCGAAATCTGTCGCCCACTCGATAGAGTCGCAGGTGTTTCAAAATTGGTCCCATAAATTGCTCGGCTCATAATACACCCCTCGTTTTCCAATTTCGCATACATTCTTTTTTTCCTCAGGCCCTCCCCTACTCTACCCTAGTCTCCCGTCATTGTATATTTTGCTTGAATTAAGGTAATTTCCTTTTCATGATCCAATTTGAATTATGACCTGGGGGAAGTTGGGTTTTTAAATTGAATAGTATTCTTGGAATTTGTTACTTTTTGCGGTTATTTATGTTAATATTTCATGGGCTTTACGGAATGGCACTGTCATTTTATGTTTTAACCATAATGGATCGCATTTCTTCAGAGTTCTTTAACGAAATGGTAAGAATAACGCCTTTCAAAGTACTTTTAAAAAGGCTTTTATGTAAATTCAGAACATTTTTAGCAATATACTTCCATTCGAATTCGTACTTTATTTTAGTTTGAAGTCTACTATTGAATTATTTTGCCGATTTCTACTCCATACATGAGATCGAGATTTGTCCCATGTTGGTCTGGGGCTTGGCCCATGTTGATCTGGGACAAAAAAAAAGAATGTGCCAACTGTGGTTCTTGCCTAGCATGTCGTAAAAGGCGACAAATGGTATATCGGGTTTTTGGGTATATGTCTAGTAGGCGACGAGCTAGCCACTTGTCACTCCTTTTTCACAGCTTTCCATCCAACCCAGCCCACTGTCCCGTGTTGGTCTGGGAATTTCAACTGTGGTTCTTGCCTAGCATGTCGTAAAAGGCGACAGATGGTATATCGGGTTTTTGGTGTGTGATTGTGTAGGCGACAGATTGTGTTATTAGCCGCTTGTCACTGCTTTTTCACAATTTTCCATCTAACCCAGCCTGGCTTTATTTTTGGCTGAATTTGGTTAAAGGGGCATGCTGCCCCTTTGACTCTGCCTACCCCTTCGGGGATGATGGGCGTGATGTTATGTTATGTGTTACATGAGATCCAGCTATGGGCTCTGCAAGCGAGAACACAATGCACAATTGCAATTAATTTTATAGTACGTACGTATACGAATCATCACGCCCGTAATCCCCGAAGGAGTAAGCAGAGTCCAAGGGGCAGCTAGCCCCCTTGACCACATTCAGCTGTGAAATAAAACTGGGCTGGTTAGATGACTGTGAAAAGTAGTGACAGTAGGTCGCTAGCTTGTCGCTTTCACAATCACACACCAAAAACCCGATATTATTAAAGACTAGCTGACCCAGCGCACTTCGTAACGCCCCGTTCTCGGATTTTCAATGACCAATTATTTTTAATTTTCTGCACATCTTTCTTATTTTTTTCTTTCATAAGAACCTTCACCTGATAATAACAAACACAACTAAAAAAGAATTAGCGAAATCGGTTCAGCTGTTCTCGAGATTTGCGCTTAGCAACACATTCAGCGATTGATTTTTATATTAGGTATATATATAATTTTATACTCTATTTCATTTATTCATAATTATTATTATTATATTACCAATTGACTTTATTGTTTATTTACTATTAGAACTAATAGTTTGTGTGTTATTACTAATGTAAACAACATGAAAAGAAGAAGATCCATCAACCCCTCTCAAATCAAATTCTCCACGCAACAGCACCCTCAATCGCTTGTATGATACCCATTCAAAAATAGCCAAATCAGCGTCATAAATCAACCATGGGTTGGAATGCAATCAGTGTAGTCATATAAAACAGCTGTTAGTTCCTCGCTGAGGAGCAGAGGGCGTCCCGGTCGACTGAGCAAGGAGTGCCACAGGGTACGGGGTATCTTTTTGGGTTATTCAATTCCGAATGATGTGTCAGCTTCACACACGGAATCTTAGGGATTTTGGACGGGTTTAGCATTGATTTTGGCCTTACAATGTTACTAGCTTTTTTCTGCTGCTTTGCATGTGTAGAATTTGGTCTGTAACAGAGCCTTTGTCGTGCTTCCTGTAGGATCCAATGGCCCGGGATAAATAAATTCCTTACGGGACAAACTTTGAGGAGAGTTTGAAATCGGAATTGTTGAATGCTACACATTCATAGCCTCTTTCGAAAAACATTATGCCGCGCAAATATCTTTTTCGTTTACGAAAAAGATCATTAAAACTGCTGTGCCGGGATCGAATACGCCCTTAGCATTCGACGCCAAGTCTAGACCATTACAGGGCTGTTGCCAATTCCTCCCTCCCCTCAAGCCCCCTCCGGACAAACAATTTGCGAACCATCAGTTCCATTAATCGCTCCATTTGAACGCAAAAGAACGATAGACATGGGGACATTTGCAATACAAAGTTAATCAACTGTATTTTCCGTTGGTGTCAGATTTGCAGAACAAGAAACAAGCCGGCCCGAACGTTTACAGGAAATCCAATTACGTAGCAATCGCGCGCAGGTTAAAATTCAATTATCTCTGCATGCAAAACGCATCTTTAGCATGTAAGGACGGTTCACACGGCTCGACGCCACCGTAATGATTTTTTAATATGATTGGGCATTTCTGATTTAGTTAGATTGACAATTGTCTTAACAACTAACATTGGAGGGAATCCTATCCTTACTAATATAAAAGCCCGCGGTTCTCCTCGCGTAGCATTCGGTCTGTAATGGGTAGGTAGATAACGATTTATAATTTTTCCTGTAGGGTTCAAGTTTTTGGCGGACTTCGTCACAACCGGTTTTGTGGTTCAGACTTAGAGACATTTCACTTCGATACTAATATTAAAAAAAAAAAAAATTTAACACTGAAATGACAGAGGACAACTTTTTTCCGGAAAAAATAAGAATTCCGTGGCCAGCACGGCAAGGTAACAGACGTGTCCACGTAAGTGACACCGCGGGTAAATACCAGTTTATAATATTAGTAAGGATGTAGTTATCAGTGCTGCCAATCGTAACCTCTTTCCGATGTCGTGTGGTGCAAACGCCCCCTGTCTGGCGCAGCGGCACCACAATTTGGCGACGAGCCCTCGACGCGAGCGATATGTCAGCTCACGACAACTGTGCCCTGCGCAATACGATGCGCCTGCGGTGACAGTTATCGCGGATTATCCTTGCCAAAGTCGATGAATCTGCAATGGCGGGTTTTACTCTTGCACTTTTCTGTGTAGGCAGCATGTTACCATGTCTGGTCAGTCACATACATTTTAGATTTTGTATAGACTTGACACAGACAGATGTCGCTACAGGCATCATTTAGACTGATTGAGAGATAAAACCGAATAAAAACGTTATTTTTTCACTATTAAAAAATGCTTTTGCCATAAAATCAGATGGCGTATTATTACTAAGAAACAACTAACCTGTGCTTGTAGCGCCATCTTGTTTTATTCCTGACAAACAGACTAAACTTTGCTGTAGTTCCAATTACTCACCACTGTCGCTGTTCTTGCGCGAGTTATAGCAGTAACTTTTCAAGTATGGACAGTGACCCTCTGTTGTACGTAGTATATTATTACTCTGTGATGGTACTTACAAATATTTTCTGAACTTGGCTTGATACGGTCCCGTGTCAAGATGATCTCTTCGAGGCTTTCTCAAAAGCACTTATAGCGATGGCGAATTCAGGTAAATCTATTGTCCAATTGATTGGTTTTATCGAGATTGTTACAAGCTTGCAGTAATCGATAACATTTTTAATTGTCTAATGACAGTATTTATTTTAATTGTGGTTACCTTCATTTATATGTTGGTTTTGTCTAGATCATCTTCCTAGCGTTATGTCCCGTGCTTAGACGGGGTCCGCTAAGACCATGATCCAGGATTTAGCGAGTCTGGTAATTACATTGAAGCGACTGCCGATCTGACCTTCGTAACCCTAAGATAGGGGAACCAGACAATTTTTGGATCATGGTTACAAATCCATAGTTGTTTGAATTTGCAGGTTTCATCACGATGTTTTCCCTCACCGTCGAGCTAGTGGTATAAATACGTAGGTACATAGATTTGAAAAATCCAGAGGTACGTGCCCGGGTTTGAACCCGCACTCCTCGGTTATGAGGCGCGAGTTCTTACCATTATTGAGCTACCACCGCTTGCCTTGGTTTTGTCTAGATATCTATGAGTTATTGGCACGTGACGTAAAATTGACCGGTTTGATTTATAATAAAAAAAAAGTATTTATGGCAAGTAAAAACTTTCTTTTTAAATTCAGTTTTAGCTATGAAAATAATTTTGATTAATTTGATTTCATAAAAAAAATCCTTTTTAATGATTACAATAGCATTTTCCTCGGTTCTGAGTTCAAGTCATTTACTTTTTTTTCATTATTAGTTAAGTAAAAATACTGCTATTCTCCTTGAGCTAACAATGCAAGGATTAATTAAAAACATGCTTTCGTCCCGAAAAACCCTCGTCCGGCAATCAAAAGAGTCTTCATCTTAGCTGACCTTTCTTAAGCCTTGATTGTCCTGTCGCCGACACGACACACAGACTGACAAACAATTCATTAGGGAAACAACTGAACAGAGTACAAAAGAGACGAGATAATCGGGAGATAACATTTGGCATCTACTTCACTAAGGCTCTATGTAATTCACCATAGAACGGAAGGAGTAAGGGAAGAAAATGGGGAACACTATAGGGTGTTCTAAACGTCGCAAATATGCAGGAAATGGTTCAAAACATGCAAACATTAGCCTTAGATTAATATCAAGGCCTGCCTTATCAGTCTTTGCATGTTCTCATCTATTTTAAAAAGTTTAGAAACGTATATACAAACATATACTACCGAATGAGCCATCGAGCCAGTCAAAATTATCATTTTATTACTTAAAAGAAATAGGTGTCCCTGTATAACAGAGTCCCAAATAGTCTGGCGATAAGGAATTAGGGACAAATAGGGGATAGTGTTTTGATAGCTGGCATCGATATGAATCGAGTTGCGGATTTGATGTGAGCATTATACCCAGGGTTGCGTATTGTCGGGAACGTAACAATGGGATAAATATTTGTCTTTGTTCTCCGTACCAATCTGTGTACTGAAGTATTTACATAGAAATAGATGTGATTATGTAAGCTAATTTGCAAATTAACACAATATTCAAAGAGATGAAACCAGAACGGATTCAAAGATAACGGTTGACGATGTAGTGCTGGAACAGGTGAATGAGATTGTATATCTAGGATGTGCATTTAGCAAAGATGGAAGGTACTCCGCTGATATAGAAAGAAGGGTGAATGCAGGGAATAGGGTGAATGGAGCGTTAGGAAAACTTCTAGGCAGTAAAGTCTTGAGCCAGAAGGCCCAGTTCGCTATACACAATGCGGTGCTGATATGCTAACATATGGAAGCGAGAGTTAGGTATGGCAGAAAGAGCATGAAAGTAGAATAAACGCGGTCGAGATGCGTGCGCTGCGGAAAATCTGCGGTATATCGCTCACAGACTGCGTTCGGAATGATGATGTAAGAAAGAGAGTCGATCTGAAAGACAGCGTCGGTCAAGGTAAGAAGAGGCACGTTCGGGTGGTTCGGACATGTGGAAAGAATGGATGACGAATGATTGACTAAACAGATATACAATGCGAAAGTGGAAGTATGTAGAAGCCGCGGAAGGCCCAGGCTCACCTTTCACGACCAGATTGGTCGTGTGTTAACAGAAGGTGATGTTAGGAGTCATAAAAACCGTAGAGCTTGTATAAAAAGGATCATAGGTGTTGAAGAGGCGAGTGAGGTGTGTAAAGATCGTGGCGTTCGGTTCTCTCTGCCTACCCCGCTAGAAAAGTGGCGTGAAATTTAGTTAGTTAGTTACATTTAAATAAAATTGAATTGAATTAAGACATATAATTATTAAGATTTTAAGGCGGTTTCGGATCAAGATAAAAAAATAACATATTGTAATTGAAAAATTAGTGGATATTGTCCTCGAACTAAGGATTAGCAAGACTTTCTCCCACGGTAATCAGTTGAGCAACTTGCTGCTGCTCCTAGTCTGTTTTCATTGAGCATTGTTGCAGATTAACGTCAGTGTCATCAAGCCACTCGCATCATCGTTTTTTTCGCGCACCACGCAGAGAATTTCTCTCGACCTTCGCGTAAGGATGCCTAAGTTATATTTCTTGGATTATTGGCAGGACAGGAATTATCATGATTCTTTACATTTTTTTTAGCACTTTATAAAAAACAAGGTTATCAGCTGATTGTAAAAACAAATGTTTTTCAGTTTCGAAAATAAATACATGTGATATCTTCTTAAACCCCCTTCTCCCCCCTTGTGATATTTGTTGATTTCAGAAAATATTAACATTATACAGCATTTACCTTTAGTTATCAAACACTATGTTATGTAGTGTTTGATAACTAAAGGTAAGTTATCAAACACTATGTTATGTAGTGTTTGATAACTAAAGGTAATGGGAAATACAGCAGGTATAACAAACCTTTCACAACATTTGCTTATTGGTAGACAACCCTTTCACCCATCACAACCAATTTCCTCTAAAGCTCTCTAATGGATTCTACACGTTAACAGGAATCGCTTATTCCGTCAATAGCTAGGCCCGTCACCCCCATAGTCGTAACCCGGAGGTTAATCCGGGATGGCTCCTGCGATTAATATAGGACATCTTATCTCGCATCTCAGGACGCATACCGTGAATGGCCACTGCACGCTTCAAGGGGATTCAGGGTTGCTCTAAGTTGGAGACGGAAAGCGGTTTTACCATAAACCTTGTAACCGTCTGCAGTTAAGAGGATGTGTTGAGCAAAGTCCGATGTTTGGTCTGGGACTTGATAAATAATGTGCCAACTGTGTTTCTTGCCTCGCAAAAGGCGACTAATCGTATATGGGGGTTTGGGTATGTGATTGTGTAGGCGACGAGCTAGCCACTTGTCACTACTGTTTCACAATTTTCCATCTAACCCAGCCTAGTTTTGTTATTAGCTGAATGTGGTTAAAGGGGCCTGCTGTCCCTTTGACTCTGCCTACCCCTTCGGGTATAATGGGCGTTATGTTATGTAATGTTATGCTGAGCAGAGGCTCCTTGCTAGCATTATGTCACTTGAATAATCAGGGCCGGGTTAGACCATGATCCTGAATTTAACGTGTCTGGTTATTGACTGTACATTGAATTGACTGTCTATCGGATATTTGTAGCCATTAGAGAAACAACACAAATTGAGTAATGGTTACATATCTACGATTATCCTAATATGCACGTTTTGAGACACTGCTGTACAAGTGGTTTAAATATGACTAGCCCGTTGGTTGAGTGGTTGGTGGTGAAGGGTCGCGGGTTCAAATCCTGCTAAGGGCAAATGTGTCGTGTGTTGAACATGGACATTTGTACTCGAGTCATGGATGTTAAAAAACTTATTTAAGTATGTCTATCCGTTCACCTAGTATCCATAGCACAAGCATAAGCTTAGTTTGGAACTAGGGAATTGGTGTGTCAGTCTGCAGATAAAAAAAAAATAGGTACTTTGATTTCATAAATCCAGAGGTACGTGCTAAGGTTTGAAGCAGCATCTCTTGCTTGTTGGGGCCATGTCTTTTAAGCTACGTTGAATTACCACCGATCCAAAAGGAGCCCCCTACACTCGTAGAAAAAGAAGTTTAGCACTTCCCTACAGATTGTTAACTACGGCTAATGTCCACAAGGCTTCACGATACAAAAATCTGAAGGATTGCACGAATTATCGCCCGAAAGGAAACGGTTGACCGTACTCGGCTCGTGGACAATTAACATCCCGCGTTTGCTTATCTCTCAGACTGCAATCTAAAGCTCTCCGTCCAGACAACGTCCCGGACAGATTCTGACGGACAATGGGGATAGAAATAGGGACACGCCGGGACAACGCCCATTGTGGCGATGTAAAACTGGCAGGAACATACAGACGTTTATACCGCACGGAGACTTTATTAATACTGGTTAGTGAAAGCAAGATGTTTTAGGAAATATGTAAATGCTTGCTTGTAACAATGTGTTCTTGGTTTCGGTACTTGTCGTGGTATACCCTTAACTTTACTAATTTATATATATACATAACATCATGCCCGTAATCCCCATAGGGGTATGCAGAATCAAATGGTCCCATGTTGGTCTGGGACTTTAAAAGAATGCGCCAACTGTGTTCCCTGCCTAGCATATCGTAAAAGGCGACTAATGGTATATCAGGTTTTGGCTATGTTATTGTGTAGGCAACGATCCAGATACTTGTCACTACATTTTGACAATGTTCTTTCTAAGCCAGCCCAGTTTTAATTTTGGCTGAATATGGTTAAAGGGGCTTGCTGCCTCTTTGACTAATTTATATCTATGAATGAAAAAGTATAGCAGACAGTAAATATTAGTCGTTGGTATTATTTATCAGTTACCATATTTGCATATATTTATCGCGTCATAATGTATATGTGTTATCGCTTTATTACAAATCATTTCAAACATAAGCCATTATAAGCTAATTTCTATTGCTATAAGATTTCGTTATCAAGACTTTGACTCTTTAACAGCTTAACACGAAACACCACTTTAGTAATTTTATTAACAGTTTATTATCCGCCATTAAATAATCTCAATAGCTCTCCACCATTCCGGAGTTCTTAAATAATTTATAACATAACCTCACGCCCATAATCCCCGTAGGGGTAGGCAGAGTCAAAGAGGCAGCAGGCCCCTTTAACCACATTCAGCCAAAAACAAAACTGGGGTGGGTTAGATGGAAAACTGTAAAAAAGTGGTGACAAGTGGCTTGCCTGTCGCCCACACAATTACATACCCAAAACCCGATACACCATTAGTCGTCTTTTACGACATGCTAGGCAAGAACCACATATAGCACATTATTTTTAGGTCCCAGACCATCATGGGACAATGGGCTGGGTTAGATGGAAAATTAAATAATTTATAACTGTAAAAAAATCGGTTAGTCTTTTAAAGGAACTACGCAACCACATAAGAATCTCAAGACGCCTGAATTTGAAGGTGCAGCGACATTTTAATCTGATAAAGGACCCTTGATCACGTTCTAGAGTCCACGTGATCCTCAGATTTTGCGAAACCCACTTTAGAACACACTGCTGTAATACTATTTTTCAAAATTTGCGTAAATGCGGTGCCGCACACAATCTACCCCCGTGTGTGTCCATCAAAAAGCTTATACGAGAGAAACATGCTGTGAATGTTGATGGTGAGGGGTGTGAAATTGTGTTTAGGCGCGCCCCGAGCGAGGCCGGGCGCCGCCACGATGCTTCACGTGGCCATTTACGTGTCTGATAAAAACGGGACACCATCGAAATACATCCGTAGTTACAGTATGATATAAAGATATGACTGGCTCGATGGCGCATCCGGTTGTGACCTTGCCCTATGCGCTGTAAGAGTTGTGTGTTCGATCCCCACCCAGGACAAATATTCGTGTCATGAATACTTGTGTTTGTTCTGGGTCTGGGTGTTAGTATCGAATATTTAAGTTTATATTTGTAATACCATTTCTTGGGCATATGAAAACAATAGGGGATTAACAGACCTGCGCACACCTATTTATAAGATCAAAATATGGAACATTGCTAACATTAAAAAAAAACCTTATTTTTCACACTTCTAATAAGTGCTACACTACAAGCATACAATGTTATTCCTATTATTTTTCAAAGGGGGATTTGTATCCCAAACCTTTTCTCCCACAGAACGAGACGCGATTGTAAAACGGGAATGTCCCGTTTAACTTGCGACGTATGGTCACCTTACACAGACCGCTTATTTGCTGCAAGGATTAAGCCTGTTGTTGCATTTTGCGTGTAAACATTTTCCTCTGTCACGTGGGAGTATGAACGTGGCGTAACGTGAAGTGTCCAGCCGCAACGGTTCTGCTTGCGTTAATGTAGGTACCTACTGTTTTTCTCTATATTCCCTAGGGAACCTTTTTCTGGGCAAAAGGTACCCGTTGGTCGAGTGGTCAGAGACCCTGGCCACGAAACCAAGTTTCTTGAGTCCAATCGGTTCGTATGTCCTAAAAAATAAAGGTTAATAGTTCAGCCACTTTTGGCTTGAATTTTTTTTTGCATTACCAGCATTCCTAATGAGGATGATTTCCGAAGCCTGAATGGCGAGCCAAAATATGTTATACCAATTGCAAATCTGCAGGACACTTCTTAAGGGAAACTAGAATCAGGGGTTGTGATTGTGTGAGCGACGGGCTAGCTACTTGTCACCACTTTTTCACAATTTTCCATCTAGCCAAGTCCGGTTTTGTTTTTGGCTGAATGTGGTTTAAGGGGCCTGCTGCCTCTTTGACTCTGCCTACCCCTTCGGGAATTATGGGCGTGATGTTATGTATGTATGTAGTAAATTGTAAATTTTGGCATTTAAAAGAGTAACTATCGAGTTTCTTGCCGGTTTCTTCTCGATAGATTCTACCTTCCAAACCGGTGGTAATACTTTTTTCTGTTTAAATTGACTATTTATAAGTGCTTTTTTGCAGCCTATATAAATAAAGAGATTTTGAATTTGAATTTGAATTTAGAACGAGGGATGAGTTCTGTGAAATGAACTACAATTAAAAATAGGCTTGAAATAAACGTCAAATGCACGGATAGCCATACAAAAAACGAATTATCCTAATCAAAGCAATAAAAAAATACAGCCATATAGGGCATACTTTGTCATTCGGAAATTTCTCTCTGTGGGTCCGCCTGTATACAATATTCTATCTGCCCTAAATGTTTTGTTGTCTGTGTAAATTTTTCTGTATATCATGATTTAAATCTCAACTGACTGGAGCAGGAGCGATAGAGTTTATATTTGGTACCAAAAACCGGTACAGTGTCAATATTTAGTGGCTCTCCATTTCGTTACATACCGGTTACAGGAAGTACCGATACGCCGCCGAGTACTGGTACCTATTTCAAACATGACGCCACGTAACCATTTTGTTAATACATAATAAGAAAAAGTTTGGTACAAAACAAACAACAATTTTGCCATCTTTGATGCACAGGTTATTAGTATTTTTCTTTAAAACCATGGGCATTAATGTAATGGTATTTTTCTGACGTTTATGCATTAACCACCTACAGTTTACAAACATTTGTTATGTCACTGTAACGAGCTTAAATAATAGAATTATGAATACATACATAACATCACGCCCATTATTCTCGAAGGGGTTGGCAGAGTCAAAGGGGCAGCAAGCCCCTTCAACCACATTCAGCAAAAAAAAAGTCGGGCTGGATTAGATGGAAAATTGTGAAAAAACAGTGACAAGCGGTTAACCTGTCGCCTACACAATTACAAACCCAAAACTCGATATACCAATAGTCGCCTTTTATAACATGCTAGACAAGAACCACAGTTAGCATATTCTTTTTTAAGACCCTGACCAACACGGGACAGTGGGCTGGGTTGGGAAAATAGAATTAAGAATACGAATAAAAAATTCTGAAAGCGTGGTAAATGTAAACGTACACATGCAAGACATCGCAATGTCAAACTATAGTACAATTAGGCCTTAGCGGTACCATACAAATTTAGTACCGGTTCCCAATAATACCGGTATCTTTAAACCCACCTCACTATCCGGACGCTTGTTGATTGGGCAGGTATTGCTTCTGCGATATTCATACTCTGCGCCCACCATTACATATTCTAATTTCACATCTGCGAAAGTTATTTCCGGATAAATCCGGTCTGTTTACCAGTTTTATTGGTTTATCGGATTGGATGTTTTGAACTACATAGTTAATGAAGTTCATCAAAAATGTTTCTATGTTCATTACTTTATGCGTATTGATTTGGTATTTAAAACAGACTATAGTAATTGGTTTCTATTTCGGCCCGGGACGTAAATTGAATGTGCTGTATTCCGGAAAATTGCGGAACAAGTGACCTCATGCGGAACTTTAACGCGCTGTATCTTCGTCACTTTTGGTTTGCTGAACAATAGAAAATATACGTAAGCAATATTTTTTTGTAATATCAATAATGGACTAGATTTTTTTTTAGCCTATTGTCCATTTATATTGAACATTTATGCATACATGGTATTTTGGTTAATAAAAGTCGAAGGCCCTTAATGCTCCTGTATCTGGCTACCGTTTCGATTAGTCTTGAGCATACTAGTTCGCAACTGAGATCGCTCAGTATAGGTCGCCGCTCCTAAACGAACTAGTTCGTTCTTTTAGTTCGTTTGTTCGTCGTTCGCTCGTTTTAATACAGTCTAGCTTTGACGATCTAGATCGTTCTTTAAGAATTTTAGATCGTCAGTTCACGACTCTCTAGTGAGAACGATATGCTAAGAGATATCTCGATATAGTTATGTGGATATGCCACTATGCCGCTCTGCCTAGTAGTTTATTAGAAGGGAAGATGCAGATATAATATTTTATGACTGCAACTACAAACTGTTTCAGTTAATATAAATAAAATACTCAGATTAAAATACTTTGTCATGAACGAACTAGCGTACTATTGACGATCCAAACTGCGAACTAGTTTGCGTAGTTCACCTAAAAGAGCGCTCTATAGAACTAGTTCCTTCGCGAACTGCACAAGCCTAGTTTCGATGATTGCGAGCGTGATGGTATATAAATGTATTTTTACTCATTTTAAGACACCACATACCTACATTGTTATTGCATTTCGCATTCAGCCTTTTCAGATTTACTGTTGAAAACTAGTGTTTTATTACATATTCTATACCACGGACTAGTAAAAAAGGAAACACTCCACGCTGTCATACTACAGCGTGACTTTTATACATGTGTGAGTGAGATACTTATGGATACCAGATATCGGATATCTGTCATTTGGAGCACTTATTATGTCAATGTGTGTCGTAAGTTGCGTGTCAAGGTGGAGCACCTGAGGAGCTTCAACGTCTAGTTAGCGCGGAGTCCTCCTTATTTTACTAGTCCGTGTTCTATACACAATCTTTGAACTAGAGCTATAGGTTATAGGCAAGTGTATCCCAATGCAAATACGTATAAGGTCTGGAAGGCACATTAGGGACCATCCATTAATTACGTCACACGCTAAGGTACTGGGAGTTGGTCAGCAGAGTATGACAAAGGGGTTGTTTAGTTTAGTGATCTCATGCATTGAATTTCTGAAGTCAAGTCGTAGGTAGAAGAAATTCTCCAATTTGATTGTCAGCTGTGTCAGGTTGAAACAAGAGAATACTATTGTGATCATATATGCGACTTAGGAGAAGAGTTTCAGAGAATGAATTTAATGTGACGTTATTTATGGATGGTCGTAAAGGCCATTCGAATAAATAGACAATAGGTCTATTTATAATCAGCGTAGTAAGAAGTAAGGATGTTCTGCTTCATAGCAGCCTGCCATATTATGATTACCCATTCATATTATCACCAAGGGGAAGCCTAGCATAACTAAGCTTATTTGAAATTGTCATTACACCGGCTGTACTACATCAAAACAGAAAAGATTGAAAAACGGCGACGCGCAAAATTGAACGAGACCAAAAAAAATAACAAAACGAACACGGTGTCAACGTGCCCCGAAAGGGGTGTTTTGGGACTCAACGAAATTAAAACAATTCATTACTTTTTATATTCGAAGTGTTTTCCATTCCAATTGAAATAGGTTCGTACATTTTTTCGCGGATTCGGCGTTATCAATTCGAACGGTATTTTTTTAAAAGTATTTTACAATACGCCGCCCGTTTGCAAAAATCTATTGTGATTTTTTTAGAATATTTTTTATAGATAAATACGTGACGCGATTCGTGGTATTGTGTATTTCTATCGGACTCAAAAAACGAAATTTATTTGAATTTACATTGCAATAAATAAAACTCCATTTCAAAACAAAGGAAATAGGTTGGTAACGTTTTTCTAATACAAATACAGAGATATGAAATGTAGTAATACCAATTTGTAATCTCGAGCTCACCGGCTCGTGGCAGAACTAAGCAAAGGAATCATATTAATACTTCTTTGAATATAATGCAAGTTGTTATTCTCTATCTAAATATACATAGATCTAACTCCTTTCATTAATTCTTAACCAATAACAAAGGTGACTTATGATTGCTTTGTAACAACTTATCTATCTAGACCAGGGGTGCTCAACCTTTTAGTTACTGTGGACCACTTTGATTTCATGATTGTTATCAGGGACCACTAGGTATACGGCAGCGAAGGCTGTGCCGAGATTCCCGTAAACTTCTCCACTCAGGCGATGATGGGTACCGCGGAGTTTTAGTGGGTATACTCCGGCCACTACCATCTTTGGCCGGAGCAGGGGCCCCCTACTTAAGGGGCCCCCGGGAGTCCCGCACATACATGTGTGATTGTGTAGGCGACACGTTGGCCGCTTGTCACTGCTTTTTCATAGTTTTCTATCTAGCCCAGCCCGGCTTTGTTTTTGGCTGAATGTGGTTGAAGGGGCTTGCTGCCCCTTCTACTCTGCCTACCCCTTCGGGGATTATGGGCGTGATGTTATGTAACATAGACTATACTTTATCCCCGTATTCCCACGGGAATGTGAACTACGCAGGTGAACCGCTGGCCGTTGCAGTAGTTAATATTCCCTGTTCAAGTAAATACTAAGTGTTTCCATAGAAATGTTTAGGACTAGCTTTTACTCGCGACTTCGTCCGTGTAGACTTTAGTATTAAACCTGGATAAGGATATTGGAATAGAGAGGAACTGGATATCCAGTGCAAAAAATGCAGGAAGTATAACTCCTTGATTCTGCCTACCCCTTCGAGGATCCTGTTTTCAATAGCAGGACTCAAAAACACTTTTGCCTTAAATTATTGTTGTAAAATTCACAAGTTACAACTATAAATTTTATACTAAACCATTGAAAATTTCAAATTTACCTCTTTTTAAAAAAAAAAAACCCTTCGAGGATCATGGGCGCGATGTTATGTATCTTTAAATTATCCACCCCCATTATCGTTGGTCCGAGTGAGATAAGATTCCCTCCAGTGTCGAACCATAAAAATTGCGGGGGCTCAAATTAAATGTAAATATCTTAAAAAATCGAGTTATCTGCGGGCGAATATTAAACAACCCTTGTTTGAGGGGTGTGGATCTATTTGGCGTTTTTTTTAGATATCTATCTTAACAGCGAATTTTAAAGTTAAAAGATGAAGTTTAGTCTTCAACACCATCTTGAAAGTCATTGCGAGCAGGCAGCATGTCTGCCCCATTATTTGGCACATGTGCAAATTGTGTACTTCCCAAATAATTATAAATTACTAACATAGGATAAGACATTGTTACTAACCCAATTAGACCTAAGTTGTCTGGATAAATAAAGATATTTATTTATTTATTTATTAGTCACGTAGGTATATATATAATACTAGCTGACCCGGCGCACTTCGTAACGCCCCGTTCTCGAATTTCAATACCTACCCATTTCTTATAATTGTCCACGCAACTTTTTAATTTTTTTCTTTCATAAGAACCTTCACCTGATAATAACAAACACAACTAAAAAAGAATTAGCGAAATCGGTTCAGCTGTTCTCGAGATTTGCGCTTAGCAACACATTCAGCGGTTCATTTTTATATTATAGATTACGTATAAAAGTAAAGATCTTGTTTGACTAATAGATTAGGACCTTTTGATTTTCTTTAGAAAATTGTGTCTAGCTAGATTGATATTGAGAAAAATTCTTACTTATAATATCATCACGCTTGAAATCCCCAAAGGGGCAGACAGGGTCACTTTTAATTTAACTATAAATTAAAACTGGATTGGGTTAGATGGAAAATTGCAGAATAGTAATTAGCAACATTTTCCTTCATAATATAACCTACCATCTAAGCAGTTAATTTTTTGCCAAAAGTAGTTATAAGAGCTTGCTGTCCCTTTGACTTTGCTTACCCCTTCGGGGAATGCGGCCATAATAATATATTATGTTTAAAGTAGATCTATCTATCTTACATCACAAAAAAATCTTAATAAACCTCTAAATATCGCAAATCACAAATAAACATTTCTCCCGTCTATGGTTAAACATGGCCGCCATGCCCGTTAAACCCATTCACCGTTCAGTTAAGGCTCGCGGTATAATGCGACAGGTAAAACAAAGCGGCCCTCGTAGCAACGGTAACATAATTTTCCGGGTGACTGTACTCGCGTGAGCGATGGCTCCCTGGGCCCTGCAGCCCTTTGTGGGATCTGTATAGTGGTGATTTTACCACTTTCTTTAATACTAGCAGCCCCGCGGTTTCACCCGCATAGTTCCCGTTCCTGTAGGAATATGAGAATAAAATATAGCCTATGTTAGTTCCGGATAATGTAGCTTTTCAAGCTTTTCAATGTTGAAAGAATTTTTGAAATCGGCTCAGTAGTTTTTGAGTTTATTCATTACAAACATATACACACACAAAAATACAAAAATACAAATCTTTCCTCCTTATTATATTAGTATAGATATAGATAATTAGTAAACTTTATGAATATTATTTGCTTTTGCATGCAGATACTGATGAATCAAATAAGTAAATAAATAATAAATAAATAAATAAATATCCGACGACATCGTAACATAAGTAGCTTAAGCACTTATGTTACGGATATCAGAAACAACAGTTGTATTACAAAAATATACTTATATATTGCATATTAACACCCAGACACAGAACAAGCACAAGTATTCATCATCATCATACGAATATTTGTCCTGGTTGGGAATCGAACACACAACTCTTGGCGCATTGGGCAGGGTCACTACCGAATGTGCCATCGAGCTTGTCAAAAACAATATAAGTTTGTTTTAGATTGATTAAAGGATTTTTAATATACCCCGACCGCAGTGAATCCTAAACAAAAGGTTCTGCATGATGCGATGCGACTGACACTACTTGTATTGAATGCGCCTTCAAAAAAAAATAACAATAATTTTGTTTCGGCAATTCTTCTGATGTTGTGGTTCATGGGCTATCAGTGCTGGTCATCACTTGCATCAGGTGATCGGCAAGCCTTACCGTCTCTAATATAAAAAAAAAAACATGAAGTATTCCAACATCCATAATGATCACTTATTAAGAGTACATAAAAAAGTCCCTTGAAAACGTCTTCCTTATGTTGAAGTCGTTTAAGAGGGGGAATTAACAGCTCTATACAAGTTATTGCAATTGAAATTGCAAAACGGCTCGGTGGCGTCTCGTGCGATCCGTCACCGGGCGTACATCATCTGCATATATCCGCAGGCTTTGGACACGCGTACCTAATCGAAGCATTCGGTGGCTCGATCACCCTGTGTTTTAAATAGATTTTGCACGACAGTTCGAGAGCCAAGTTTCGGTACCCGCGAACGTAAAATTTGACAAAAAAAAGTCTTCCTTTGCCTAGAATCCTTATACTTTTTTCTAATATCCAGTCTTTCTTTTCTAATTTTCATCTTTGTCAGTAAAAGTTCCATCAATATAGGTTCAGCCATTTAGCAAGAACAAATAGACGGACAGACAAAAGCTTATAACCTTTTTTTAAATACACATATGTGGCTTCTGTTAATTTCTTTGGATTATTTTCTGGGATAAAACTGAGCCTATCTCCTTTTGGGGACTAAAATTGTATCACACGAATTGTCACATACTGTTACGAGATTTAGCCGTGTAAACGTAACAGACAGACTGAGGTTTTTTCCATTTATAATATTAGTAATAATAATAATTGCCTCATTATCATTTCAATTATTTGACAGGCCCCTTGGTCGAGTGGTCAAAGACCCTGGCCACAAAACCAAGGGTCGCGGGTTCGAATCCCGCTAGGGCCAAATGTTTCGTGTGATTAACATAGAAATTTGTACTTGAGTCATGGATATTTATAAACTTATTTAATTTAGGTATGTCTATCCGTTCACCTAGTATCCATAGCACAAGCTTATAAGCTTAGTTTGGAACTAGGGAATTGGTGTGTCAGTCTGAAGAATTTATTATTATTTATTAATTAAGATAATATCCTAAAGTTTACACAAACGATTTTGCGAACAAAACTCAGTTTACAATAACGTTAAACTTACGAGTTTTCGCAATCGTCTTGAAACCAGCACGCAGGTATTCGCGCATGCCAACTTTCTAATAACGGCCTCTCGAGTCAGGAGCCTCTTGACGCGAGAGCCCTTCTGCGAGTGCCGAGTGGTGGGCGATACACTCTCGATATATTAAGGAGGGATTATTTTTAACAAACAGATACGAAACAGCTATACACTTGAGAGCTTAATTTTTAATAGCGAGATAAAAAAAAATTAACCGATTAAGTATAAAGTAACCGATCTCACGCTTTAATTGGCTTAGTTAATATAGGCAATGGGATTTTGAAATCATTAGTATCTTAATATAGTAATTATTAGTATCGTAATGGTTTTACGGGCTTTTGGGTATGTGACTGAGTAGGCGACCAGCTAGCCACTTGTCACTCCTTTTTCACAGCTTTTCATGCAACCCAGCCCACTGTCCCATGTTGGTCTGGGACTTAAAAAGAATATGCCAACTGTGATTCTTGCCTAGCATGTCGTTAAAGGCGACTAATGGTATATCGGGTTTTGGGTATGTGATTGTGTAGGCGACGAGCTAGCCACTTGTTACTACTTTTTCACAATTTTCCATTTAACCCAGCCCGGTTTTATTTTGGCTGAATGTGGTTGAAGGGGCTTGCTGCCCCTTTGACTCTGCCTACCCCTTCGGGGATTATGCGCGTGATGTTATGTATGTATGTATGTATGTTGTATCTTACTTCTTACTAATATTATAAACGCGAAGGTTTGTATGGATAGATGAATGAACGTATAGATGTTGTTACTCTTTCACGCCAAAACTACTTAATGGATTTTAATGAAACTTTACTTTATCTCGTACATCAGAATGACACATAGGATATGTTTTAGCGACGTACCGCAAGCGAAACCGCGGGCAGAAGCTTGTTATAATTTATTTTCTTGTATACTTTTACCTAACTGTTGAAACAGTAACTAACCTGTAGTGTACTTAACACTACAAATGACACATAAAATAAAAGTCGTCTAATATCAAATGCAAAAACTAAAGCTACTTAAGTATTTCGTCTGAACCCTCATTATCTTCCTAGCGTTATGTCCCGTGCTTAGACGGGGTCCGCTCAGACCATGATCCAGGATTTAGCAAGTCTGGTAATTACATTGAAGCTACTGCCGATCTGGCCTTCGTAACCCTAAGATACGAGAACCAGACAATTTTTGGATCATGGTTACAAATCCAAAGTTGTTTGAATTTTCAGGTTTCATCACGATGATTTTCCTCACCGTCGAGCTAGTGGTATAAAAACAAAAATAAAAATGCGACATTAGTATCCAACCTAGACAATTTGTGAATTTTATAGGTTACCGTAGAACAATCACAGGCTATTGTCTAGTCAACCTTCATGGTACGGTGGCTCCACTGATGGCTTGTCTGACATCCAACTGCCCGCTCGTGTCAAAACAGTATTATAATATTTTATCCTTTTTACTGCATAACACGAGTTTGAAGAATGAAATATACGATAGCTTTATGCTTTTAGTTAAAACGTAGCTTTACCTACTCATGGGGGTACGCATGGGAGGGCAAGGGGGGGGACAACTTCCCCCCCATTACTTACTAATATTATAAAAGCGAAAGTTATTCCGTGTATGTCTATATGGAACACGCAATAGTTTCTGTTACAGATCACTTTAAAAAAGTTCTTTGAAAAGGATTAAGTAATAAGAGTAATATCTTAAAATATTGTATGCCTTTTAGGTTGAGTTAATAGATAAATTAAAAAAATCGCAATTAATTACAACCCTTATCAACAAATCGTTTTTATTTGCTACATGTGCGGAAGTATGTTTTAATAATTACTATTCACGTCTAAACTACTAAACCGATTTATATAAAATTTTAGAAATACAGAATACATTATAAGGGCACGTTTGTTCTACAAAAAAATAATTGTTATTTTCAAAATTAAAAATTTCTTCATTGACTCATACATATCGATTATTCCCATATGTTCAGATCAGAGTGTTATCAGTCCAATCGAAATCAGCGCAAATCAGCGCATCGCCATCAGAATCCCATAAAATTCTCTAAATAACCGTTCCATTCGGGGCGGGTCGCGTCAACCCTTGGGCGAGACTGTATTGATAACAGATTGCTGGCGACAGGTACAGTCAGGCCCCGGGGTCATGCGGCCTGTGACCTTTTGTGCTTTGAAAATCATGCATACGTAATATCACGCCCGCAATCAGATCCGTGATAGACTCCAATGTCAATAAACGTGTTAAATTTAAGCCAAAAATTAGGTCTTCTTAGATGGAAAATTGTGAAAAAGTAGTGACAAGTGCGAGCTCGTCGCATAAATAATCACAAACCCAATATACCTATTACCTAGGATACATTGGTACCTACATAGCTACATTGTTACTATTAGGTACCCCTAATACACCATTACTCGCCTTTTATGGTATAATATCCTCTTCTTTTCTTCATTAGCCTTTTTCAACCATTTTGGTGTAGGCCTCCTTAAATTTTTTCCATTCTTCTCTGTGTTGCGCTCTTTGTATCCATTCGAACCGGCGACCTTCTTCACATCATCTTTCCAACGCATTTGTGGTCGTCCTTGAGGGCGCTTTTTACCCCACGGCTTCCATTCTAGTATGCGTTTGCACCAGGACATCTCGTTACGGGCCACGTGTCCAGCCCACTTCCATTTGAGGTGCGCTATATGTTTCGTGACATCTACGACTTTGCTTTGCTTTCGAAGCCATTTATTTGTTTTGCGGTACACCAATGACACTCCTACCAGTTTTCTCTCAACCGCTCTCTGGGCTACTTCTAATCTGTTGATGGTGTCTCGAGTGAAAACCCAGGTCTCAGCTCCATGAGTGAGCACCGGCAGGATGCACTGGTTGAATATTCTGGCTTTTTGTTCCGCAGAGATTTTCATATTGAAAGCAAATTCCAGCTTCGAATAGGCAGCCCACATAAGTCTTATTAGATTAGATAAGATTAGGTAAAGACAACCAATCTAACGAGATCCACCGAACTAATAAGATAAGACTTATAATATCCTAGTAACCCATAAATAAAGAAACCAGAAAAAAATTATCATGGCTACGCATCCATCATTATTTTAATGGACAGATTTTATAGCGATAATTTTCTCATTGCTAAGCTAGCGGTATAAAAGATATAAAAATCGAGAAACTCAACAATTTGTGGTAATTTGAAAGATACTTTCAATATTTACTCAACTCTTTCTCCTTCAAAGTATACAAAATCCCATTCATCACAATAGACCATTCTTAACCCACTCACAAACCAAGATAAAACTAACATTAACATACTCATATCATGCTACAGCCCAGATAAACACATCTCACCTGCACCCTAATTAGCCGTCTCCCTCCCTCTCAGTACAAATGAGAGGGATAGAGCACCTCCTTATCGGGATACTTCCCTTAAACATGGCGAGAGGGCCCCTCCAGGGAAATAAGGCAGTTATTCCCTCCATACAATTTACATGGAGGCAATGGAAGGCGTAATTGGTAGAGTCAAGTAATTCGCTATTATTTTTGGTTTTTATTACCAATTGTCTTGGTTATGACTGAGATAAGATGTTCGATGAGTTAGGAACAGCTAGGTATTACAAATGCGAGTAATACTACATACAGACATAACATCACGCCCATAATCCCCGCGTTTATAATATTAGTAGGATTTAGAACTTACGGAATTTTCTTACGAGCGGAGTCGAGCTTGAAAACTAATACATAATGAATGTATATTGTAAAAATATATGTATCCTTGAATTATACATAGTGGTTCATACCTGTACAAGCTTATTATACCTTTATTCTATTACATCCCATGTCCCATGTTGGTCTGGAACTAAAAGAAATGTGCCAACTGGTGTTCTTTGTATCTATCATGTCGTAAAAGGTGACTAATTGTATATCGGGTTTTGGTTATGTGATTATGTAGGCGACATACTAGCCACTTGTCTCTTCTTTTTCAGAATTTTCCATCTAAACCAGCCCAGATATATTTTTGGCTGAATGTGGTTAAAATGCTGCTGTCCTTTTGATTCTGTATACCCGTTCGGCGATTACGGGAGCGATTTTTTGTATGTATGTATTCTATTCATCTTCCTAGCGTTATGTCCCGTGTTTAGACGGGGTCCGCTTAGACCATGATCCAGGATTTAGCGAGTCTGGTAATTACATTGAAGCGACTGCCGATCTGACCTTCGTAACCCTAAGATAGGGGAACCAGACAATTTTTGGATCATGGTTACAAATCCAAAGTTGTTTGAATTTGCAGGTTTCATCACGATGTTTTCCCTCACCGTCGAGCTAGTGGTATAAATACGTACATAGATTTGAAAAATCCTGAGGTACATGCCCGGGTTTGAACCCGCACTCCTCGGTTAAGAGGCGCGTGTCCTTACCATTGAGCTACCACCGCTCCGGATCCGTATGTATGTATTCTATTACATTATATTAATTTGTGTGTAGTTAATACACTATTCTTATAAGTATATTCAAGTTTCAAATAAATCTCGAATAGCTTTCATGATATACCCAAAATTCTAACCGATCTCTTCGTAAGTAAAGAGCCTTAATAAAAATCAGCTTCCCATGAAATTTCCCGTAGCGCACCCTTTGTTCGGGGGTGCGAAGAATGATAAGGATGTATAGCAACGCCTCTTGTACCGCCAAATGACCCTATAGAACCTTTGTATACCCTCCGATCTCTATACATATAAATAGGTTGATAAAGTCCTGTTTGTGACGCATTTAGGCGATTCTGAGAACGTATTCTTGACTTTACCTAAATTATCGTGATTATTCACAACGTGGATGTATGATATAATCTATAATATAAAAATGAATCGCTGAATGTGTTGCTAAGCGCAAATCTCGAGAATAGCTGAGCCGATGTCGCTAATTATTTTTTAGTTGTTTTTGTTATAATCAGGTAAAGGTTCTTATAAAATAAATAAATAAATTAAATAAATTCTCCAGACTGGCACATCAATTCCCTAGTTCCAAACTAAGCTAATGCTTGTGCTATGGATACTAGGTGAACGGATAGACATACTTAAATATGTTTATAAACATCCATGACTCGAGTACAAATGTCCACGTTCATCACACGAAACATTTGCCCCTAGCAGGATTCGAACCCGCGACCCTCGGTTTCGTGGCCAGGATCTCTGACCACTCGACCAACAAGCCTGTCAAAGAAAAAAATAAAAAAGTTGCACGGAAAAAAAGGGTATTGAAAATCCGAGAACGGGGCGTTACGAAGTGCGCCGGGTCAGCTAGTATACTATAAATATGCTATATATGGCTATTCTGATTGCGTATGCGATGAGCTAGCGACTTGTCACTACTTTTTCACAATTTTCTATCTAACCCAGCTCAGCTTTATTTTTGACTGAATGTGGTTAAAGGCGCTTGCTTCCCCTTGACTCTGCCCACCCCTTCAGGGATTATAGGCGTGATATTATGTATGTATAGATGTCTACCTGTGTACCAAATGGTATGGTTTCTTAACTAATGGTTTATCTGTAATAACCAGACTGGATATAACCAAGATCATAAGGTAAGCATCCATGTCCGTTCCTTACTCCTAGGCTCAACCTTCTAAAGCCTATTTCTAGATCTACGGCATAAAATAGGAACCGCTAGAAAAAGGAAAAGAGTTAGTTACTTAGTCTTAAATTTGTAGCAACTAGCCCTCAAAATAAAGATTTTCTATTAAACATTTTAACTCGAACCCAATGAAATCTGTACTTAACAAAAAATAGAACAACTCACTTAATTAACATCATGGTTCACTTTTAACATCGGTTAATATAAAAAATAAGTATTACACCGAACAAAGTTAACATCCACGCCCCAACCTGGCGTTCACTAAATTATTTACCCAGATACAGCGCTTAATTAACCATAACAAGCCGAAGTCCATAACTCGGTAATTAACTGTTAAAAAGGGCGCTATATAGTACGGAACCGCGGATTTAATAAACCCTCGAGCGCTTCTAGGTAGGGCTGGCGAATGCTTTAACCGACTGCGCAGGAAAGCGGGTAGTGCTTTATATGAGTATGTTTTTATGTAATGGACATACTTAGATTGGTCACGATAACCGAAATTGGTTAGGTTAGGTTATCCATAAACAAAAATCTGAAAAGAATGTGCCAACTGTGTTTCTTGCCTAGCATGTCGTAAAAGGCGACTAATGGTATATCGGGTGTAGGCGACAAGCTAGCCACTTGTTCACAATTTTCCATCAATCCAGTCCAGTTTTATTTTTGGCTGAATGTGGTTAAAGGGGCCTACTATTACTTTGACTCTGCCTTCTCCTTCAGGAATTATGGGTGTGATGTTAGGTCTGTATGTAAAAATATTCTGTTGTATTAATATTGCGAATAAAGAATTTGAAGAGGGAGGAACTAACATTACTTTATCATAAATATATATAAAGTCCAAATTTAGCCCACTCCTTCGGGGATGGCGGGCATGTTAGTCAACGACCGCAATTCCAAATATATACAATGTATTAACACTATTGTTTTTAATTTCACTTAATTTTACTGACACAAATAAAACCAGGAAATAACATCTTGCAAATAGCTTATTGTAAGACAACGTTTCTCGACTCAATATTTTAACATGATTTATTTAAGAGGCAACCCTGGATTCCACGGTCTGAGTTTACCAGTTCGTTAAAATAAAAGGCCAGGAAACAAAATTAAGTCGAACCAGGTGGACGTTGTAGGGACCAGGCGCTGATTTTCCATAGCCCTCTTCGAAGGACTCTGAGAACAGGGTACAGAACAGCATTTGTATTCTGATCATTTTATGATTTCTAATTTTACCAGTTTTTATATTTTAATGTTATAATATTTGTACATACATACATAATATCACGCCCATGATCCCTGAAGGGGTAGGCAGAGTCAAAGGGGCAGCAAACCTCTTAACCAAATTCAGCCAGAAAAACGGGGCTGGTCAGATGTAAAATTATGAAAAAGTAGTAATAAGTGGCTAGCTCGTCGCTTTCACAATCACATACCCAAAACCCGATATACCATTTGCCGCATTTTACGACATGCTAGGCAAGAAACACAGTTGGCACATTCTTTTGAAGTCCCAGACCAACATGGGACAATAGGCTGGGTTAGATGGAAAATTGTGAAAAAGTACTCATAAGTGGCTAGCTCGTCGCCTACACAATCATAATATTTGTAAATGTAGGTTTTCGATAGGTAACCAGACAAAGGGTCCGATTTATTTGGTTCTTCCCCTATCGAAGGGTTACGAAGGTCAGATAGACGCTTTAATGTATTCTGCTTGGTTTGCTAAATCCTGGATCATAGTCGAAGCGGACACCGACCAAATACGGTAAATAATGCTAGGAAAATGATGTCAGTTTTATGTCAAGCACTCGTTTACACGCATTAAATGTATTATGTGTGTAGTAATAATTGTTTCTCTTTATTTTTCAGGTAATCATAGAGTGTATTATTAGCGGGTTCCAGTAAGTTCAAAGCTTTTAATCACTCATCCAGGTTTCCTGAATTCAAGCTAACAATAATAGATGCCAAAATAAGCTTGTGGCGCCCTTGTCCTTTGACGCCGGCGCGTTGACTCCTCAACTGACTTATCCAGACTGATACAACAATTCCCTAGTTCCAAACTAAGCTTATGCTTGTGCTATGGATATTAGGTGAACGGAGAGACATACTTTAATACGTTTATAAACATCCATGACTCCAGTATAAATGTCCATGTTCATCACACGAAATATTACGAAATTTGAACCCGCGACACTTGGTTTCGTGGCCAGGGTGTCTGACCACTCGACCAACGGGCCTGTCAACATTTACTTACATAGATACTTATCATCACGCCCGTAATCCCTGAACTCCGAACCGCTCATATAGCACAGCCCAGTTGTATGATTTCGCTGAAAAACATAAAATTGGGCTAGCTGTGTTAGATTAGATGTTAGATAAAGTTGACATTGACCGTAGCTTCCCAGTTTATATTTGATTGTATTATCTATGTTCATAAAAACTTAGATGAATTCTATAAGAAATCTGATTGTCATCAGTTTAATACGAGAAATAAACACAAACTCGCCGTTCCAAAACTCAGGCTTAATAGGATTAGTTGTTCATTTGTAGGTCTAAGCATAAAAATATTTAAAAAACGACCTCAAAATGTTATTGAATTACCCACGCATAAATTTAAGTCTTATATTAAATCATGTTTAATAAGAAAAGGTTACTACAAAATAGATGATTATTTAAACGATAAATATGTTTGGACAAGATGATCTGCTCGCATGCACAGTGAAATTTTTAGTCAAGTTATTTTACTGTACCACATATTAGAGATATGTAAAACGATATAATATATAATATGAGATATGTTTTTTAAAAGCATGTTTTTAAAAAAAAAAGGCTATCTGTTGAGTTTCTTGCGGCACCTCTTCTCATCAGGCCATTCACGTCGAGGTGCTGGTAGGGTATAAAAGTGTGACGTGCAAAAGAATTTGTTACAAATCTACTTGCAGAAATAAATAATTTCATTTCATTTCATTTCACATAAGTGCTAACTCGTCGACTTCAGAGCAATCACACTTCAAAAACTTGATACACCATTAGTTGCCTATTCGACTTATACGACCGTATTATTATTATTTTCTTTTTTTTTTTAATAAATATCCGACTACATCACATACTCCGAAATAAGTAGCTTAAGCACTTGTGTTACGGATATCAGAATCAACAGTGGCATTACAAATATATATACTTAAATATTGGATATTAACACCCAGACACAGAACAAAACACAAGTACTCATCATACGAATGTTTATCCTGGGTGGGGATCGAACCCACAACTCTTGGCGCATGGGGCAGGGTCACTTCCAAATGCGCTATCGAGCCAGTCATATAGTCATATTTATGACATGCTAAGCAAAAACACAGCTGACTTTTAAGTCCCAGACCGACATGAGACTATAACTTTATATTACACTAGCAGCGCCCAGCGGTTTCACCCGCGTAGTTCCCGTTCCCGTGGGAATAAAATGATAAAATATAGCCTATGTTACTTGCTGATAAAGTAGCTTTCCATTAGTGAAAGAATTATTAAAATCGGTCTAGTAGATTTCGAGCCTATTCGATACAAACAAACAAACAAATATTTCCTCTTAATAATATTATAGTATAGAAAAAAAAAATACAGACAGTAATACAGATTGGTAGTTCGACAAAATAATCCTTTTTGATAGTAGAGCAAATATAATTAGTAGGTACAGTTTAGAATTCGGGTTTATATCCAAGATACAGGGCTGTGACGCAAATTCCCTTTATCAACGTTGCGAAAATTGTGTGTGTGAGGTACTTAACTAATTAGAGGAATATTTCAAGCTGTGTTTACCTCTACCTGCCACAGTATAGAGAGGAAATAAACAGTGAAGCAACAGACATAAAAAATATATTCTTTAGGCTAGAAACTTAGCTAAAATAGTGCTTATCTTGGACCATAATTCTAGGTTAAGCACGTTTGCTTATTACTTTCAAGAGACTGCTTTATTATCTTTGAGGCGCTATAAGAACCATTGGAGCTATCATCGTTCTATTAATAAATAAATAAATTTTCCATACCGACACACCAATTCCATAGTTCCAAACTAATGCGTATGCTTGTACTATGGATACTAGGTGAACGGATAGACATACTTAAATGCGTTTATAAACAACCATTACTCAAGTACAAATGTCCATGTTCATCACACGAAACCTGCTGATTCGAACCTGCGACCCTTGGTTTCGTGGCCAGAATCTCTGACCACTCGACCAATGGGTCAGTCAATTAAATTAATAAGTCATAATAGGAGTACAATACACGCATAAACATGAGCTGTTTACCTTTCACCATTAAACCATTTATTCGACTTTAATGAAATTTAATCTTAGACAGAACATAGGCTGCTTTGTCAATAAAAAGTATTAAATCTTGAATAAGTCTATACATTTTGCGGTACACATTGGTGGTAGAGTGTAGTTTCCTCACTGCTGTTTGACCTCCTGTGCCCCGTATGTAATTACGCATACAGTATTGTTCGCGCCTCTCAATTGTTAATCAGCTCCTCCGATCGCTCCTTAACTATGCATGCCGGATTACGCGCCCTCTGCATTACTAATCCAAGACGTGGTGTGTTTCGTTACGAGGAGCGCTAATAAGGGGGGATTACTTTGACTACCCCCCTAAGTCTAAGTTAAGGAGCATAGGTACTAAGGGTGTTTTGGTATATTTCGGGGTAGGCGAAAAGAGGGTGATGGAAAAATAAGGAAGTGAACCATATGATAATGTTAATTTGTTCAGAGGACAACCGAATAAGATGGCGGGATTGTGAAGATGAAAATGAGTGAAATGTTAATGAGCAGGTCAATTTAACTGACCGAAAGGTCACTTAAACAAACAAACAAACATAACATCACGCCCATAATCCCCGAAGGGGTAGGCAAAGGGACAGCAGGCCCCTTTAACCACATTCAGCCAAAAATAAAACTGGACTGATTAAGTTGGAAAAATTGTGAAAAAGTAGTGACAAGTGGCTAGTTTGTCGCCTACACAATCACATATTCAAAACCCGATATACCATTAGTCGCCTTTTACGACATGCTAGGCAAGAAACACAGTTGCCACATTTTATAAGTCCCAGACCAACATGGGACAATAATGGGCTGGGTTAGATGGAACATCTTCCATAAACTACTTATTACAAAAAAAAACAGCATTTTGTCCTCCCGAATAGTTCACCATTCTCAGCTACTCGGTATTAGATTAACACGACAATGTTTAGTTAGAGCTATTAGTATCAATTAGTATCTAATGCTCTCTACCAAACACTCTACATAGAGATCAACTCTATATGTATACAGGCGTATCGCACCACACCTCATGATTAGCCCCGCTCTACGCAAGGCGGTAGAGCAAGTATTTTTCCTCATTAGGCCCTCAGCCCGGCTCCACTCTGTAGAGCCCTTCACGAACCCTTAGCTCTTTCGCAGCGAGATGTCCGACAAACTAACGTATGCATAAAGTTAGGTCCATACCTGTAGAAATGCCTAAACGTATATTTAGGGCAATTCTGTTAAAAAAACGCTTGTTAATATTTATATGCAAGTTAAGGGATTTTTGTTTAATAGCTATAAGCCTTGCTTAGAACTCTCGCTACGAAACTGGACACCGTGGGTTCGAACCCTTTTAGAAGCAAATGTTAGTGATGTAACTAGTTTTTGTACTCGATGGTTATTAACTTATTCAAGTCCACACATCTATCTGTAGTCAAGTATTTAGAGCATACTTTATTGATATATTTAGTTTGGAGGCGTATGATTACTTTATAATTACCTTTTTGGCGTGTATGATTATACTATTATATATACTTATTATAAAAAAAATATTGCGGTATGAGTAATAAATTATTTACAGTTACTTAATCCCTTATAGGCATAGACTTTGAAAGAAAGTCAATCAATGTTTGCTAGAATTAAAGGAAAGGTATTCTAACTTCTAACAAAAACCTAACGTCTAACAAACCACGGACAAATTCTGAGAAACAAAAATCGTGTCTCGCTCAGGCTTTTAAGAATTATTAACATAGTTAACAAAAAAGGGAACTTATTTTCTTTATACAAAAGAATATAAAGGAAATCTTACTCTCACTTATAAGAAATCATATAATCGGCCTAAATTGAAAGTAGAAAGGTTTTTGATTCGCTTCAAAGACTAAAAATATCCACTTCCGTTGCCATGTTCTACAGATGTGTACCAAATATATCTTGGATGGTTGCATACCGGCCAAAGACATTCTTTAACTGTTACTTTAATAACAAATGTATCTTTTTTTATCAGCTCTGTTTACATTATTTGCACGTGTTCACACTATTCATAATTTTCCAGCATAGTAGCGCCATCTGTGGACACATATTTGCATTAATAAAGTATGCTTCTATCTTGTACCAGCGCCATCTCGTGAAAAACTCGATATCTTGTTCTTATCTACATCATACAATTAGAACCTAGTTTCAATCACGGCGTACAGATGTCGCTGCTAGTGACTTTCTTCTAAAATAATATAGATGGCGCTGTTATGATACCTAGTTTAGCTATTTTTATAAATTACTATGATTCTATAATTCTTTAACAAAATTATGTATTTTTCCGCGACATTTCCTTTTGCATTTAATATTTACGATAATATTACTTATTGTACTTATTACTGCTTGCATTTTTTTGACATACATTTCTTTATTAACGCAATAATCAATTAAAAAGTGAATAGCAGTGCTTAATCATGCTTTCATATCTTATAAATACGCGAAAAAAATACAAAAACAATGCTCCGCCATGACAGTGATTTAACACTGCCGTGACCAGGATTCGAACCTGGGTTACTACGGCCACAACGTAGGGTCCTAACCACTAGACGATCACGGCTATTGGAGCGGTGAGTGAGTGGGCGAAATTTCCAATTATATTCAAACATTCTCACTTTGCAATATAAGAATAGTCAGTTATTTTAATAATGTTATCTTTCTGTATACTACCCACTGATATGAAATTGCGTCTGCCAGGTTATTATTCTGATTTATGTTCCAAGTTATATTTATTATTTATATTTCAAGTCCAACTAACAATAAGCTCTCATTTAGCCAAAACATAAAATTGAGTCGGGTTAAATGCAACATTGTTCGAAAATCTTTATTTTACTGTATACGAGTATACGCTTGGCCCCGGTCTGTCTTGTATTAATAACTATAAATTTTACATTCCCGTCGAATCCCATAAGAAATATACAAAATATGTGAAAAGTCGGGAATGTCGTTACATTTATGTCTATCTATTCATTAATTTTCGTTGAATTGAAAAGTCACGCGTACATAGCTAGCACTTATACTATTAAGATTCCTATGGGCATCCTAACAATCCTACTATAAGGGATTGTTTCGGGATGCTTAAAATTACAACGAGGTACTTGCAAAATCGTCATAAAAGACATAAAATTTTGCGCCACGAAGCGTGGCCGGGTTTAGCCAGTAATTGACAATAATTCAAACACTTCAAATCCAGATTATTTCTGCGCCCGTAAAATTGTTATTGCCGTTCCCCTCCGAGACGAGACCATAATAAGAATTAACATAAATCACATGACAGGCGTCTTGTAAAACCAGAAACCAATAAAATGGTCAGTCGAACATATTTTTTGTTACACCCGAGGGGGCACAAAAAATGCATATTCCTGAATGTCCGCGGTGGAGAATGAGGCTGGTCACCCCTCCTGTTTGCAGGACTAGACGGCTTATTTGGGTACTGGTTTGGTTGCCGTGGAAGGGGAGAAGGCAATAGACATTGAGAACTTTTTAATGGAAGACGGAATGACAATTTTTGATGCATTATTTGTTTCATAACATTTGTTGTTTATAACAACACTTGCTTTTTTCCCCGCAAAATGCTGCTACAGACTTTTTCGAGTGTCTTAGATCTTTAAAAGTCTAGGACAATTTCTCCAAATCTTTTACCATATAGGTAGGTATACACATATTTATTTCTCAGATTACTGATTAATATTTTAATAAATATACATCACTGTATTCATTGAAATTAAATCTGAATCAAATCAAAACCAAGTGAACCGTGGTTTCAAGATAAAATGATTTATTGTTTGAGATAATATTAAAATTAATAACTTTTGATAACGTCAGTCACTTCTTTGAATTAGTACTGGCTCATGCGATAAACGTATGAGTTTTCACTTTCTACACTTATGAAAGTGTTAATTTACGATTCGTTTTATTGACGATATTTAAGAACAACATATTACCCTCTTTCACGTTCAGTCGGTTAAATACGTCCCCCAAATTTGCCACTTGCCGCATTCTACAGGGTGTGCCACGCGCACATCTATCTCCCGGTGCCATGTTTATCCCGGAGCACCATGGCATTTCACGGCTAATCCCGTCTGCTTGTTACGGGGACGGGGGATGCTGGACAGGGATACAGTCGACTTAATAAGTGTCGTATTATAAAGTTGAGATGAAAATGAATGGCAAGTTATTTAGTGATACGGTTATTAGGTATGTAAGTACTTACCATTTTTAATCCTACTAATATTATAAATGCGAAAGTTTGTATGTATGGATTGACGTTTGTTACTGCTTCACAAAAAACTACTGAATGGATTTTAATGAAACTTTACAATAATATAGCTTATACACCCGAATAACATATAGGCTATGTTTCATCGATGTACCACGCGAGCGAAGCCGCGCGGCAGAAGCTAGTAATAAAATACAAATGTAGTCCTTGGTCAAAACAGAAGTTTGAATGAATGTTGGTACTCTTTGACGCAAAAGCGAACCGATTAGAATGAAATTTCGTAGATAGATAGCTTAATACATGTTTTAAGACATAAGATATGTATTTTTATATCAAGAACATGTATAGGTCCCGTGGGACTACAACAGATCGAATTCCACGTAGGCGGTGCCGCGGGCGGGCATTAGTAAAATATTATAATTGTGTTAGTGAATTGCGAAACATGTCAGTGATTTGTCACGTATAAAATGTCAACTGACTTCCAATCAAAACCGAGCCAAAGTAAACCACAAATATGGTGAGCCAATCAGAGCGCATCAACTGCAACGTTTTAGGGTAATTACACATTTATGCAACAACATGAACAGGCAAAAAAAATTGTTTAGTCCGTCAGTTAGATTAAAAAAAAAAATTAAACACGTATTTTTCTATTTCTTTGTCAAACAAACATTGACGAAGATATAATGCATTCAAGTTGTGCGTCACACTGTCGTAATTTTTTTACGAAATCGTGACGTCGTAGGCCCAAACTCCAAAACCAACTCCAAAACTTAGATGCTCTTTATCTTTGTGATTTTTTGTTAATTTGATAAAGCGATAAATATGTGTCTAGTATTTGTGTGTAATCTAACTGACGGACTAAATAGAATAGTTTTTTAATGCGGTCATCGAAATAGGGATATAAACTTGAGTAGCACATAGGCTTAGATGTTTTATCGATGTACCACGTGAACGGAGCCGCGGGCAGGAGCTAGTTGGTTTAAAGTTCGATGCAAAAACCTCAAGCTATAATTCGCACTCTATATTTCGCATACGACTGTACAGGGCAGCCAATCTCAAATTCATTGTATGGTGTGTGAAATTGAATCTTGTCAAGGGCCACTTTTGATGTAAATTTTTCAATTGAGTTCAAAAGGACCTCGAAGGTTGATTAGAGGTTAACAGATGTACCTATTGCCGACAGGCATGGTAATAAATGTGTGAGTGATGTTTGAATAGCATTGTTACGGAGACAGTAAATTAATACTGACACACAAATTAATTTAACTACTTAAAGATCGGGTCCAAGTTTGATCTGGGACTTAAAAATGTGCCAACTCTGTTCCTTGCCTAGCATGTCATAAAAGGCGACTAATAGTATATTTGGTTTTGGATGTGTGATTATGTAAGCGACGAGCAAGCCTCTTGTCAGGACTTTTTCACAATTTTTCATCTAACCCAGCCCAGCCTAGTTTAATTTGGCTGGAAGTGGTTAGAGGGGCTAGCTGCCCCTTTGACTCTGCCTACCCCTTCAGGGATTACGGGCGTGATATATGTATAATGATTATGTATGTTTGTAAAGGATCGGGCCCAAGATGTTCGTAAAAAACAGAGGTCTATGTCAACAGTTGACGAATGGTGGATGATGATTCAAGGATGATGGTGACGATGACTTAACGGGTTAAAATTAATATTGACAGGGACAGCCTGAGATTTGTGTATTATGTGCTAGGGTTGTTTTAAATTAAAAACTTATCAGAAAAATGGTTCAGTTTCCATTGGAAGTACTAAAATATTAACGTGCAGACTGAATTCTTCACGAGTAAAACCAAGCCAGACTTGAAATTTAAAATACGTCAGGCAATGCACATTGCTCGCCAATTATCAGGTCCAAACCAGGTTACAATCAAGTCTCTCTTATTCTGAGGTTTGTAGAAATATAGGTGTAAATTCTTTCTGTTTTTACAAACTTGAAGGCACCAGCGAGATTGGAAACTCATGTTATCTTAGTAACATACATAACATCACGCCCATAATCCCCGAAGGGGTAGGCAGAGTCAAAGGGACAGCAGGCCCCTTTAACCACATTCAGCCAAAAATAAAACTGGGCTTGGTTAGATGGAACATTGTGAAACAGTAGTGACAAGTGGCTAGCTCGTCGCCTACACAATCACATACCCAAAACCCCATATATCATTAGTCGCCTTCTACGACATGCTAGGCAAGAAACAAAGTTGGCAAATTATTTGTAAGTCCCAGACCAACACGGGACAAACGGTTATCTTATTAATTGACGTATACTTAATATATTTAAAACAAATCTAACCAACAGTACATACCCCGTCACAATAGTGCTAGGTACACCAAATAGCCCTCATAAGCGCCGGCAACCTTGGCCGTCACCGCGGAAGCACCCATTGTTCCCGATTCCCGTTTTCGGAGTTCCGCTCCCGAATTGGAGCGACAACATTCTGCGCGTCATCACTGACGCATGCTCTTTTCTTGAACGGTCGTTTTTGATGACACATTTCAATTTCTTAACAGAATGTTTATTGAACTTAATTGCATACTGAAATGTACTAAGGTTTTTCAGTTTTTAACAAGATCCATCTTTGACGCGCTTTTTATATACATATTGACAAAAATACATATTTCATTCATTTATTCATCCCATGTTGGTCTGGGACTTGGCCCATGTTGATGTGGGACATGTGCCTAGCATGTTGTAAAAGGTGACTAATCGTTTACGGGCTTTTGGGTATGTGACTGAGTAGGCGACGAGCTAGCCACTTGTCACTCCTTTTTCTAAGCTTTCCATCCAACCCAGCCCACTGTCCCATGTTGGTCTGGGACTTATAAAGAATATGCCAACTGTGGTTCTTGCCTAGCACGTCGTAAAAGGCGACTAATGGTATTTCGGGTTTTGGGTGTGTGATTGTGTAGGCGACAGGTTAGCCGCTTGTCACGCTTTTCACAATTTTCCATCTAACCCAGCCCGGCTTTAGTTTGGTTGAATGTGGTTGAAGGGGCATGCTGCCCACTCTGCCTACCCCTTCGGGGATTATGGGCGTGATGTTATGTATGTATGTATTTATTAATTAGAATTTATATTGACGGTCAGTTACATAGTATCGATTTCGTGATTTTTTGTGATCTAGCTGATCACCAATCTTGCAATCGAAAGGGAATTGCAGACGCAAAATTACCCGAGCGGTTTCGATTAATGATTATTTTCAAAATATTATTGCAAGTGTGAATAAACGGAACATTTATAGCACACCCAACTCGCCCTTGACCCTTCATTTTATGGAAGCAAGGGGAACAAAACAGGGAATCGTGTCAAAATCCCTTTCGCGTCATATGGCATCGTTTCTATTTGGCCTAGAGCAAGATAGACAAAGGGCATTTTAGTTCACTCATTCTATACGTAATCCCTTTTGTGTTCCTTTTAATGATTTGATTAAATAATGTGCCGGAGATAAGAGTTTGTACAAAATCTATCAACCCTTTGTCGGCTATGTGTATTTACGAACTAATCATGGATTAGTTTTTGGGTATTTTTTGTAAGTGCAGATGTTTTTTTTTTGGTTTCTATTTATTTTGTATAATGTGTTACTGTTATATTATATCTAGGTACTTATATTATAATAGATAGGCAAGATGACAAAAAAATCTGTTTCGTCTGTCAATTAAATTATAAAAAAATATTGAACACGTATTTTTTATTTACTTGTCAAACAAACATTGACGAAGATACAATGCATTCAAGTTGCGGGAGACGTTACACATTCGTAAATTTTTACTAAATAGTGACGTCGCAAGCCCCTACTCCAAAACTTTGATTCTCTTTATCTTTGTGATTTTTTGTTAATGTGATAAAGCGAAAAATATGTGTTTATTATTTTTGTATAATCTCACTGACGGACTAAATAGAATTATAGTTTTTTAATGCAGTCATCATCCCTATTGTGTTAATTTGTAAATATACATACGCATAGTCACATCATGTTTCACTTTACCATCGTATTTTATTTTGTTCTCACGAAAGATTTTGAATTGGATATAATTAAAACATAGAAATCAACATTTAACTTTTAATACAAATATAATCGTGTCAATTATTTTATAACATACGTTTATATCATCATAAGTGAATTAAACATAATGGATTAATAGATCTGATCTGATGATGGAGTGGGAACCTAACTATAAATTCTTCATATTTTCTAATGCAATATCTTAGCTGATTATAAAGCATGATAATAATAAGAGTAATTTCCTCAGGATCTTCAAGAACCGTTATATTCGGACATAAATGTATATTTATTATTGAATAATATTATAAATTACACATCGCGTCACATTTCTAAATTTTAATTTCCCGCAAACCCACAATCCGCAATAAAATCGCCACAAAAATAACGTTCCCGTTGGGGTGACCTTTCAAAATGATCTCTTTCTGATATTTACGAGATACCGGGACGCATTTTTCTTCAAAAATAAGGACAATGGCTTCCTCTCTTCCCTAAGGATTAACAATTTGATATATTTGAGTTTACATTTCGACCATCTTATTTCGCGAAGAATATAATAAAACAAAATAGTTTTGGACTCTAAGCCTATTGTATTAAGACAGTTGTATTTAAGCATGATCTGCGGTTTGGAATTTATGAATTAAGTAAAGTTTTAAATACTAGGGCGGTTGTGAGAGCAATTCTCGTGGAAATAGGATTTTGATATTTGATGAGACGACAGAATGAATAAGACTATCGAACAATGGGGTGCAATGTTATACGAGTATTTGTTTGTTGATAGTTCTGTGGTTATTTGAGACGTTATAATAAAAACTTTTAGAAATAAGAAATTTAATGACAACAGATTAATGTATTCATGAAAATTACTTAAGTTTTTAACTAGGTTGACGGTTTGGAAAGGTATTTATAGTTTAACTCTAAGATAAGGCACGTAAAATGTACACGAGTAACGATGACATTTTAGATTTCAGTATAATTTATTAAAATTTCATCATAACAGAAAATTTTTATTGAAAACTCTTTTGAGACAGTCAATATAATTTATCTTGTACAGTAAGATCTATACTCTTCACTTTTTAAATGACTAAGCATTATCCTACTCATATTATAAATGCGAAAGTTTGTATGTATGGATGGAAGTTTCTTACTCTTTCACAAAAAAACTACTGAATGGATTTCAATGAAACTTTAGAATAATATAGCTCATACACCCGAATAACATATAAGCTATGTTTCATCGATGTACCACGCGAACGAAGCCGCGGGCAGAAGCTAGTTCTTAATATAGTCGTGGTGTATATAATGTCGGTATATAATAGTCGTAGTGACGGCGGTAAATGAATCTGTGATGACTTAGTTTTCTATATCGGTGATTTTTTGAAGTAAATTCTCATATTGGTATTTTCGATTATCCTATTTCTGCAGGAATTATGACTGCTTCATTTATAGCCTTATTTATTTGACAGGTATATTCACATACGTGTATTATTTTATAATTTGTTATTGTTACAATTAGTGTGAGAACGTCCTATCAAACACACTTCTTACCAGTTATTATTACTGCACTCTCATTCAAACGTCATTAAAACTGCATTTTCACCTCTTGCTTTTTGATTGACATGACGTGACAAGTCGACGTTCGCTGCAAATTCTGTCATTGTTACAAGACAAGGGACAGAAAAGAAAGGGTGCAACCCTAAGGTCAATACCATAACAATATTTCCTAAGGCGCCGTTTATATAAGTGATGTACCTGAATCTGTTATTCAAGCTTATCAGATTTGCCATACCAAATTGGACGTATTAGATCAAGTTTAACTATTGTCGATAATCATATTGTCGTAATGGCATTTCATATTTATCATAATCTGGATCAGAGATAAAAAAGGTCAACAGTTAAGGCTATTATTGAAATTATAGATCAGATTACGATTGACTTTGAAAGTAGTCTGCTGTTGAAAAACAGTGAGTTTTACGCTTATCAATTAATTAGAAAGATAATCAAACTGTAGAAGACTTACTACGGGATACTACTACGGGCTGGCTTGTTCAGTTGCAGATTGCTAATTAAATCTCTTGAAGAGATCATGATTTAAAAATGTATAAATTGCTTTTTATGAGATTGTAAGATATTCCTTCAAAATATTGTTTAGTCATTTGAATATTATGGTTTGGTACTATGAAATCATTAAATAGTACTGCAGTTAAGTGCCTACACTCAACTGCGGTTTCTAAACCATGATAACTCAAACTGAGGTAAACATTCTTAATGAACCGTAATTCATTACATATAATTGTTATTAACTGTCAAGTTAATCTATACTTATATACTAATACTAATAGATTATAAAGCTGAAGAGTTTGTTTGTTTGAACGCGCTAATCTCAGAAACTACTGGTCCGGCTTGAAAAATTATTTCAGTGTTAGATAGCCCATTTATCGAGTAAGGCTATAGGATATAAAGCATTAACCATAAACGCGGGCGAAACCGCGGGCACAGCTAGTAACAAATATGTCAATTAGTGAGTGTGCCAAATTCCCTGCATTCATGCAGTTCTGCTAATGACTGCAATTCACGCAGTCCTGATAATGGTGACCCATAGTTACTTGCTAAATAAAATTAAATTTAGATTGTTAATGTATTAGATTTCGGGTGCATAGCAACAAAACCTCACCTTGAATCCGACATAGGCAATTCCCATGATCTTGATGAGAATCAGAGGTTTCAAGCGGCTTTTGTTGTTCAAATACCTATTTTTACACTCAAAACCGGTTCTGCAACGCGGAAGTTCGTTCGCACGACGATTATTCCACTTTTCTTGTGTAAATCTCACCGTGTTTTCGGCATTTGTGTGTTACACTCTTGCGCATCTGTTGGGTCAGTTTTTGTTAGTTATTTGTCGGCGGGCCTATTGTGCCAGAGTCCGTTGCATCTTCATTTGTTGCGCGCGCGCACGCATCCAGATATTGTTGCGCGCTGTCAAAATTTCTTGACGTGTTATGATTTTTACACTCAAATGGAGCGCTTTGAATTATATTGTTATTCAAAGTCTTTGAAGCAAAGTTTTCTTCTTTCTTAGAAATTTGAATGTATAATTGTGTTTACCTCATTGTGCTATCTGTATTCCTTCATCTTCAGTCACTCATAAAACATATGTACGACATTGCACGTTACTTCGCTAACTATGACGTTTGTTACACAAAGAATGGTATTCCGTAAATCAAATTTGATTTTTAGGATACCCGTAAAATTTCCAGTGACTTTCTCTTCGATTCCTTCTGCTTCTATTGTTACTATCCTATAGTTACCTGTCTAATTAGTTAAATGACCCGTAACCAAATCTTAGTAGCGCAAAATTATACTGCGACCATAGTTAACCATACGTTTTGCTTGATTTATAGAGTGCAAGCTATTCAAATATGGTGTTACGGATCATAAATTTGTTCAACGCCTTTAGTTGGGCGGCGAGTGCGTCTGCGCCGTAACACAACGCATAACTCTATTGTCGGAATGCGTACGCGCACAGCGTGAAGATATTGTCCTTATTAAGGACGCTGATTTATGGTGTCTTTTGTTTTGTTAGTGAAAGTGTTAGAAATGCTTAGGGATACTGATCTTTGCAGATAATATCGGAGATAAATTCGTTAAATATTATTTTATTCGAACAGGTTATGGAATTAAATAATTTTGAACGTCCACTTAAATTTTACGCTGGTTTATACATTGAGATTTAAAAAAAACCTTCGATAGTCATAAAGAAAATGTTTTGAATAAAATCTAACCTGTACTCTGACTTTATTTCTTTATGGTTTTCGTTTATGCGTTTCTATTTGTATTAACTCAAAATATATTTGAATGGCATTTTAAGTGTATGTGTAGCGATAACATTTTAACAATTCACTAAATCTGTGACATAATAAAATCCACCACAAAAGGATCTGATGAGTGTCGTATATCTTTTGATGGTAAAGAGTCCGAATGATAATAAAGCTTTAACACTAAATACCAACATGGAAACGGATTTTACGATCTTGCTAATACTTAAAGGTGTAATAAAACCTCGAATACTCCTATGGAAGATATTTGGGATGCTACGCCCTTCGTATTGGGTGTGACCCTTGCAAATCTTGGCCAATGGCAGAGCAGGAAAGTGGGATCCTTTCCCCTCGGCCGCATAAAAAATTGACACAATATGAGGGTTGCACTTCTTGCAATGTTAAAGCTTTGGCGAATTTTTCATTTTATTGCGACCGCGTATGTTATCCTTCGGCCGACGGTTTTTTAGGACATACGTGGTGCATTGTGGATTTAATGTCTTTGTTGCGGTATCTTGGATTTGGTATTGGAAAAAAATGTATCCGAACGTAATTCTGCGTTTGAATTGGACGAATCAATCATTGGTAATGCACGCTTGAAACATTTTTGAAGATTGGATGCCAGTAATTGATTTCCACAAAATATACGTTTTAATTACGCTTAAAATACTTTAAGTTGCAATGTTATATTTTAAATTGTATTTACATTTTTTTTATATTTTACATCTAACTAACTAACTAAACTTCACGCCATTTTACATCTACATATTAAGATAAGATTTCGACTATTCTACTAAACCCGTAATTATAAAATCACTAAGTAGCTGTAAGGATCGTGCCATATGGCGTTCGGTTCTCTCTGCATACCCCGCTAGGGAAGTGGCGTGAAGTTTAGTTAGTTAGTTAGTTACTAAGTAGCTGTATACAACTAAGTACACGAAAACATAGCATATTATTTTTTATATGAAACATTTAAGCTTAAACAATTCACTCTCTCAAGGCTGTCACAAATTTCCGTAAAAAACTTATTTCATTTTGTTTCTTGATCTTAAAGTGCCTTTGTCACAGGAGTTCATTACCAAACGTTGTTTATCGTCACAGCCTCCTTGTCTCATTACTTCCTACTTGATTTTTTGCCTTGTTCACACGAGTACCACACGTAACTTATCCGTCTCACCTCGAGTGTTGTATTACAAAAGGATTTGTCCAACCCAATTAGGTGAATTCGCGAAGTGAATTCTTAATATAACCAGACTAACGCTGATTCAAGCTATTGTGTTCAATTTTAGCATAAAAATAACATTTGCACAGCTTAATAGAAGTATTCTTTAGTCCCCTTTTGTATCTTGTTTTGAAAAATGCATTGTTAAACTCGAGATGTCCAAAGATTAGTTTTTTAAATGCATTTTAATTGGGCTCCCGTTGTAAGATGAGTCTTGGAGCGTTTTTTTTTTCAAGATGGCGGCAGACGTCACGCGGGTGATCCGTCAATTTGAGTGATTGGAAATATTGTGCCAGTTTGATGCGGATTAGTGGGGATTATGGTCTGTCTGTTGGTTTAAGCATCATTATTCAAGTAGAAGAAATTGAGTCATCTTTTGAGGGACAATTTTTTTCTTGGTGGTAAAAGATTTTTTTATGTCTACCTACTAGTTGCTATTTTTAATTTTATATGTTTATTACGTGAGTAGTGACTGTCGTAAACGTAAACTTTGTAATTGGGGAGATATATACGTTTACATAATATATATATCGATGCTTTACTTGATATCTCAAATAATAATGTTAATTTTACTGAAGATATTTTTGTAAAATTTTGTGTAAAAACTTTGTCAGCGATCATAACCTAAATTTTTATTCAAAAAGTTACGTACTCAAAGGAAACATCATTCACATTTATTGCCATATCATTTATTACCTCGAAACGTCGACAAAATAGCGCCATTAACGGTATTTATTTAAAAAAAAAACGAAAATCCAACGGCACGGATCAAAGTTGACTTTGCAACATCATCAATCTAAATTCGGCGATTCACAGCAAGAGCTTTGACGTAAATGGACTAAGTGTGTTCGTCTGTATGTCTGTCGCCTATCATTAATTACACGGTGTACTTCATAAAGGCTTTTTTCGCGAACAAGAGATAATTCTGGGTCATTCTCTCTTTTTGTAAAGGTTTTTTGAATATTGAAACGGAAACGGTTTTTTTTAAATGATGTTTTTGGTCTTTGTTAGAGTTTTTAGATGTTTTATTAGGTTCTTTTATTTTTATATAAATTATATTATACCATAGTCATCCTGTCAATAATTCATATGTGTGAGTGTAAAATGATCCGTAACAATTTTGTTCCGTAAATTAAAATTATCATTTTTGCAATACCAGAGATTCTTTTTTTATTTTAGTTTTTAAAACAAGACATTTGAATTCAACCATTAAGCGTCGAAACAAATCAGAATTATTACGCTTCATCGTTCCACATTTTAGTACGAATACAAAACCCGTTCGATATCAATAATGTCGCTCGTATTTCACGATACAAACGTTGAAAAATATTTAGACAAATGCTCCCATATTTCAACATTATCACCCCAGTGAAAGCCGGGTAACAACGCTTTTCTCTCATTAATTTCGGAGTAGACAAGGCTATTAATATTATTTATATATAACATACAAAAATGCCAGTGCCAAATCGGTGTCCTTGACACACACTGATCAGTTGATATTCGTTACTCTCCTAAAAATATTTGTCTCAGCGCAGTAACTCACGCGCTCTGCGCCATATCTTTTGAGTTAACTCAATAATGCGCTATGGAACGCGTTAAACAAGCAGTTACGCTGACACTAAACTGACTAAACCCTCCCGATACTACACTATGCGTCATGCGTCATGCGTCATGCGTCATGCGCCAAGTCGAAATGATAGGAAGGATCTTTCCGGAGGATTTAAGGTACTTACATCGTACATCGTGTCCCATGCTCCCGGCATAGTCTTGTCTATTTTCAAGAAAAACCTACAAAGGGTCAGGAACTTTCGAATAACACCCAATATGTTGCGCGTATAGGCTTCTTCCTAACCATGATTATAGGAGTATGGAAACAGTACCAAACTCTCTATATATCTTTGAAGTCAACATCGATTAATTCGATTAAATCCTAGTTTAGCGTTTTTGGAGCCAACAAGATGAGTCTAGCGTTTCACCCTTGACCCAGTGACGATTTCGCGACAAGTAGGTATTATTGCTAATGAAAAGTGTGTATTTCGAGACGGCAATGAAACCACATATTTTCGTTGCTCGGTCAGACGGTTGTTTTTCATTAACTTTGACATTCATGTATTGAGTGTGAGTCATAGTTATATTCGCTAATAATTTTTAGTTGTATAGTATAATACTTAAAATGAAGGATTTTCGTCAGCGAGATTTGCTATGTAATGTGATTTTTTTATGTGGATTAATCGTGCTTTAAACGCAAATGTATAATGCGATTTCAATTACTTTTTAATTACTTACGACATAAGTCTTATATGGAGCACAGAATCAATATGAACTAGAAAAAAACCTCAATGATTTAGGTATATTTTGTTTAATAGTAAATTATAGAAAAGCTATACTCATAGTATTCTGACTTTACAAGACAAACAGACTTACGGTTTAGGGACCTACTAATCTAATCAAATTAAGAATATTACAAATTACACCCAAATCAGTTTTCGATTTCGTTTTAGGCCCGAAAAAAGTCGTCACACCACACAATACGGAGAAATAAGGGGCGTTGCTCACACGCGCAAATTGGCTCGCGTGTCGGTCGGGCGCACTCGCCGCGAGATTGCGTGGGTGTGTCTGCGGCTTATAACGATGACGGCTGTATTTCCATCCGAGGGACATGGCTGATTACTGGAAATGGGCGGTCGTTGACCTTTGGAAATCGCCCTTTGATCCAATGATTTACTTTGTTTATGATTGAGTTTATTTGCGATTTGCATGCGGAAAGCTGATTACGAAGATGAATATTGTTTTCCTAGAAATTCGTTATGAATGTTATGATCAATTTCTAATAGGTGTCCGCTTGGACCATAGTCCTAGATTCAGTAAGTCTGGTTATGGTTGGTTGGCTTGGTGAACTTACACAGAGGAATCGTGAACGTGGTGAACTTACCAGATCGGGAGTCCCATACACCACCCTACACATTTTACAACGCATTTCCCCGCGTCAAAAAAGGAGGAACCAGGTAAATAAAACTATAGTGATTTGAAACTTGCAATTTTCAACATGATATTTTTCCTAATCTCCGCAGTAGTGCATATTTAGATTTAATCTACTGGCAATAGCCTAGGTTTGAATAATTATGAACAACCAAACAAAATTAAAATTATTATTTAATTTAAGACTATTCCATTCCCTTCATTAAATTATTTTAACACTAAAACCTAATTTTAAATTTAAATTCCGACTATTGAATGAACATAAAAAATCTTTTATAAATATTCATGGCCAATATGCACACAAAACAGAATTTTACAATATTTGATTACAAAATTCTATTAGTTTTTCAATTTCAAGTATCTCATCAATAGAATATCCGCCGACCTACATGTCGTCGGCAGTGCTACCCCACAACAAACGTAATTATAGATTCCCATCTCAGAGTGCATCCATGCGGTCAGAGAAAGGGGCTTCATGCACGCGTTACTGCGATATTGAATATTGATTTTGCATCCCCTTGCATCCCGGGGTATATATTTAATCTCTGTCTTGTTAGGACACAGATTGCGCAAGCTTTTCCCGAAGGACGTGGGAGGAATGTTCCTGGAAGAGCCCACACCAGTTTCGTGAATCATTAAAATTATATCGGACGCTCTGGAAATCGGGGCGTGTGAGTAATTCGGTGATGCGTTTGAAGTCTTACTGAACAGTTAAAACTGATCCGGTTGTGTTTCCTTGAAGTAAGTAATAGCTGACTGTCAATTGTCTTATTATCTGTTCTTTGGATCTGAACTGACAAGAGGATCTGGCATTAGATTGTCAATTGTTTTATTTTCTATTTCGGAAACCTGACCAGAATAAGGTTAAACTCGTATATTAGGATTCATGTCATCATTTCTCCTTTAAATGTTTGAATTCCACTGACGTTGTTACGAAACAAAATATGACAATAATAGGGCCGGGATTGGCCTGTGATTGTGCCGAGAAAAATAATAACAAATAATAAATGTATTAATTTCAGTATTCTCTTTTAGGTACAGAATAGCACCTGTGTCAGAGGGAACCGCTATATAATTATATTTAATATATGCTTCTACTAGCTTTTAATTGCAGTTATAGATTTTAAAAGAATTGACTCAAATCTGAATGACCATCTCTGAAATCTCACAAATTAATACGTATTTACACCACTGCCTCGGTGGTGAGAGAAAATACTATATTTTGTAAGCAGTACAATTCTGATCAGATAAGGTCAGACGATGTCGGATCTATTGTAAGATGCTTGTCGCGGTCTTTTCCCTTGTGCAGCCGGTATGATTTATCTTTAAGAAAAATCTTCAATGTGTTGCTGACACTTTGAAGATTTGCAAAGTTGCAAACGACACTCATTATGTTGCAATCATAGACTACGTTGACCTATTACCAAGGCGGGCGTAAACTTAGCCACCCTCGCCATAAATAAATGTAGTTATTTCTCAATCAGTGCTTACGACTTGTCGTCACTCCTCAAATCGTGTACCCCTCTAATAAACATTAAAGGCACGTGTGTAGTGAATCTAGTTTTGAAAGATTCGAGAGGGCCCGACCCTCTGAGGGTGCGTGTAATGACGGTGTGACGTCATCATCAAACTACAGCGTCATGTTTCTGTATTGATTCAGTTGAAAGCAGTATCGGATTTACTGCTTGTTGAATATGTTGTCTAATGTATTGGAGATAATTCTTCTCGAAAATTCTCAAAGTATATAAACTTTTTTATGAATGGATTCTCTTAGAAAATCGTCTTTATTTATTTTCACAAACCATTTGCAAGATTTAAAGAGTATGGTTAGTGTTTTCATTAAATCGGCTGTCTATCTGTCTGACCTTTGCAGCCCTTAGATACGGAAACCAAAAACCAAACTGGTTCATGTTTACACTTTCAAAGTTTTGAATGGACGGATTTCTTCACGACGTTTTTCATCATCGCTGAGTAAGTTATAAAGCCATGCTTAGATTTAAAAAATCCAGATGTATGATCATGTGGCTGGGTTTGAACCAGTACTCCTTGAATTTGAGTCGCGTGTCCTCTCCATTGACTTACCACTTATCTCGTCTACTCAATCTCAATGATCCTCTACGAAAATTTATGTTAGCAAGTTTCTAATAAACTGATCAGTTAGACACTTATGCGTGCAACGGTGCAAACTTCTTACCAAATATTAACGTGCAACAAACTAATCCAACGTTAGCAAAACCCGATAGCGAAGCCGCACAGACGCTGCAGGTTCTCAAGTAAGTTTGAGAACCACTGTAACGTGATAAACTCGAAACTCTAATTAGGACGGCTTTGAGATTTTGAAGTTACAGACGCGTTGTGACTCGGAAATTTCGTTTGAAAACTTTTGGTTGGAACAATTTGGACTCTGAAGAACACGGAGGAGTAAGGACTGGTTTGAACGTTAGATGCAGTTATGAAAAGATATGTTGTTCAGACAGTTACAGTAGAAACAGTTATAGCTGTGTAAAACACTAAGGGTGCGTCTGGGCTGGGTAGTTCAGTAGGTAGAAGGCTAGAGCCATGTATGAATGGATATTTCTTTAGGAATATTTCAAAACAGTTTCTTACCTTTGAAATTCAAAACGAAAATTGTGAAAAAGGTCGCCTACATAATCCCATACCCAAAAAACAGTATATTAGTCGCCTTTTACTACATGCTAGGCAAGAAACACAGTTGGCACATGCTTTTCAAGTCTCAGACCAACATGGGACGTATGTAATTACTTATGTATTCGGGTCAACACTCAAAAATCTACTAACCATAGTACTTAAACTACCGTTCGTACATTACGTCAAGGTATCGCCAACCAATATTACGAAGGCATATGATAAAAAGAGCAATAAAAATGTTCGTACACCCGCCCTGGAGTCGCTCAGCGTGACAGTTTTCGCGCTTCAACGCGCGAGGAACCGCGCGTATTATAAAATACAAATACGCTTTTTTGTAGCTTGGTATATGTTTTATGCTTCGAGCGTAAACTAGCTAGAATTTCCCGCTGCACACGGTATTTTAAAATGGTCATCATCTTCCTAGTGTTATGTCCCATGCTTACACGGGGTCCACTTAGACCATGATCCAGGATTTAGCGAGTCTGGTAATTACATTGAAGCGACTGCCGATCTGACCTTCGTAATCCTTAGATAGGGGAACCAGACAATTTTTGGATCATGGTTACAAATCCAAAGTTGTTTGAATTTGTAGGTTTCATCACGATGTTTTCCCTCACCGTCGAGCTAGTGGTATAAATATGTACATAGATTTGAAAAATCCAAAGGTACGTGCCCGGGTTTGATCTCGCGCTCTCTGGTTAAGAGGCGCGTGTCCTTACCATTGACCTACCACCGCTTCTTAAAATTATTACAAATAAACTATTTTGTAGTTTGGTCTGCCTTATATAATTTAGTTTTGACATTGTTTAACTAGTTTGTGCCCGCGGTTCAGTCCGCTTGGAATTAGGATTGTTGCAGACTTTTGTGTTTTGTCACAGACTTTTGTGTTTTCTATACATTTTTCTAGAATTAAAGGATGCTATGAGTTGTTTTGACTGGCTCGATGGTGCATTCGGTAATGAGTGAAAATTGTGAAAAAGTAGTGACAAGTGGCTAGTTTGTCGTCTATACAATCACATGCCCAAATATGCCATTATTCGCTTTTTACGACATGCTAGGCAAGACACACAGCTGGCACATTCTTTTTAAGTCCCAGACCAACACAGGGCACTTACACAAGATATCTCGAATCGCTACATCTTATAACTTAATCATCAACTAGCCACAAGAACTGTCGCCAGATGTTATAAAACAGTTAGACTGAAGCAATCCACCCTTGGAACCCTTAATTTGTTTTAAATTGATTGTAATGTTTTCAATTACGGAAGTTTGTAAGCTATAGCTAATTATGATTGATGCTTCCTTCTTTGCATATGGTAGGAAGTGTGTTTAATGGAATATGGGAAATGAAACGATATTTTTTGGAGCGATATTATCGAGTTGTTTATACGCAACTACTAATCTTTCTAATGATACTTAAATGCCGCAAAATAATTACTGTATTTGAAAGCATCTATGGATTTGAACCTATAATAATAATGTCCTCCTAACCGATATCGATCACGGCGGCCAATCTAAACGAGGATTAGCCAACTGCGCAGGAGACATTATAGTGCACAAGTGTGTGCAAACACAGGTGCACTCTATATTCCTTCACTCACATCGTGCGGTGAGACGGCAATTTAATAACCGGTGAGAGGTCAGGCGCAGGATAGAAGGCTTGAAGTGCTTTCCGAGGATTTGGACTTAGTCTGTGCATAAAAGTACCATATTATTATGTTATTTTAAACAATATTAGCTATCTGTCAGTGAAAATACCGTCAAAATTAGTACAGCCGTTTTGGAGATTATGGCGGGCCAGACGAACAAGCATTCTTAAAATTGTTTTTTTTTTATATACCGTATATTGAGTGTAGATACCTTCATGTGCACATAGCTGAAAAAGGTGATATTTTAATAGGATACTTCTATTTTTTTTTTATGTTTGTGTGTTTGTGTAGATGTAAACTTCCTTAGTTCGTTGCGTTCTCATTCTGAACCCATTATTACGTATTCAGTATTCCTGTTCAATACTGTTCCGCAATCCAATAAGTGCAGGGCGCTGTCATTTGGCGTAATATCCGATGTTACGGTGAAACTGCGGATAATTGCGGCGACTTTCCTCGCGTCACCGCTAGACTGGCAATTTAGGAGCGAAAACGGCTAGACTTTCGCCTCGGTGCCTTTTGTTGTTGTAATGAGCTTAGGGAATGTTGCGCTAATGTGCTTTGTTATTCGAAATGTTCTTGTTAATGGTGATTGTAAATATAAGCAGAAATTTTGAGAAAAAAGTGGTCGACTCCAGCTTAGTGGTCGACACAACCTTTCGATATAAACGGTGACTAGTTTGATGGTGAATTCGTGAATCGACTGGCCCTTTGGTCGAGTGGTCAGAGACCCTGGCCACGAAACCAAGGATCGCGGGTTCCATCCCGCTAAGGGCAAATGTTTCGTGTGATGAACATGGACATTTGTACTCGAGTCATGGATGTTTATAAAAGTATTTAAATATGTCTATCCGTTCACCTAGTATCCATAGCACAAGCATAAGCTTAGTTTGGGATAAGGGAATTGGTGTGTCAGTCTGAAGAATTTATTGATTTATTTATTATAAATTGGTCTTGCCATCTTAAAAGCACCGAGCTAGCCACTTGTCGCTATTTGTCATTATTTTTCCATCTAACTTATCTCATATTATTTTTGTCTGAATTTAGTTTATAAAGCATATAGTTGGACTTTCTTTAGCCTTTCAAGGATTGCAGGTGTGACGGTATGTATGCAATTTGATAAAAACCTTTAATGAGACAAGTTAATGAATATCGCTTTCGTAATCCTTGAAGATACCATTACAAATCTAACACGCCATTAGTTACCTTTAACGGTATACTAAACAAGGACCCCTTCATCATCATCTTCCTAGCGTTATGTCCCGTGCTTATACGGGGTCCGCTTGAACCATGATTCAGGATTTAGCGAGTCTGGTAATTACATTGAAGCGACTGCCGGTCTGACCTCCGTAACCGTTACATAGGGGAGCCAGATAATTTTTGTATCACGGTTACAAATCCAAAGTTGTTTAAATGTGCAGGTTTCATCACGATGTTTTACCTCACCGCCGAGCTAGTGTATAAATACGTACAAAGATTTGAAAAATCTATAGGTATGTGGTGTGGGTTTGAATCCGCACCCCTCGGTTATAAGGCGCATGTCCTTACCATTGAGCTACAACGCTAAACAAGGTAACAAGCTAAATAAAGGACCACAGATGGTACATTATTTTTTTATATCCCTCATTATAAAGGCCTTTTTTAGTTTTAGATAGTAATAATAAAAATAAATTAACCGTTGACGCAAAACAGTTATATTTTAAACACCATAACACCGATCACATAAATATATCTCATTTTACCTCCATATTTAAAGATTGCATTGTACCGACAATCCTTAACGCAACTGAATCAATTTCACCCGTGTGAAATCGATCCCTAATCGAATCTATCGAATAATCGGTATTACGTACGCCTCAGCAATCGTCGGCCAATAAATAAATCGATATATATCGTGATCACCGATTCGTAACTAATTCTATTATATTCTAAGGAGTACGGAAGAAAAGTGAAATCGTAAATTGTAGTTAGTTTTGGATCGTAAACCATTCAAGCCTTGGAAGTGTGGGGTTTTTGGGAATTTATGTGGGGTGCGTTAAGACATTTGAAGGGTGTAAGTGGTTTTGAAATTATGTGACGCATGTAACAGACATTGATGGAGACGAGGAAGATATGGGGATGTTGAATATGCTGTAGTTTTTAAGGGGTAATGTCGATTGTAAATTCACAAATATTGCCGTCGTAAAGATCTATAGAAATGTAAAATATATTTATTAGTTTAATTCTAAAACTATAAGCTGGTGAATTCATTTTAAATTTTATTTCGGTTATTTGCTAACAAGTTTTATGATCGTTTTAATCACAGATTAATGAAAGTAAAAACTATTAGATATTATTATCAAAAATGCGTGCTACTTTATTTGAAAGTTTTAAATGGTATTAATAATAAGTTCGTTTTTTAATTCTCCGTAAATAAATAAAAAAAATCACCATTTTAATAGAAATGCAATCGTAGACCAACTTTAAAATAAATCATTTGGTAGTTTATACTATATTTAATTTATTAAAGTAGACACAATGCTTTTATAACAATATAACGAACACTACCATGGAACAAATAAATCGTTCACTCAAAACAACTGTCTACTGAATGAAATGTTTTGAAACAAAGTCTCACTCAAAACAATTTATTGGGCGCGAGATCACAAGATATGTTATTGAAAATGTTATTTATTTTATGTGTGCTGGAAAATTTTGAAGAAATAATAAATTCAATCTTCAGTGACGTCAATAATATCGTTGCCGGCTATATATAAGGCCGGTATTAATGTTAAGTAGGAGATAAATTCGGTTTTTATACGTTTTGAATAGAGTGGAATTTCGGGAGTGACGTCACGGGATCGGTCGGTGATCTTTGGGGAATAAAACCGGGATATCAACATGAAATAAAGTGGGTTGAGTGCAATTGAACGAATCTAGTTTGTGATGAATGAAAACATGTTTTTGTTTTGATGGCGAGTCCTATTGGAACAACCGGATTATTTTCGTTTGATCATAAGTCTGAAAAATGTTTAGTACGCATGTAAATCTAAAACGGTATTTTGGTTTTTATAAAAATATCGAATTATTTGGACCACCAAAATTTTAGAACGTTATAAATAATCTTGTTATCCCAACTGTTAAATATTATAAACTTGCTAAGCAACCCGCCCCGGCTTTGCACGGTGGGCTCAAAAATATGAATATATATGTATATGAAAGTTTATATGTATTTGAAACTATACATATAAACCTTCCTCTTGAATCACTATTTGTTGGTGAAAACCGCATTGACATACTTTACGTAGTTTAAACGATCTAAGCGAACAGACAGAAAGGGCGACTTATAGGGCAACCAGGCAATTTTTGGACCATGGTTACAAATTCAAAGTTGTTTGAATTTGCAGGTTTCATCACGATGTTTTCCTTCACCGTCGAGCTAGTGGTATAAATACGTACATAGACTTGAAAAATCCAGAGGTACGTGCCCGGGTTTGAACCAGCACTCCTCGGTTAAAAGGCGCGTGTCCTTACCATTGAGCTACCACCGCTCCGCACTAGGTGAACGGATGGACATACTTAAATACGTTTATTAACATCCATAAGTCGAATACAAATGTCTATGTCCATCACACTAAACATTTCGAACTCGGGATTCGAACCCGAAGGTTTCGTGGTGTATGACCACTCGTCCAACGGGCCTGTATCAGCGAGCGGTCCTCTTAAATTTATTCTACTCGGCTTGTATTCATTTGTACTGTGTAATAGTAACGCTTAGCTCCCAAGCAGATTGTACTCGTAATATGACACCGATTGACGTTGTAAAGCTAAAAATAATAGCACATAATGATATCTGGCGAAATGGAACGCGCCCTACAAACTACAAGGTGAAAGTGTTTGTGTCAATAAAAACAACGCGGGCATGTTTTTATACGCTTTTATTTATCTTACGTAAGATAGCATTTTTTTAATTATCTGAAACCCGATATAACTTTACAGCTTACGTAAATTTAGTGTTAACAGCATAGTTTTTTTTTTTTTTTTATTTCAGTGTAACAAATAGTGTATTTGTCAGCCTGTTCGATATTTAAATACTTATCTGTACTTGCATTTTTTTTATCTTCTGTTGTTATTGTCTACCACACACAATTAAACGCTGAATTTAATCAATTAAGTCTTATGGCCTTGGTATTTGAATACTATTTCAAAACAACTCTTTCATAACAAAAAGTAGCAATAAATTAAGTGTTGTGTATAGTATGGTTATTTATTATTATGATCGTACGCCTTTCTCTTGTTAGAATATGATATATCGCTAGTTTCCGCATCTCAGCGTCTACAACTATATTTTACTGTACTTATAATTAAATAAAACAAAACCTGACTTTAATCCCGATATTCACTAATTCGTTACAATTTCAACCGACTTCAAAAAAGGAGGAGGTTCTCAATTCGACCATAGATATATATATATTTATTTGCTCCAACTACTTAATTGATAATGTAATCATTAAGCCATTTAGGCTGCTGTGTGTGCCATCCATTATCATCATATGAAATCTTCAGGAGACCGACACCTTAATAAAATATAATGTTCCAAAGAGACCTATCTGTTTATGGAGATATCAAGGTAGGAACGGGACATAATGATATATATTTTCGTACATATACGTTTTCGTAAAATATATACATATACATAATCTATACATGATTTATATTCTATTTGTTTGGAATTTTTGGTATCTGTAAATATTGTCACTAGTGAAATGGCACTCTAATACTTTATTTCGCGTTTTATAGGTCAATGTAAGGTTTAAGTGAAAATCTGTGTACCACTCGCCTCACCCTCGTCAGTGCTAACAGAATAAGTTCTAATAATAGATACTCGCTGCAAATACTGGTATCCAAATAAATGGTTAAATTACGGCTACTAGAATAACTTTTAAGTATGTTTTATAATTAAAAAATAAACGGACATGAGAATTACTAAAACACCAAAGTAACTTAAATAATAAATAAATAAATAACATACGACATCACATAAATTGATCTGACTCCGAGGTAAGTAGCTTAAGCACTTGTGTTACATATATCACAAACAACAGTGGTATTACAAATATATGCATAAATATTGGATATTAACCACCCACAGTTCAAACACAAGTATTCATCTCACGAATGTTTGTCCTGTGCGGGGATCGAACCCACAACTCTTGGCGCATGGGGCAGGGTCACTACCGAATGCGCCATCGAGCTTGTCTTGTCATTATTATGTATTTGAACAATATTCCACATAACCCAACGCAGTTTTTGATTTTGGATAAATGTGATCCATCCGATCCGGGGCTTATCGCTGATTGGACGCTGCGTATACCTTCGAGGATTGCAGGTGTGATAGTATAATTATATTATGTACTAGCTTCTGCCCGCGGCTTTGCTCGCGTGGTACATCGATAAATCATAGTCTATATGTTAATCGGGTGTATAAGCTATATTATTGTAAAGTTTCATTAAAATCCATACAGTAGTTTTTGCGTGAAAGAGTAACAAACATTCATCCATATTTACAAACTTTCGCGTTTATAATATTATTAGGGATGTATGTTATTATATCTAATATGTAGGTATTACAGCTAATATCTTTTAAGTAGCATAATAGCAGAATTTTTGAGGATTTTTGCGCGAAATCTTATTTCTCCTAAAATAATACTGCATCTTGTATCAAACGGTTTACGCTTATGTGAAAGTCTCGTCAAAATCAGTTGAGACGTTTTAGGGTAGTCTTTCATAATTATGAATTTAGTAAAAAACATTAATGTATTATGACGTCACCGATACATAAATAAATAAATAATAAATAAATTCTTCAGACTGGCACACCAATTCCCTAGTTCCAAACTAAGCTAATGCTTGTGCTATGGATACTAGGTGAATGGATAGACATACTTAAATATGTTTATAAACATCCATGACTCGAGTACAAATGTCCACGTTCATCACACGAAACACTTGCCCCTAGCGGGATTCGAACCCGCGACCCTCGGTTTCGTGGCCAGGATCTCTGACCACTCGACCAATGGGCCTGTCAAATAGTTAATTAAAAAAAATAGTTTGCTGTAATATCGCATATCTTAAATCTGAAATTAGACAAACTTGAATAATATAAGTAAAAGAAATTATTATCTGCATTTTTTATGTCAAAAGGAATCGCAAATGATTTTTAAGAGAAGCAATTGAATATTTTACGGCTTTCCAATTTACTTAAAAGGAGAGTCAAAGTTTATTGCGTGGGAAGGTAAGATCAAAGTTAGTACCTATGTTGTGTTGTAACAGACATGAAACGTTCGTTACAAACGCTAAATCGTGATCGCTCCAAAAGTCATGATGTCACTCAAACCATTCCACGATATCGCAATGTAACATCTCAGTGCGAGTGTTACAGCCATAATCTCATAACCATAACCACCATTAACGTCCCATTACGAAACACCAATCTAACCTGACCCTCCATTCCTACTGTTCTGGTAATCATCATTTAGTTTTAATGCGCTCACAGAGGTCTGCCGTTCTGGTCACTTTTATAATCATCAACTTTTTGTTCTCACGGTTGTAACCTCAACATGAGATTGTCGAATTTCATTTTACAGTCCCTTATTTTACTGCTATCTTCACTACTCATTCAACATTATCTCCTAAGCAGATCAGCATAAGATTGAATATCGTCGGATCGGCGAAAACGGTCCATATTGTCACAAACGCTTCCTCGAATGTGATCGAAAGTAAACCGCTAATGTTTTCGAAATTTATGTTCTTGTTGTCCCTTCAACGGATATCGTAAAACCTTTCATTGGTCCGCGGTCCGGTAATAAAACGCTTCTTTTGTAGCGTCTAACTAGACTTTTATAGAACTACGATGACTGTTTAAGAGCTGATGCGCTTTGTCACATTCCTGCATCGCAGTTTTATGGAGCTGTTACGTCTTTAATAGCGCTTTGATGGTTTTCATTACCACATTGTTATTATATCTTATGGCACCAATGTTAACGCTTTGTATGTCTTTTGCAGGTAATGCTGTTTACAACTTCTATCCTTCATATAGCTGGTTTGTTGAATTAATGATAACAGCAGTATTATCACTACTATCTGAATATATAAAGCTGTAGAGTTTGTTTGTTTGCTTGAGTGCGCTAATCTCAGAAACTACTGGTCCGAATCGGAAAAATATTTTTGTGTTGTATAGTTAGTCAATCGAGGAAGGCTATAGGCTATATAACATTAATCATAAACGCGGGTGAAACCGCAGGCACAGCTAGTTTTTAATAAAGCACTTATAAATAATGATAATAAGGGCTTAAGCAGATTGTTTGAAAGCAATTTAAGTAATGATACTTCATTCCGACTCCCTAAGTAGATCTACAACCAAATTAACTCAAGGCAAATTGTATCCAGAGACAACAGAATTTTAATAGCCAACTCGCTTCTGCCTACACGGCATTCCACAAGGCTTCGTTCTAGGTCCTGTACTGTTTAAATTAGACATTAATCTTTCGTCCTTATCTGTTGCTATCGTATAAGAAGGAGAGGTCGGTGTTATAATTTGATTTGTTTATGGATGTAGGTGGACAGGTGCGTAGGCAACAGGTCTATCGTGTCTTGTTTATTTTTGCCTCGGTAAACTAGAATTGTGTGAAAGAGAAAGGTAATAATTATGGTACCGGCTAAGGTCATTGTTCTAAACCTTTGCAATTATATATCGTGGACTATATTTACTTACGATAACTTATAACGATTTATTTTATTAAGTTTAGTGTAAAATATACATTTCAATTCTTTAACTTAAGAGAGCGGTGGTAGCTCAATGGTAAGGACACGCGCCTCTTAACCGAGGAGTGCGGGTTCAAACCCCGGCATGTACCTCTAGATTTTATAAAATCTATGTACATATTTATACCACTAGCTCGACGGTGAGGGAAAACATCGTGATGAAACCTACAAATTCAAACAACTTTGAATTTGTAACCATGATCCAAAAATTGTCTGGTTCCCCTATCTTAGGGTTACGAAGGTCAGATCGGCAGTCGCTTCAATGTTATTACCAGACTCGCTAAATCCTGGATCATGGTCTAAGCGGACCCCGTCTAAGCACGGGACATAACGCTAGGAAGATGATGAATTCTTTAACTTAAGATTAGCAATTATTTTTCGAGGATTTCTCCAGTGTATAAGTTTTTTGAAATTTTAACTTAAGTGATTTTTTTCCATTTAGTTTCTACAATCACATCACAATTAAGTTTTTGTAATTTTAAAAGAAAATCTCCTTTCCCTATTAGCAATCTTCCTGACGTTTTCTGGACAATAAATATTACGGACTTACGCGTCTAATCCGACATTTCCCTCACAAACGGTTTCAAATAAATCGCCGACAACAAAAGAGGCAAATACCCTCAGGACACGGCAAAGGTCACAGTTCCATTACTTTCAACTAGAGTTAACTAATTTACATTAGCAACGGGGGCAAAGGTCACATTAGCAAATTGGAAAAGCGTCTGCTAACTGTAATGTTCCTCTGTCTTTTGATACTGACTATGAATATTTTATTAGCTACAGCTGTTGAAGTTCCGAATTATATTACTGAGAAAGATGTTAGATGAAAACGGACGAAAGTGATTTGTTCGTAACATAAACATCAACTTAGTTTGTTTGGTCGTTGGTCGAGTGGTCAGAGATCCTGGCCACGAAACCGAGGGTCGCGGGTTCGAATCCCGCTAGGGGCAAATGTTTCGTGTGATGAACGTAGACATTTGTACTCGAGTCATGGATGTTTATGTTTATCCGTTCACCTAGTATCCATAGCACAAGCATAAGCTTAGTTTGGAACTAGGGAATTGGTGTGCCAGTCTGGAGAATTTATTTATTATTTTTATTTATCATACGGTTTACGATAATGTTTACTGTCGCTGAAAAGAAAGCCTTTGTGTTTAACATGTTGAAGTGGACCGGCTCTAGCTTCCCCCAGAAAATAGTTCTCTCTCGCATTCCTCCCTATATAATTAACAGATCATTAAAGCATTATTGTACTTTAATAACGGATGATACATTATAAAACTTAATTTTCTTTTTAACTTTTTCTGGACTTAGTAGTTTTGTAAAGTCAGTCAGGACAATGACTTAAGTATAAAATGCATTATTATGTTGAAGGAGATGACGTTACAATCTGCTATTTCCACACGCGATGTATGTAAGCATTGAAATAAATAAAAAAAATCTTTATTTACATAGGCTTCAAAAAAACACTTGTAAATCTTCAGAACCAAATCAATATCAAAATTCCAAGTCTTAATCTTAATAAGTATTAGTAACAATTTCTTAGTTAATGTAAATCTATCAGTGCAGGCGAATAGCAAATTCTGAGACTAACCACATATTCTTGTCATTTGAATAGGCTTAATAGGCTAGTTGACTTAAAAAAATAATCCAATAAATAGAGATTACAAAAAAATATTGCTCACGTACTTTTTTTTTGTTCAGCAAACCAAAAATGGCGAAGATACAGCAAGTTAAAGTTGCGCGTGACGTCCCTTGTTCTGTAGAATTTTAGGAACAAGTTATGTAAAAGCGCCCCACTCCAGATCTTTGAAGCGCTGTATCTTTGTTATTTTTCGAATATTCGATAAAGCAAAAAATACGAATTCATTATTTTTTGATATTCTAACTAACGGACTAAAAAAATATTTTTGTACTACAACTAGCTTATTGCGATGATTAGTCCGCTTATAAAAATCACAACACTTGATTGCTGTTACCCGATATAAATTATTGTTATGTCCCCATTTTGTTTTAATAACAGCCCACCCTGTAATGAACTTTGTGATTTGCTTGTTCCATTTTGTTTTTCCTTTAAGTAAATTGTTGTTGGAAAGCGAAAAGCCGTCTAAGGGTTTCAAAGGGAAGTGCTATTTTTATTTGCGCATTTTTTGGGAAAACTTGGAAATGCTTACTCAGTTACATTACTTGTTATTTATTCTTTTTCATTCTATTTATTTGATAGCCTTTCCTGTGGGGAAAGTTATTTGTGACCTTTTATTAATATTGTACTTTTCTGGTTACCGAATCAGCCTATATAAATACCGTAAAGCAGTTGGCTTCGTCTTATTATTCATAGAATGTTTTCAACTTCCATTCGCAAGTAAACCTACTATTTTATATATTTCCTTTGTTTTCGCATAAATGCTAAAATAGTTAAACATGGTAATAATAAGCAGCAATGCGGCGAGATGTACATACATACATACATAACATCACGCCCATAATCAGTAGGCAAAGTCAAAGGGGCAGCAAGGCCCTTTAACCACATTCAGCCAAAAACAAAACTGGGCGGGGTTAGATGGAAAATAGCGAGATGTGTGAGCCAGAATCGTAGGTCTCACACAACAAAAAAGTTATCTTTGCCTACTCCTATGGGGAAAAGACTTAAATATATAACTTACTAACTAACTAAACTTCACGCCACTTCCCTAGCGGGGTAGGCAGAGAGAACCGATTGCCATATGGCACGATCCTTACACACCTCACTCGCCTCTTCAACATTCATAATCCTTTTCATACAAGCTCTACGGTTTTTATGACTCCTAACATCACCTTCTTTTAATACACGACCAATCTGGTCGTGGTAGGTGAGCCTGGACCTTCCGCGGCTCATACATCCTTCCACATTTGCATTGTATATCTGTTTAGTCAATCTTTCGTCATCCATTCTTTCCACATGTCCGAACCACCGGAGCATGCCTCTTCTTACCTTGACTCCGACGCTGTCCATCAGGCCAACTCTCTTTCTTACATCATCATTCCGAACGCAGTCTGTGAGCGATACACCGCAGATTTTCCGCAGCGCACGCATCTCGACCGCGTTTATTCGACTTTCATGCTCTATCAGCCATACCCAACTCTCGCTTCCATATGTTAGCGTAGGAATCAGCACCGCATTGTGTATGGCGAGCTGGGCCTTCTGGCTTAAGATTTTGCTGCCTAAAAGTTTTCCTAACGCTCCATTCACCCTATTCCCTGCATTCACTCTTCTTTCTATATCAGCGGAGTACCTTCCATCTCTACTAAATGCAGATCCTAGATATACAATTTCATTCACCTGTTCCAGCACTACATCGTCAACCGTTATCGTTGTAAGTATATCATGACAGATAAGGTAATTTAATGGATTGAAAAGTTATTATCCTTGTTCTTGTTAGTTCGAGAAATCGTGTTTATTATTATCGTTTATCTATTATATATTTAGCTAAAACTTTGTCGTATATTTCCTCTTTTTATATACCTAGTGCAAATATGTATGTATGTGTTTATATGGGTCCGTTCATTTTGTAAATCCTTATCAGTGTTTATTTTCAATGTTATCCTATCTACAGATTTCATCATATTTATTATTATCAACCTTATTAATGCAATTCAAGGGAACGGAGTTATCTCGCTCCAAGGATGGTTCAACCGGTTCGATTCCTGGTGGGCGGAGAACGTTCTCAGTATGGTCACCCACAAATAAGGGTATAATTAGAATACTGAAGGACAGGTCTATAGGCAGGTCGGGTACGAGTGTCAACAAGGAGAGTGGTTATATGAATGGGTGGAAGGGTTATTGCCTCTACTAACGAATAGTATATTAAATCTGTTTAGAGAAGAGCTGTGTTTTGAGAAAGTTTAACTACAAGGGTGCTTACGTAATAGAATCTAAAAAACAGGCTTTTGAATAACTTGTAAAAGTACCCTACTCTACCCCTTCGGGGATTATGGGTGTGATGCTATGTTTGTTTGTTTTGTAAAAATAAAACTACCTCCATAGTACAGGTATTTGCCTAGTGTGGAGGTCAGTCTCATCTGTGATGTAAATTTGTTCTGGCAATAAATATATTTTCTAAATTTTTTTTATTTTTCAAAAACAGAATGCAGATATACAGTAAGTAGTAAACAGCTCAATAATAGCTTTAAAAAAACTGACTGTATACAAACTTTATAAAGGTGCCAATGCACCTATTAAGCTAAAAGCTAAAGGTGTCTATTTGTTCAATATGAAGTATATTGAACAAATGCACACATACTTGGATGGATCTTTGTAGTGACAAAACAATCAACAATATTTTACAAAATAAAACTAGTTAAAAAAATGTGACAAATCTTTGTCTACCGTGACATCGGGCAGTTCAAGCCAACAGGTTTCACGCGTGCATATCACTTGTATTGAAATACTATATGTAAATTTCTTAAGTCTGATCACACCACAACAAAGGACTGCTCAGATTGTAACAAGATATTTTATTATTCAACAGGACTCATGCAAAATGGTAGTCAGAAAATCTGAATTGTAGATCAAAATGAGCAATATCATTACGAATACAGAATTTTTTATCGCGGCGACTAACGGTCTATAAATAAACCTGACGTAGAAATAGTAAAACGCTAGTAACACCGACCAGAATGTGAAGAGCTAAGGAAAAACTACACGATCAAGTCGTGGATTGGATGTCCTAGGTTGGATGAGGTGGTCGACTAAGAGGATAATATTTATCGGTTATAATATAGTTACTATTTTTAACCGACAACGACAAAGTTAAGAGTTTTAATAGTCCCATGTTGATTTGGGACAAAAAAAAGAATGTGCCAACTGCGGTTCTTGCCTAGCATGTCGTAAAAGGCGACTAATGGTTTACGGGCTCTTGGGTATGTGACTGAGTAGGCGACGAGCTAGCCACTTGCACTCCTTTTTCACAGCTTTCCATCCAACCCAGCCCACTGTCCCATGTTGGTATGGGACTTAAAAAGAATATGCCAACTGTGGTTCTTGCCTAGCATGTCGTAAAAGGCGAGTAATGGTATATCGGGTTTTGGGTGTGTGATTGAGATGTAGGTGACAGGTTAGCCGCTTGTTACTACTTTTTCACAATTTTCCATCTAACCCAGCCCGGCTTTATTTTTGGCTGAATGTTGTTGAAGGGGCATGTTGCGCCTTTCACTCTGCCTACCCCTTCGGGGATTATGGGCGTGATGTTATGTATGAATGCTGGCTCCAGCATTGCAGTTCCTAAACAGAGTATAACGCTCGAACGAAGATTAAACCCGAAATGCGAGTATCAGCCCTGCATGCACAGGTCTCCGTTGGCCGGTTGACAATGCAAAATGTAAACTGCATCGTGCTATTATTGCGATGCGGCGATATGGGTGCGCACGACCGCGCTTGGGAGCTAAGCGATTAAGCGCTGGCGAGCGCTGTTATACCTAGAATAATTTGGTAGCCTAGATTTAGGTCAGAACGGAATTTGTTTGGGATGAAATAATAAACAGTTTTATCAGACAACTAACAATCCTCCAGTTTATATCCAGCTTGTGCTGTGGGTAGTAGGTGATAGATATACACATTTACATACATACAAATATACTATCTGCTATCCCCGAAGGGGTAAGCAGAGTCCAATAAAATAAAATTGAGCTGGGTCTAACCAAACTCTATTTCAACGTGGAGAAACATTGGTATTTTAAAATCTGCCAATAGCCTTTTAGAATGTGCTAGGTAAGGAACACATTCATTATATTTGAATTTAAGTTATTAAACCTTACAATGTCTGTGGTAGGACTAAGTCTCCCAATGTTTTCATTACATAGGAACATAGTAGATTTCTTCTTCAGCTCAATTTTTGTAAGACACTTCGCGGCGAAAGCAAAAGACCGTGGTTTGAATTCTGTCAAGAGCATTGTGGTCTGAAGCAGGCGTTCCTAAACTTCAAGATAACGGAACACCAATCAAATTTCTTTCACTTTATGGAACCCCTTAATAAATGATAGCAAATTACACTGAAATTTATATAAGAAATTTTTTTTTTAAAGATTTTGGCGGAATTCTGATGAAAATTCTATGGAAGGTTCTGCAGAACCCACTTTGGGAATCCCTGGTAAAATGGACCCTGACGAAAAAAAAAATTTCACGTTGATGTTAAAAGGCTTTTCAAGCGAAGGGCTTTTCAATGTTGAATCCGCTTGATGGTCGAAGACCGGCAATATGAAGTCAGCAGATGATCCCGGGGTCGCGCGCACGGTTTACCCAGCCACGGTCTCAGCTAAATGCTTCTCAGACGTCTTTTGTGTTAGACTTTTAGTAATCTGCTGTACTTCAACTTTTGACAGACTTATCTATTGGGGAATGTAGATTTATGTTGGTGTTGTTATTATGAAACTTGAGCTACAGGTATAATAGAATCGTGTGTGGTTATTGGAACTGACACCAATCAAATATTAGTATATACTGTTATGTATATGTACGTATTTATAAGCGCGATTAGGTAAAGGTATATATTTAGTATCGTCCTTTGCTTAGTTATCTAGATTTTTCTGTCGCTTGGTCAGTCCTTATATATCAAATGTTAACATTAAGATAAGGTCGTTAAGTTCTCTACATTGTTTAACGGATAAAAAAAATAAAAAATTGCATAATGGTCGATTGGTTATTTAAGACGTCAAGGAAACAAAAAATGTTTCTCATTCCAGCACTACATCGGCGAAACATTGTTTCCAAGGAATAGGAAAATTCCTTTTGACTTATCGACCTGTATATTAACCCGGATTGATAATGTCTTCATTCATTCGGGAAAAGCCACGGACAAAAACTAGTTTAGTTAACTTTCAAAATACGGCTTTAACTTATCGCAACAAAGATTAAATCATATCGTCCTTTAAACTTTCCTTTCTATTTAACTAGTTGGGGGTTTGACCTCCATCTTACTTTAATGCTGGCTGCGGGCGGAATCTAATTTAACGAGTAAATATGGAAGGAACGCTCTCAAAAATTAAGCAAGATGTTACATCTTTGTAATATAAGCGAATGGGTGTATTCAGATCTGAGAAAAAAAAGAAGTATGATAAAAAAATATTAACTCTTATAGAAACGCATTACCAACGAATACATACATAACATCACGCCCGCAATCCCCAAAGGGGTAGGCAGAGTCAAAGCAGACCAAAAATAAAATTGGGCTAGGTTAGATGGAAAATTGTTATAAGTAGTGATAAGTAACCAGCTCGTCGCCTACACGATCACACACCCAAAACCCGATATACCATTAGTCGCCTTTTACGACATGCTAGGCAAGTACCACAGTTGGTACAATCTTTTGAAGTGCCAGAACAACATGGGACATCGAGTTATACAATAAATGTAATTTTCCTTGCTGTTTCAAATAACGTCAAGTATTCCTCGATCTGGATTTTGAGAACTAAGTACAGATTTATACATTTGATCTTAAGGGAAAATGGATATGCAGCCATAATCCTATCTGTCTAGTTTCCCCATAAAGAGTTACGAAGGTCAAATGTAATAACCAGACTCGCTGAACCATGGATGGGTCCTTGGGTGGCCTGAACGGATCCCGACTAAGTATAATAACGCTAGGAAGATGATGATTGAAGAATCTTTCTTACAAAAAGATTAGACGCCGTGGGTCCCGACCCCCACGACCCTCTATGGCCCCTGAGTCCGCACACATATCCATTTCTTCAACAATTACAGCAGACGTATGAAAGTTGCATACATTTGCAAATAATCTCTCAAACTCAAGGTTGCTAGCGTTTCTAGAGAAACCTAGGTAACCTATTCTTGGTCTACGTAAGGTTTCTTAACATCTGTAAATAAATAACATTATGGCTTTACCTACATAGACAGGTATGTAGGTTAGCTTCCACTGTCGTTTATAAAAAAAAAACAAAGGGTTTATTTAATTTATTTTTCAAGCTTACTTGTGCTTAATTTCTTTATCTATTTAACTGTCTAAAAAGCATCTCGTGCTAATATGATATGTTAAACACAGATTTATAATATTGTATTCACCCTCCTATTACAAAAAAAAACTCAGCAAAACTCTACTACTTTTTTCAGCACAAAAACATATAAAAAAATGTCTCAGCGAACAATGTACATAATGTTGTTTGTACACACCAATCCCACTTACATCTCATAAATACTGGACTCTACACTGTAGAGCCGTAATCATACGATACGGGTATCTGCCAGCCGAAAATTGGCAAAGATGCAAATTGAGCGCACCGCCGGCAGAACAAAATCGCTCTACATTTCACTTTGTTAATCATCGTAATGAATGCATTGTAAAAGAAACCAAGATATACGAACAAATTTAAATAAATTTTGAATGTCGGCATTTTTTTAATAAGTTTAACCCGCAAACAGGATGCATGGTGAAAAGGACTCTACGATAGAGTTATTTACGTAGCACGCACAACGGAATAAATAAACCATGAAACCATTTTTCATTAATCATAAAATAAAACAAACAAAAATGTAATTGTTCTACACTATTGCAATATGCACTCACTCTATGCCTTTTATAATATTTCACCAATTATTATTAATAAAGATTATAGATATCTGTACAAACTGAAGAATTCAAATGCCACACAATCAACTCGAATCAAATCGCTCTACATTCCTCTTCATTTGTCCCATAATGAACCATTCATTTAAATTTGGCTTTACGACCGTGAGCGTAATTGTGGCTGTGATTAATTTATTGTTCGGACACCAAACAAACTTCGCAATGATTTATTGTAACAAACATAAAAGTAATCTGTAGGTAGAGTCGACTCTAGTAGATTTGGATAAAAAACTCATTCCAATTGTCTATTTTTGCTTCAGATTTATTGTATAATCTTTCATTTTGACGATATTTCATCAAATGTAAAAAAATATGGTCACGATATAAAATAAGTGAGAATTAAATAAGTTTACCCAATATACTGCGCAGAATATCAAGTTTGCTTTACGCAGTTGTTCTATAAAACTAAATAAATATTTAAATCCATTAACATGATAGAGTCAACAAGTTGTAGAATCGCCTAAAAAGGCTTATCAATGTAAACTATGCAAATTAGGAACTCGTTAACAAGATCTCAATGCTCTACAAATATAGAATCTTGTAGAGCTACTTTTAAACAAAAAAAGATTTCATCTCAAACATTGCCAATGTTATCAATTCGTTAATCCACGACCTCCGATTATACTAGGTAAACTTGATAACAGATAACACCTAGCCCCGAAAAGAACGGGCTCGCGTTTTGAATTTCGAACGCCGGGGCTCAGTGTTCATCCGACCGCGGCGGAGAACGGACGTGTTGCGGCGCGCGTTAAAAAATATACGCGCCTCTGCAAGGAGGCGGAAACGGTCTCGTGTCTCGAATAGTGATTATAGGGAACAATAGTCGGTGTTCAGATGAAAATGGTGACAGAAAACAATAGATTGATACGTAATAGTAATAGTGATTATTAGTTACCTTGTGAGGTTCGGATTGAAGTTTTGGATTCAAGTGGAGCGTTTAACGTCAGTTTGGATATAAACTGTGTTTGTTGCGAAAGGATTCACAAAACGACGTTTAGTTTAATGACTTGACGTAAACTATCTTAATTGACATAACAATGGGATTCTTATGTTAATCTAATTCAAAAAAGTCAGTGTTTAGTGTTTTCAAAAAAGTGGTTCAAAATGTTGGCTGTAAAGAATTTCTTTATGCCAGAAAAGAGGGTTGATTCACCCAGGTTTTCGAGGATGCCAGAGGCCCTAATGAGGTCCATTAGGAGGAGGTCCTTAAGGGTCAAGAGGACCAAGTCCCTGGTGCTTGTGAACGAGAAGCGGAAGTCCGGTGAGTGGTAGTGTATGAGATGCAAGATAATGACGTCGTCTGATAGTTTTAATGAGAGTTTACGTCACGAACGCGAATTGTATCTAATGGGTGACTTTTTCTTAATAACTAAACAATAGGTTTGTGGAGTTATCTCGGAACTGACTAATTAACTAATTAAAATAAGAGCTTAGATGAATTGTGAGAAATATATATTTAGTTACTAGCTTCTGCCCGCGGCTTTTTTTGCGTTGTACATCAATAAAAAATAGATTATGTGTTTTTCTAATATATAAGTTATACTTTTGTAAAGTTGCATTATAATCCATGCAGTACTTTTAGCATGCAAGAGTAACAAACATTTACACATCCATACTAACTTTCGCGTTTATAATATTAGTAAGATTTCATTTGGTTTCTGATTGAAATCCATCAAATACACATTTTTATTGCAACTTCAATTTGCAATGAAAACTAAGCATTGAGGGAACATGGTTAATTAAATTTATATAATCGTACGAAGTTTTGGTTGTTTCATGCGCAATAATTTTTATACGACAATTCTTAATTGAAAATCGCCTTATTAAAAATACCTTGTAGGTATTTTTATGAATAAATAAAAACCAAAACAGCTGGCCTATTCAAATATTAAAATATCTGGATAAACATAAATTTTCTCTTGGTAGACATTTCAAATTCCCAGTTGATGGGAGTTCAAATAATGTGGGTTGTCAATCTTAAATAGCTAAAAAGTAGGATAATAATAGTCCGAGCTAAGTAATTTAACCCAAAATATATGTAAACGGGGGTTGTATTCGAATGAAATTCAGGTTCAAAATCCGGGATTAATTTCTTCAGTGTGCTATATTGCTTAATTCTAATATATTAAAACTAATAATAAATACCTACTAGATTGACATTAAGCTTGACATTGACCGGTGGTAGCTCAATAGTAAGGACACGCGCCTCTTAACCGAGGAGTGCGGGTTCAAACCCGGGCACATACCTCTGAATTTTTCAAATCTATGTTCGTATTTATACCACTATCTCGACGGAGAGGGAAACCATCGTAATGAAACCTGCAAATTCAAACAACTTTGTATTTGTAAACATGATCCAAAAATTGTCCGATTCCCCTATCTTAGGGTAACGAAGGTCAGATCGGCAGTCGTTCCAATGTAATTACCAGACTCGCGAAATCCTGGATCATGGTCTAAGCGGACCCCTTCTAAGCGCGGGACGTAACGTTAGGAAGATGATGAGATTGACATAAAGCTCTGAACAACTTTATTGTACATTATGTGTAACGATTTGAAATACGAGTACATGTATGTATATACATGTACTCGTATTTCAAATCATTTAGCATATAGGACCCGTGACTGAAACATAAAATCCAAATATGGAACACATTTACGTCACAAAAGTAGCAATAATTTTTTTTTCCTTGGTGTGTAATAAAATTATTTATTTTTAATCGCAACTTCTTTGTCTTTTTACTCAAAAAAGTGTAATTATCTTTACAAAAAATATTTCCAGTACCATGAATAGCTTTTTTATATAATCGAAAACTACGCCAAAAGAATTCATAATTATTCTATTAAAACGTAGGTACTCGATTGACGGCATATTGTATAAAAACTTGTTGTATTTAACATATGGACGATTACGTCATCGTCCGTGCCAATAAGAATATCTACAAGTATATATGAGGATAAACCTTATAAACAGATCGAAACGATCGCTTTATGTACATAATATATATACCAATCTCTATTATTGGTATATTATGTACATAAGGCGATCGTTACAATTATTATATAATTTAAGCTACTGTCCACCTTTGTCACTAGGGGAATCCGCCAAATTCGATCAGGGTTCAAAGTTATTTAAATAAATCTATACTTATAATAAATCTGTGGAGAGGTCAATTCTGTACATGAAATATATTTTCAAAATAACTATCAGGGGGTGATTAGTGATCGATACTGATGCCAAAAATGCAATCAGTTAAATTTTTGTCTGTCTGTCTGTCTGTCTGTCTGTATGTTCCTTATAGAAACAAAAACTACTCGACGGATTTTAACGAAACTTGGTACAATTATTCTTCATACTCCTGGGCAGGTTATAGTATACTTTTCATCACGCTACAATCAATAGGAGCAGAGTAGTGAAGGGAAATGTTGGGAAAACGGGAGAAGGTACTCCATTTTTTAAACTTCCGTCGCGTGTGCACCCTTAATGGTTAAAGTTACATAGAAATCATGTATGACGGAAATAGTCTTTATAATATTAACCATAAACGCGGGTGACACCGCTAGCACAGCTAGTAATAAATAAAATTCTTCAGACTTACACTACCAATTCCCTAGTCCCAAACTAAGCTTATGCTTGTGCTATGGATACTAGGTGGACGGATAGACATACTTAAATACGTTTATAAACATCCATGACTCGAGTACAAATGTCCATGTTCATCACACGAAACATTTGCCCCTAGCGGGATTCGAACCCGCAACCCTTGGTCTCATGGCCAGGGTCTCTGACCACTCGACCAACGGGCCTGTCGGAATATACAGATTTCCTCATGAAGTTTACCTTGACTGTAAAGCTAGTTAAATAGAAACATACTTGAATCAAAAACAACATTAAAGTACATGCCAAGATATAAATAAATAATAAATAAATAAATACATATCAGACTACATCACATACGGATGTTACAGTTATCAGAATCAACAGTGGTATTACAAATATATACTTAAATATTGGATATTAACACCCAGACACAGAACAAATACTAGTATTCATCATACGAATGTTTGTCCAGGGTGGGGATCGAACCTATAACTCTTGGCGCATGGGGCAGGGTCACTACCGAATGCGCCATCGAGTCAGTCAACCAAAAGTCAAGTAGATATACACACTTTCATCCCAATCATACGTAATTGATATTCTTGTTGAATCCACCTATCATTTTAAATACACCGACAAAAATAACTAAATTGTATATTTTCTCAGTAAGTTTACCAACGCACGCCATTACGTAATACCATTGTTAAATACTAGTTGTAAGTACTAAGAGAATTAAACACTACCTATTATTCTAATAAGTAAGCCCGATCGATGAACGAATAACACGCGAAGTGCTGGAGTTATTTAAACAGTTTGTGTTAGTGAAAACCTTGTCGGTCTTAGGGCATAGTTGTAATTTTTTATAGTTAACACAGTAATACAATGTTCTACAATCAAAGACAATCTAGTGACGTACAGTTCGGTTTTTTAGGTAGCATAAGACCTTGGATTCTTTGAGACCATGGTCCTGAGGAAATCAAAAATTTGCCCCTCCTGGCTAGTCAGGCCTCCAGCAGTGATATCGACTATAAGTATACCTATCTCTCTTTGACTACCTAGAAATATAGAATAATAGAATTTTACTAAGAGTCTCTATATTAGTAAAATTCTTCGTGTGACCTCTTCCTTGCCGGAGTCCGCTTTGGACACGATCATAGATTGGGCAAATCCAGCTTAATTACATTTAACGAGCTAAATCCAAAATCATAGTCTAAAACAGGGTTTCTCAAACTTATGGCTCCACGTACCCCTTGTAAAGTCTCCAGAGGACGGCGAACCCCTAAAGAGTAGGTTCAGATCAGACAGTACGTTCAGTAGCGCGCCCGCCGCCAATTGTCGCATTACGTAAATCTTCCCGCGAAACCCCCATGATCGAATGGCGAACCCCTAGGGGTTTGCGTACTCCCCTTTGAGAAACGCTGGTCTAAAAGAACCCCGAAAACAAAATGAATATTACCCAAGATAGATGAAAAAAAAGCAATAAGATTACTACTATATCCAACCGATGTGAACATGCGTTATTTGCAACTCTCACTTTTTGCAATGTCGCACTTTCCATCAATATGTTGTCAACATAACATGTTTTTAGACGTCGCTAACTGAGCATAAATTTCGCTTCACATTAACACGTTCACAGCTCACTGCGTCGGCTCTTGGGTTAACTTAAAATTGCGCCATGACTTAGCAAAAATGACTAAGATCGAGTGAGCCGTTATGTGCTAGCGTGACACCTTTCGGAGTGCGCGAACACTTATTAAAGAAGTTAGTTAACACATCCAGCGCTTTGAACTGAGTTGCCGATGAGGTAGGAATTGCAATTAAGCAGCATTTTTTTGCTGAATCCAGCAGAGCTAAAATTATGCTAGGCCTAGCTGGATTCCTGGATTCAGCATTGCAATCCCTATTTGCTGCCCAACACAGTGTTACATGTCTAATGCTCTGCGAACATTATCTTATGTCATTTTCGCTAACAAAATCAGCGTTTTCATCTCCACCGCTGTGTTTGGTTGTAGAAATCTCGTGCATAATTCATTGCACGAATTTCTGCGATAATACCCAGTAATGGATCGCATTTAGCATGCCGTTTGCCTCACAAATAGTTCCGCAACTGAAACGGCAATGAAACGGCAAATTACAATAGATCTGCAAGTCTAACGTTGTTATCTTGTTAAACGTTGGAAATAAACTTGGCAATTATTGGTTCTTGTCTTATCTCTTTTGTTTTTAGCAGTTCAGGTGACATTTTCTGAGATATTATTAGTTATTAGGTTTTTCCCGCGGTTCCGGTCGCGTGGGATTCGATTTGTCAGAGACTCGTTTCATGCGTCCGTTGGGTTTTATTTTTTTTTTCAGAAGAAAAAGTAGCCTTTGTCGCAGGGTTCATACTTTAAGTATGCCAAAATTCATGGCAATCAGTGCACGAAAATCTGATGGACAGAGACTTAGTCCTTCAATTTAGTGCACCTATGTAGGTACTCTACGAGGCTATCTACATATATTAAACATACGGTTATCGTATACAGCGCAAATTTGAGTCAGACCTGACTCTAACTCAAATTTGCGCTATGGCCGATGACTCACTGACACTGCGCCGGCTCTGGAGCCGGCGTAGTGTGTCGGCAAAAGATTTACGAGTTACGCCAAATTTTCAAACAAAGAACAGATTTTGTTTTGACTATAATACTGGCCTGTATTGTTGTGTATTTTTTTAATTTGTAGAAAAATAAATCACGTGCAAGCTGCCAGCATTTTATAGGTCACAACATATGGCAAGAAGTTCTGTAGGTACGGCTATAGAAGTAGCTAGACATATTAGTTCTTATGGCTTAAGCAATAAAGGTGCAGCGTTCAGCTACTTAAGCTGCTGTATGTACCAGTATGGTTTATGACCGGGGTTTATAACATAACACTTTTATGGCGGAACGTCAAGTGCAATATTTGCCTGACACAGTTCTCATCGGAAGAGAATTTATTGGATGTTACATAGTCGGGTTACATCTAATTTTTATTCTTCAAGAGATAAGGTAGCGGCAAGAATATAAAATCAGTAAAAAAAAAATATATAGACTCTACATACTTTAATAACAATTATTAGTGAAACTGGCGGATGTTTACTTATATTATAAATAAAAAAGTATGTTTTTCTTATTTATGTTTTTCTTATTTTCCGTTGTAATAGAGACTTGCGTCCATGTTTTTTTTTATTACAAGTAGTTGCCTTTAACGACATGCGCTAGACAAAGAACGCAATTATTGATTTGATAGAGTTTCTATCTAATTCCCAAAGCAATGAAATTATCTTATAACTATAGAAGATATAGAAATACTCTTTGAACGAACGGAAGAAGCTTATATAGAGAGTTAGTTTTTGATATTCGGAGTTGTTTTTATTTGAAACTTCCAACATAACTTTTAATTTAACGTTACATCTGTGTATTTTATGAGAAAAAAACTAATTAGTATATATTTCGGTCTACACATCCACTTACGCATGAGATGAGAAGGTGTCAGAATGTTATCTGTCATCTCTATCAGATAGAGCCCCGTCAAGACCAATAAAAAATTAAAGTTTCTTATCTAGAAATTAATTAATCAAACAAGCGCATTAAACTTTACATGTGATTTAATTTTGGTTGATTCGCTTTAATTTTTTTATTTATTTTCATGGTCGAAGCAAATTATTGAAGTTAAATACTATTATAGAAGCTGTCTATCAATAATGTTACATATCATGAATATTTGAATGATTGTAATGAAAGTAAGTACGCTAAAAGTTGTGATTCCTAAAATAATGCATATACTACATTTTATCACTTATACTTGCAAGGTCTTTTGTCTGTAACATACCTAGTTTCCCTTAGGTAGAGTCGCAGGTAAGGCAAAGCAAGTTGTTGCCGACGCTGGCCTCATTACTTTTATATTAATACTTTTTGTACCTTTCTTTTTTGTATTCAAGTTTAGAATTAAAATTTTATTTTGATATAAAGTACCTATTATTTTTCTAGCAGTCTCTTTACAAATATACGTCTGTTCACACCTTGGCAGTCTTTATCATATGTATTGTATGACATACATAACATCACGCCCATAATCCCCGAAGGGGTAGGCAGAGTCAAAGGGGCAGCATGCCCCTTCAACCACATTCAGCCAAAAATAAAGCCGGGCTGGGTTAGATGGAAAATTGTGAAAAGGCAGTGACAAGCGGCTAACCTGTCGCCCACACAATCACACACCCAATACCGGATATTCTATATATTCTTGTCTATTGTATAACATTACATTGATAATAGTATATTGAATAGTTAATAGTCTTAGTACTAGATACAATAAATTAAACAAACGACAACTTAAAATTTTATTTAATGTAGAGTTCGTTATTACTATTACAAGTTTTCAAATGTTATAACAACCACAACTATTGATACCGACTCTAACAATAAATTGCGAAACTTCAAAAATGACAATACAATTGAATATAATTAATTTCAGGACTATTATAAGAATCGCGAGCTTTAAATATTTGGCTCTCCAAAATTACGATGAGTGAAAGCCCTTTATTGAAGGGTATTTTTATGCATCGAAGGGCGTAGTGCCATAGTACTGCTGCCCTGCACCTCGAGGCTCTGAAGGGCAGACAGGGTACCGACCTTCGTCTAGAATTCTAGACTTCAGTAACTCATAACAGAGATGAAGTGGTTCAAATAGGCTCAAAGTAATACAGTCTTCGGTTATAGGTGAATCGCTGCCCTTTCAATGACCTTGTAATAGAATTCAATTGAGATTTAAAATAATTTGATTTTATAGTTTATTGCGTTCGTTTTCGACTGCGGTTTATCTTAATGGTGTGAATATAAATGTATTCAAATATATCGTACGTAAATATTTGGTTGAAATTAGGAAAACCTAAATAACAAATTGGTATATCTAGAGTAACTATAGTTTTTAAAAAGATTTTATCCTCATAAAAATTATTTAGTCCGTAGATTATCAAAAAATATTAAATACACATTTCACTTTAACAGATACTCGAAAAATTACAAAGATACAGCGCTTCATAGATCTGAAATTTAGCGCTTTATGTCACTTGGACGGTAAAATTTTAGACATCTAGTGACGTCACGCGGTACTTTAAAGCGCTGTATCTTCATCATATTTAGTTTGTTGAACAAAATAAAAAATACGAAACTTTTTTGATAATAATTTGCCTTGTTGATGAAGAACGTATTACAGGCGTGATGGTATGTATGTGTGTATATGAGGTAATTAATGTAGTTAGTGTTTAAAAAAAACAGACGAATTGAGAACCTCCTCCTTTTTTTTGAAGTTGGTTAAAAATGATCTGAATACTAATCATTGTATCATGTAAGAAAAAATATAAAATGATCAGTACCTAGAACCATTTATAAGATGGATCACAAATACCACGACCGTTGTAATAAAATCCAATGGAACATATTATTACACCCTAAGGTGACTCTAAATCGAATTCACCCCTGCATTTTTCGAGGGCGGTTAAAGTGTAAGTTAATTGGACAAACCAACTAATCAATGCTGAGGCGAGGTTATTAAAATTAATTAAGTCGAATGCTAGTAAAAATGATAGAATGTTGGACCAATGGCTCTTGGCACGTGACCGTTTGAACGGACTTAGCAATAGGGCTGCCACATTGGATTTAATGAAAATATAAATAATTATTTTTTTTGTAAAGGGCGCAGTTGTGTTTCATGTCCAGGAATTCATCGATGTAGTGTACAATATTTTAATGCACACATCTTAAATTATAAAAAAAAATATATTCTAATTTTAATGTGATCAATAATAGTTTAATTACAACTCTTATTTTTTATTTAGCTTGATTAAATTTCAATAAAAACATTCATTCGTTTAACTTAATAAAACGATAACCCACATTACATTTCGCTCCAAAAAGAAAATTAGTGGTCTAAGCTGTTTAGTGCCAAGTACCTGTCTTTGACAGCCCTGGCCACCCCCGGCAGGTGAGGGCGCCACTGTAACGTAAAGTGTGGCATTTACAACCGCCAGGTGATTGCTAATTGGCCACCGCTGCTGGGGTTGCCAGCGTTTACGACGCATTCGATCCTATTTCAACCCTCGACCTTCGATGGTGAATAATTAACTAGATTACACGTGCCATAATATCAAATCGTAGCAAAAAGGCTAATCGAAATCGGTTTAGAAAAAAATGTCTTTGTTTTTTTTTAAAGTAGATATGTCAAACGAATGCGTATATTTTTAAAGTTATATAGTTACACATTACAACTTGGAATATTTATTAAATTATAGAAGTGAAATGTCAAATACCTAAAAAAAATAAAAAAGATATTAACTAGGATATTAATTTACATACTTTTAATATTATTTTGAATTTATTTAATAATTAATAATGTCCAATAGCGCTAAAGTATACCTATTTCATTATCAATAGAACTTTTATTACCAAATAAGCTTAAAATTCGTATTTCAATAACGTCATCATTAGTTAATAGTTTAAAATTCTTTAGCGGCATAATTTTACAGTTATGTTACAATACCTCCGATCTAGATTATTACATCTATTTATCAACCAGCTAAAATATCAATCTCAATATTCTTATCAAAGAAGTACTATTGTATTAAATGCCTCTTAGGCTCATCCAGGAGTAGCCTATAGCAATCAATGCAAACTGGTTGATCAGATAGGTCTCCGTTATTAAGTAAACACACCGAATTGCTCTGGCTTCGCGCCCGGTGTATGTAATACCCGGCTTGGGTCTACGCCAAATGGGAAGGCTCAGATATCCAGCTGAATGAGATGAGCTACATGGAAACCTCTATCCATGATGGCTATCAGCACCACTTGCTAGTATTATATGAACCAGTCATTTTTCACATGTAATTTCCACCTGTCTCCGAATTCCAAAGCATGGTTTTATCAGAATGATGAATCGTCTCTTGGTTTTTAATATGTTGTTCGGTGATTTGTTATTTTTGTTGTTTATTTATGGTTTGGATCGTTTGTGCCTGTTCTTGCATTTAAAGTGCATTGAATTACTAACAGTTTGGTTCGGGGCATAAAAGAATCCGCAACTTTGATGCAAGAGTAATTTACGAAATCATTATTTCGCAATCAATTTTCAATTTGAGGATCGGAGGTTTCATGCTATTCCGAGTAATTTTTTTTTATATTATCATGATAATGATCGTCATTTTCCACCTAACCGAAGGTTTTAGGAGCTTATTGTTAAATGGAATTTTCGTACCCTTTCGGGGATTGCTGCCGTGTTGTTATGTATGTACGATCTTGCTACAAAACATAGTTTTAAATTATATTAAGATCATATATACATAACCCAGCTGCACCATTACAATCCTCATTTACATATATTATTTGAATGCATTTCTGAACTAGATATTAGATTAGTCCTACTTTAGCAGACCTAAAACAATAGACCTGCATGAATCTAATCAGAATGCAGTTAAATGAATACTGCACATTGTTACTGCTTCAGAAAACACGTTTGACCCAATTCGGGGTGATGTGGGTCACTTCAATCCGAAGGGGATTACATGCTCCATTACCTTTTTATGGCGGTAATAATCTGATAGAATAGTGGCGGAGACAATGGGTTATGGGAGGTTAAGGGTTTAGTAGAAGTGTTTGTTGCGAATCTTTATCTTAGTGGCCTCTGTTGAGGCTGTGAACAGAAGGAATTATTGAACGTGTTTTGGTAGTGAAAATTGTTGTGTACTGGATTCCATGCTACTATATCATATTATAGCAGTATTTTGAGAGACTGTAGTAAAACCATTAGAAGTACATAGTAGAAATTAGATTTATCCCAATTCCACAATTGACAAGCTCGATGGCGCATTCGGTAGTGACCCTGCCCTATGCGCCAAGAGTTGTGGGTTCGATCCCCACCCAGGACAAATATTAACACCCAGACACAGAACAACCACAAGTATTCATCACACGAATACTTGAGTTTGTTCTGTGTCTGGGTGTTAATATTCAATGTTTAAGTGATGACTGATATCCGTAACACAAGTGCTTAAGCTACTTACTTCGGAGTCAGATCAATGTATGCGATGTTGTCGAATATTTATTTATAAAATTCCATATCTTGCCTAAATCAGCGTAGAGTTTCTAAGTACAAAATAATGTCACAGCAAGAATACGTTAAATCAATCTAAATTCCGGGACACGTTTGCCGCAACGCTTAAATTTCAAAATTTATTTCACTCTTACACATTTTGTGCGAAAACTCACTTCACTTCATTTCAACGCCAATGAGGTAGAATTTCATTGTCGTTTGAAATGTCCAGCTAGATTTTCTCTGTCCCATTTGGCACTCGCTCCCGATTAGAACCTTGACCGTAACTTGGATCTTTTTCAAATTCGTCTCCAACAACATAGAAGAATCTTTTCAAGGTCTCATTCCGAAACTCATTGGGCATTCATTTATGCTTAGAATTTAAAACTGCATAGCTTTGACCTTGAATGTTTTCTTACGAACGATTGCCAAGTTTCATTGTTTCTTTTGGTAATTACTTTCTCTGCTGTTATTTATTGCTTGGCATTGCAATTTTTTTAACATAAACTAAAAACTAAACTAGCTTCACACCATTACACTAAGGCAGTGGTTCCGAACCTAGGGGTAATTACCCTTGCGGGGGTAAATCAGCTATTATCTTGGAGGTAATTTAAGACCTAAACTAATAAAATACCTATCTAAATAGTTAAAATAAAAAAATATAGATCGCTGCTTAGCAAGTACCTACCGCACGTGGCATCTCTTTCTTGCTGTATTTTTAAGCAGGCGGGGGCAGAAGAGCAAGTAAAATTTTAACATTCAGTTTTTCCAAAAGGTTATATGGGTAATGGTACTAAGAAGATTAGGAACCCCTGCCCTAGGGGGTATGCAGAAAGAACCAAACGCCATACGACACATTCCATACATATTCTTGAACAAATTTTAGAAAATATGTAGTACTCCGGTATAGATAGATAGATACCGATGCCTTCTAAACACCTTATACAGTTCATCAATTGTTGGAAAATCTTCTTACAAACATGGGATAACGTGCATCAAATAAAGTAACGGGAAAAGCATGACTATTAGATAAAGCACACTATCCAAATTGAAAAAGTTTCGCGTGGTTGGCGAGGTCATAATAAATTCATTTAATGTCGGCTCCTGAGAATACGGGCTCGGACACAGGCGTCAGCGGTATGACGTTTCGCTGTAATATGATAAAACGAGAAAAACTTAAGGAATTTAAGGGAATATAAATTGGCTTGGAGTAAAAAGATATCAAAAAAGGTAAAAACAAAGAAAAAATTAAAACTAATGGGATTTTGAGAAATAAAAGGTGGCTTGAAGTTAACAAAACATTAAAAACTTAAGAACACGAAAAAATTAAGGGGGGGCAGGTGAAATATTTATATTTAATTAAAGGTAGATTGTCTTGGACTAATCATAAGCTTTCGTATATGTCTTTCGTAATCCCTTTGTAAACCTTTCCTTATTAAAGATAGACTTTTGCAATTTTTTTATATTTTAGATGACTATTCATTCTCCATATTAAGGTACCGTCGCATATTTTCGTCATGTTCCCATTTTTGTACTGTCCCTTTTCTGTCAAGAATATTTTTTGATTGTCAGTTTTCTTGCGTCTATTTTCTGTCGCGTCAGTGCGCTTTTGGGCCAGTCCCGATCCCCAGGCGTTTCTCCAATTTATTGGGGTCAGCGGAACCCGGCGCCCACGATATTGAGAAAAGGTACCGCATTCGGCACCCGTCATATGTTTCACCCGGATCACCGGGGAGTCGTTCCCGTGTAGAGTATACGTAAATATGCTTCGGCCAATATGGTTTTTGGCAAACCTTTTTACGGGGGAAGTAACCGGATCTTGTAATGTGTTTTGGCCACATATACATGCCTTTGTTGGTGTAAATAGTTCTAATAATTCTAAATAAAAAAATACCAATAAAAATAAAGATTATTTTAATTTACAGTTAAAGTAAATGGTTCGAGCAGACTAAATTTGTAAATTTTATTCAGGCTGTAGTTTTAATGATTTCATTTTTAAAGGGCCAAAATAGTGTACCTACTGTAAATATTTATAAATAGGTATGTGTCAGTACAAAGAACTAAGAAAATCAAATAAGCGCTATTAGTTCCAGGCATTTTACAAACATACGAACACAATTTGCACTCTAATATAAGTGTAGTGTAGATAACGGTAAGGGAACTCCTTTCTGACGTAAGGCACCGCTCATATGGTGAATTCACCTTATTCGTCTTAGGGGTCAAAAGAGGATGTGTAAGTTTTCTTGAATTATATTCTAAACAGAAAGCAGACGGCTAAGAGACGTTATGAACTTAAGGTCTGAAGATATTGGCAAAAAAAAGTAAAAAGTTTTTTTTTTTTTTTGTCAATATGAAAAAAAATGTTTATTGTAAATGAAAATCTGATAATGCCGAAAAATATTATTGTCTAAAACCACTCAGTCCCTTAGTTGTTAGTAATTAAGGTGATATATAAAAATCTATATGTAAATATAGGTAAATGGTTCTAATACATTCCCTATAAGAATCTTAGAAAGTTAGATAAAATATTAAGTCTCAGCACATATGTAATTACGATAATGATAAAGTGAATCACTCAGAGTAACTCCCAGCCTTTTTAGGCACTTTGGTCACAGAATATGAATGACTCACTCCACACGACATTGAAGTCTGGTAGCCACGAGACTGGTCTGTGACCTTATGTGTCCTCAAGAGCATCTGTTATTGTGACTTATCTGTTTCTGTTTTTTATTCAATGACATCATGTTTTTATTCAGTTACCAATAAGGCAATTTCAATGTAATTACATACTCGTTCAGTCCAAAGCATTAAAGAAAACATGTGTGACAAATATTTAATATCGTGAAATATAAGTGCACTTAACCTTATTAATTATATTTTAGTATTACTCAATATTGATATCGAAATAATTCTTTCATTGACTTTTAAAATGGATTAACTGACATAAAATAGTCATAAAAGCAGTTCTCATTGCCAAAATTAAATCACGATTTTTGTATCTACGTACCTACTTACTACGCTACGGTACAGACTATAAAAATTAAAAACTGTTACAATGCTGGCCACTAAAAACTGAGGCGTTTTACCGTGACGGGTTAAAAAGTAATATAAAACAGTGGCACCATAACGGGCGTTCCAATTTTAAAAAGTTAAAAAACAGAAGCGGCAAGGAAAATGCAGCTTGAAAATGGAATGGCTGGAATAGGGCTACTACCTAATTTTCCACGAAAATCCTTTTTTTGCTATTTACCTAATCTTTTATTTATAAGTTAAGAGTTTGTAGGAATATAATACGTGATGTCATGGTATTTTGATGCGAAATGCTAACTAGTCACTAGACCTCATCAAATTATAGCAAGTCTTGCACTGTGAGTAACCTCTGAGATCATATCACAATTACCTAGCATAGCACACTGCTAAATAAAAATAAGACGTTTTAAATTCAAGCTCAATTCATAATTCGTTTGCTTTGTAGATATTTTACGTTGTAGTACAGTCACTTTGATAATAGCACGCAAACTATTAGAAACCCCACGTATAATGAATAGAATTTTTACCGCTCAAAATGTTTGCGACTAGCGACCTGTAATGGGAAAGAACGATAAATAACCTTTACCGGCTTGGCAGTTAATAGGGCAATTATTTAGTGTAAAAATCGATGTAAACCTCCCGGTAGCAGCCCTGCGGACCAATCGGAAAAGCCATTTGCCCGCGGTTGGGGCTGACAACTGACCCACTTTCAGCGCTCCTTTTTTCGCCACAATGCAATCTTGTTAGGTCGCGAGGCGAAGGAAATGCACTAGCGCAGCCTAGCGGTGCACAGCAAATAATATCTTTGCTTGGTATTCATTTTATGAAAAAAAATCGACGACGCACAATAAAAGAAATACTAACGAATACGTTTTACGGCTTCTGTTGACATTGAAATCACCTTTCATTCAGCCAGTGGGTAGCAAAACCATTAGTGGCGGTTTTTGCGAGTTAGTGTTGAATAATCGATTATTTATTTGTCGTAATCGAATCCTATACAATTGAGAAACAAATATTCCTATGCGTATATTAATTAAAACTTGAATGAAGAAAAAGCTAGAAATATACGTACCTACTTATTCTTTGTAAACTGATCATTACTAATTGTATTATTAATTGGAAAAGTGTATTAAACAAGAAGAATTATTTTGCAGAAAAGCAGAGTACCGATTCGCTTCTATTGTTATAACGTCTTTTTTTTTATTTAAGGCAACGTCTAGCCATTTCACTGCGTTGTGCCAAAACAGAAAAAAAAAAATGCGGCTTCAACCCGCATTTTTACATTTCTTTCATGTTTTAGCTAATGGATACCATAATAATAATGAACTTTTGTAATAATTTTAATTTACTGAGTGGAGTGCAGCTCCCGTCGACACGAATAGCATTTCCATGCAAATGTGCGAAACATTTACGCCAGTATGTGTTGATTATCTGTTTAGGTATTAGGTTTCGTTTTATTCCTAGTGTCGAAACAAACATAGCACTCAGTTGTGTTGATATATGTTGTGAAAAATATATACGGTCGAATTAAGAACCTCCTCCTTTTTGATGCAAAAATCTTGTTCCATTAATACCTAAAATAAAAAAAAATTAAATCTATAGCTGGAAAATTTGAGTGCCAGTTATTATTACAGCTAACTTTAGACTTACGTATCGTTAAGTTTTAAATTTGGAATCCGTTTCAAATACCTTTCATGTAACGTGTTTTTTAAGCATTTGATACGATAATTTAAACGTTGTAGTTTAGTAAACGTTATGGCTAACACCGAAGAAATATTTGCATCAACTCATTAATAAAGACGTAGCTAATTGCGTCAGCTCATTGAGTTAACTGAAAATTGCGCCATAGTACTGCAAATATGCGGATACATATATCAAAATTGGAGACGTGTAGTGTGTCAATATAATTCATCAATGAAGGCCGATGACCCATTCAGCTTATTCAAGGCGTCAAACATAATTGAGCGTCCATTCGTCCATTCATACGTGTAGCAGTTATGCGTCTTGTGATTTGTGCGAATGTGATCGCTCTGAACAAACTGTAATAAAGCGACCGGAGACCGAATTGGACAATAACTCAGTAATGCTTGAGTTAAGTCAGAGCAGTGAGTTAAACAACTTATAACTCAACATTACGCCATATAACCCAGCACTATTTTTTTGGCTGAATGTGGTTAAATGGGCTTGCTGCCCTTTTAACTCGTGTCTACTCCTTAGGGGATTACGGGCGTGAAGTTATTTATGTATGTATTTCGCTATCTAAATACATATTATTTATATATATAAAATGGATATGCTGAGTAAGTCTGACTGGCTCATTGATTCAGACTGTAAACGATGAATGGCGCAATTAGTGTTTTGGTTTGGTTCTCTGAATTCCCATAGTTTTATAAATCAAGGTTGTCAATTGAGTCATCTGTCAAAATAAAAATATTTCAAGATAATAATATAGGTGCTTGTGCTATTCAGTAGGGTAGTACCTAACTATTCAGTAATCTGTGCTTGGGCTTTCATAAATTTCATTCGGTTTGAATTTGTAGTCAATAAAAGTGATAAGTTTGAAAACGATTTATGGTGCTTGTTCAATGGCACAAAAGGTTCAATAACATTGCACTGCATTTTTGCGACTAACTCACTTTGTATCTTTGACTGGCCCGTTGGTCAAGTGGTAAGAGACCCTGGCTACAAAACCAAGGGTCGCGGTTTCGAATCCCGCTAGGGGCAAATGTTTCGTGTGATGAACATGGACATTTGTACTCGAGGCATAGATGTTTATAAACGTATTTAAGTATGTCTATCCGTTCACCTAGTATCCATAGCACAAGCATAAGCTTTGTTTGGAACTAGGGAATTGGTTTGTCAGTCTGGAGAATTTATTTATTTTTATCCTCCCAGTCCTGCGCAGTGCGCCAACACATTTTGAGTTAGTTATTGAGTTAATATGCTAACTCACTGAGTTGCATGAGAGCTCAGTTGAGAGCGCAGTTGCTCCGTAGCGCAGTGTTAATGTCTTCGCAATACAAATAGCAATAAAACGGCCGGATGCTGCCGGCAGGAAGCCAGGGCTGACATCTTTTTGTGACGTCACTATACACTGCATAGTGTGAAGCTCACGCATAATGTATGCATTAAACGTTTTCTCCGCGCTGCACGAAGAAAATTGTTTACATGCAGGAAATCATTTATTACATTTACTTATATGGTTCTGAATCTCACTAATGTAAAACGAAAGTACCCACAGTTCAGTACAGTTTAGTATGTTACGTTTCACATCTTTCAAACCGTAGAGCTTGTATGAAAAGGATCATGAATGTTGAAGAAGCGAGTGAGGTGTGTTAGGATCGTGCCATATGGCGTTCGGTTCTCTCTGCCTACCCCGCTAGGGAAGTGGCGTGAAGTTTAGTTAGTTAATTTTCTCATTTAAACTACTACATCATTAGCATGGCGTTGTCCCGGTTGTACTGAAGCCCGGGGTTCGCCTTCCATACTTTACGCCTCCACTTCGGCTGGTCTTTGGCGTCTAAACTAAACTAAACTACTACATAGATCCAATATATTGTAATTAGAAACCCAAAAGTTTGTACCTTAGAAAAGCCATTGAATCATCATCATCATCATCCTAGCGTTATGTCCCGTGCTTAGATGGGGTCCGCTTAGACCATGAGCCATTGAATCATATAGATCACCAAATGATTATTAGTCTTTGTGACAGACCAAATTTTACACGAGCAGATTCAGGCAAAAGCTGGTGTATTTAATAAATAAAAAATATCCGACTACATCACATAGGTACATTAATTTGACTGCGAGGAAAGTAGCTTAAGCAATTGTGTTACGAATATCAGAATCAACAGTGGTATTACAAATATATACTTAAATATTTGATACTAGCTGTGCCAGCGGTGTCACCCGCGTTTATGGTTAATATTATAAAGACTATTTCCGTCATACATGATTTCTATGTAACTTTTACCATTAAGGCTGTACACGCGACGGAAGCTTAAAAAATGGAGTAACTTCTCCCGTTTTCCCAACATTTCCCTTCACTACTCTGCTCCTATTGATTGTAGCGTGATGAAAAGTATACTATAACCTGCCCAGGAGTATGAAGAATAATTGTACCAAGTTTCGTTAAAATCCGTCGAGTAGCTTTGTTTCTATAAGGAACATACAGACAGACAGACAGACAAAAATTTTACTGATTGCATTTTTGGCATCAGTATCGATCACTAATCACCCCCTGATAGTAATTTTGAAAATATATTTCATGTACAGAATTGACCTCTCTACAGATTTATTATAAGTATAGATTAACACCCAGACACATAACAAACACAAGTATTCATCACACGAATGTTTGTCTTGGGTGGGGATCGAAGCCCCAAGCGCCAAGAGTTGTGGCTCTTGGCGCATGGGGCAGGGTCACTACCAAATGCGTTATCGAGCTAGTCTAATTAATAAATCATTGTCTTCAGTCATCGTCACACTTTCGCAGGATCTACTAATATTGATAGATCTGCAAATCAACTCACGTTTCATAATTGTATTGGCAGTGACAATGCGCTACCTGACCTAATATACGGGGCACAGTTCGAATCTAACCTTCATTAGTCTACGTCTTTGGAATATCGATCATCAGCTCATTTGACATAGTTCAAGGCAGTTTAATATTAAAAAGTCTTACGTATCTTGTCAATGTTGAATTTACAAGAAAGATTACTTTGTTTGTAACAATTCTGTTCCAGGCCCGTTGGTCGAGTGGTCAGAGATCCTGGCCACGAATCCCGCTAGGGGCAAATGTTTCGTGTGATGAACGTGGACATTTGTACTCGAGTCATGGATGTTTATAAACATATTTAAGTATGTCTATCCGTTCACCTAGTATCCATAGCACAAGCATTAGCTTAGTTTGGAACTAGGGAATTGGTGTGCCAGTCTGGAGAATTTATTTATTTATTTATTATGTTAGTCTGGGACTTAAAAATACAGATGATTCTGCAGCGCCTCAAGTATGTTCGCTGAAGCTGGTGTCGACGGTTTTCACGCCATCATTAGGAAGCACATTGCGTCAATGAAGTGCAGATTACGGGAGAACTCAAATGGCGTCCTGAGTGTCATTAAAGACAAACTTGATTGTCCCATAATTATACATTTGACGCGTATGCATGTGGGTGGGACGACAAAGTTTTTAAATTAAATTGGCACAAATAACACTAATATAGTTTCTAAGAAGCAACTAACAACTTTGTATGGATTTTAATCTACTTATACTTATAATAAATCTGTAGAGAGGTCAATTCTGTACATGAAATATATTTTCAAAATAACTATCAGGGGGTGATTAGTGATCGATACTGATGCCAAAAATGCAATCAGTAAAATTTTTGTCTGTCTGTCTGTATGTTCCTTATAGAAACAAAAACTACTCGACGGATTTTAACGAAACTTGGTACAATTATTCTTCATACTCCTGGGCAGATTATAGAATACTTTTCCGCCCGCTACAATCAATAGGAGCAGAGTAGTGAAGGGAAATGTTGGGAAAACGGGAGAAGTTACTCCATTTTTAAGCTTCCGCCGCGTGTGCAGCCTTAATGATTAAAGTTACATAGAAATCATGTATGACGGAAATAGTCTTTATAATATTAACCATAAACGCGGGTGACACAGCTGGCACAGCTAGTCTGAAATAAACGTTATTATTATTATAAATACATTAGATACAGAGCGGTGGTAGCTCAATGGTAAGGACACGCGACCTTTAACCGAGGAGTGCGGGTTCAAACCCGGGCATGTACCTCTAGATTTAAAAAAATCTATGTACATATTTATACCACTAGCTCGACGGTGAGGGAAAACATCGTGATGAAACCTGCAAATTCAAACAACTTTGGATTTGTAACCATGATCCAAAAATTGTCTGGTTCCCCTATCTTAGGGTTACGAAGGTCAGATCGGCAGTCGCTTCAATGTGATTACCAGACTCGCTAAATCCTGAATCATGGTCTAAGCGGACCCCGTCTAAGCACGGGACATAACGCTAGGAAGATGAAGATGATGATTATTATAAATACATTATAATGTATAATGTACCAACTGTCTATCGTGATTAACAGGTAGTAGAAGGAGACAATTTTTTGTATTGTGTTCTTGGGTTTGTGATTGAGTAGGCGACGAGCTGGCTACTTGTCCACTGGTCTTGCGCATATTCCATCTAATATAACCATTTCATTTTAATTTTTGCGAATAAAGCTGTTTTATGGGTTTGCTGCTCCTTAACGTGAAGAAATTTTAAATTGAATTAAATTAAATTAAATGACTTACGACATTACATACATTGATCTGACTCCGATAGTTATGAATGTATCTATCTATAAAAATAAAAACAAATTGCGTTGAAAACCCTACTCCAATAATAAAGTACGCCGACAAATCGAGCGAGATATTGCTCACAATCTCGATGTACAAGCACAATTACCTACATCGAACACTTCAGACGCAAACTAATTTGAACTCTATAACAATCGAGGAAGGTTCCTTTTAAAGGTATAGGTACCAATTAATAATGACAATTGTTAGTACTTGACATCGGTTCAAGTATTTCAGGAATTTTCGACTTCGCACTATTAAATATTTTGTGGGCGTTTCGAGACTGCAGTTATTTAAAGCTTACCCAACAGTTTTTGAATTTTCATTCAATTTGTATAAATAAAAACACTATTGTTTTTTTTATCACACTGTGTTTTTTATCTAAAAAAATATTTTTACCACACCATACCGCCGAAAGTAGATTATGAATCCGTACTTGTTTAAATCTAAAAATCCAAAGGATTCACGTCTTGGTTTTGTAGATCGGGCCCCGAGTTTAAATCAAAATCCCCCGCGTTCGAGGTCGGCACAGTTGACTTCATCCACTTAGCCACCAAGCAGTCAGTTCAACATCAGATTTGCTAAATTGAAGATCATGGTAAGAACACCCCGACTGAGATATGTCCACATCCTAGTCCCCTAGGCAGGAGAAATGTATCCCAAACAATCCGAGCACCATTAGAATGTTTGCCGTGTCCGCTGCGCTCGCGCACGTGGCTTCACTCGCCGCCGAAGGAAACGGAAGTCGTTGTTTGCGCGCCGAATCGTAATCGGGCCGACACGTGCGGTTCTCGATACGATCGCGATCGATTTCGCGTCGATGTGATGTAACGGTCCCTTTTTCAATTGTTTTTTTTTTTTTTTGCTTTTAACCCATATTGGGGTTATTGACCTTTTGAGCGAGTCTGGGTTTCGGACGGTAACGAGAAGAATTGTTATCTACCCATCGAAATGATTGAGTAAACACATATGCATATGTAGCGTCACCCATTCTTCCCAATGGGGTAGGCAGAGATCAAACACTTCCATTGCTAAGATCCTATTTACATGTTTAGTTTCTTCTACATTAGGTTTCAACCAATTAAATCAAAATTAAAAATATTACGGTTATTATGAGCCCCCAAAATTCTGAACTGTTCTTTAAAACATCTTTATGTCAAATAATTCGAACTATGGGTTAAGTAAAGACTTAACCCATAGTTCGAATTATTTGCAGTAGAATAACCAATAGAAGAAATCTGCATCCAAACATGCCTTCCTCCAAGGATTCAACTTAACATAACCATAAAAATCATACCGCTAACTACTAGCAAAAGCATTAAAAGTAATCACATCTACAAACCCGGTACAAACTGTCTTCCATACATTACCCGGTGCCAACATTTCAGCATCCTGCTCGGACCGGGAGCCATTAGGTCCGCAGCAACATTTGCCATTATGTTCACTGCTTTATGAGGACGAAATAACAGTTTCTGGGAAGCCGAGTCCTGTCCTTTAATCTCGGATGCCATCTAAAAAGTTGGAAGGAATTTGAAATGTGCAAGCTGTGCTAGTTTATGGCTGAGTTTGAGTTGTGTCTTGATTCTGATGTCAATAGTCTCTCATAGTTTTGAAAGATCTTGTGATAGTCATGTCTAGTATATCCTATTATACTTATAAACTTTTAAAGATCAGCTGAAGTCGCTGATTGCCTTGGTGTATGCTCGTTTTGATGTTTATAAATCTAGGATGTAATCGTCAGTGTCAAGATGCATTGTTTAAATACCGGTACGGGTATCAATCAATATCGGAATTCTGTAGCTACCGGCATCGGTACAGGTAGCTACAGAATTCTGGTAAACCTTAGATATTGTGGTTGTAATTATTAATTAGAAATATTACTCTATCCATGATCTTCTTTCCCTCATCATTCCTTTTAAAACTATTACATTACAACCACCGGCTTTAAATGAGAGCAGCATCTATCATAATAAATACACCTTTCTGTCGGTCGATTTGCTCTCATGATGTACGTATTTCCAATTACATAGAGAAATTGACCCATCAGGCCCTGTCATTAACATCTTGGCTTTATGATGATCTGTCGCAGATAGACATCATTATTGACAGGCTGTATAACTGTGCACACAAATTGTAAGTGTAACAGGGATGGTGAACCATTGGCACGCGTGCCATAGATGGCACTTTATGCAAAATAGTAAGCACGTATTTTCGTTGAGATCACAAATGTACCAATAATGATTGGCAATAACATCAACGTAAACTGTCCCTGGGGACTTCAAGAGCCAATCATATTAAAAATCTTTGGCAAGTTTGTTTGAAAAGGTTCGCCGCCCCTGTTGTGAGCCATCTTGCACTTGCCATTAACGGTTTGTATTTGTGGAAGAAGCAAACTGTATTTTTAATGGTGGTGGTGGACACTTTGTAATTATTGAGGATGCAAACTATTTTCTAGTCGGGGACTTGAAGAAACGTCCAGGAATATGAAACTAACGGTCGCTTCTTCCGTTAGCTTAGGAGATTTCTCGATAAGATCGAATGTAAAAATATTTTTCATATCGTTCATGAAATCAGTTTATACTATATTAAAGTTAATATAAAGGATTTTTGAAGCTTTTGCAGTATTTTATTAGCGGATTCGAAAATAGGGGTCAAGAAATAAGGGTCAGATCGAACATTACTTGGATCTAGGGCGAACCAAGTTAATTAAAAACACAATTCTAGTGATACAATTTTTGATACTTAATAATTTTTCTTATTTAATTATATGGTATTAACGATACAGATGCTATGCTTTGCTTATCTTGAATTTATTACTAACAATCTTTTTCCCACGTATCATCAACATCTAATTAAAGTTAAGTCGATCGATTAATTATATTCACACGACTGTCACCCGTTCCCCGCACGTCGTTAAACTAATCTAAATATACCTCAACATTTACCATCACAAAGAAACGAGACAAAATACAAATTCAATTTATTTTATTCGCTGAATAAATAAAACATCAAAACATGTCATTAGAGCGTGCGAAACGCTCCCCACTGCGAAGAAAGAAAGAAAAAATAATGATGTAAATAAAGAAAGAAATGTAGGCGGAACCGCACTAACCGACGATAAATGACTTAATAATGATCCATCTAACCGAAAAATCGTGTATCGGGAATCGCGTAATTATAGCTATTAATACTCAGAGGCAAGTCGTGCAGGGTATCTTAATAGTGATGGGACAGTTTGTTGAAAGATATCGATGTTTTTCCTTTGCGAACTTCTGGGGAAACTTTATCATTATGTAGTGACATTATGCGGAAAACATAATAAGATATGGGCTTAAGAATGAGACAGCTAGAGTTTTATCAATTTTAGTACGTAAGATACAAAATATATTTTACATAGAATTGTCAAGATGCACACAAATAATTATGGCTTAGTTTTAAAGGATATATCACTTGATCTTCTTATCATCATAAATGTTGATAAAAATATAACACATATTAGTAATTCTAATATGTGTTATATTTTTATCAACATTTATGAGTAAACAATAAAAATATGACTGTCATTCGCAAACTGTTTTTGTAGTCTATCTTTGTAACAAGAGATGTCTTATCAAAAGCCGATTGCACAAAGAATATCTGTATCTTATCGGATAAATGTAATCCAGTGTAATATTCGCATCGCACATCAAAGTCTCGGGGAATATAAACATTGTCTTAATCAGTGATCTCATTATTAAGAGTAAGTTTGTTGTTCGATCGTTCAAGATGATAAAGTATTGGTATACGATAAAATATGTATTATCATTTTCATTATGTACCTGTCGACTAATAGCGTATAACTAAACGAAAGGGGATTGTTCTGTTAACCTTAAGATATCTCTTATTCAGGTACTTAATAAATCTATCTACATATACGTAAAGAGATTCTAACTGAATGACATATTTATCGTGCAGTATAAGCGTAAAGCCTAATTTATACATAAAAACATGTAAAATTATCATGAATGTTGAAGAGGCGAGTGAGATGTGTAAGGAACGTGCCATATGGCGTCGGTTCTCTCTGCCTACCCCGCTGGGGAAGTGTCGTGAAGTTTAGTTAGTTAGTTAACATTTTCATCCTGCTCTTTAATATACTTATTCAATTACAATATTATTACTTCATATATACATACATACATACATACATACATACATACATACATAACATATAACATTACGCGCATAATCCTTGAAGGGGTAGGCAGAGTCAAAGGGGTAGCAGGCTTACTTCAAATCATAATGTACTAAAATTCAATAGATAAAGGGATTATAAAGTTTATATAGAAAAAATGATAGAAGCTGCTGTTTATATGACCATTATGGTCATGTTGTCTATTATTAGGCCTCTATAGATAGTATACATAATTAAGCAATCGCATTAAATCAACCTTCGACTTAACACAATTAAGATGTAATCGATCGCAATCACCAATCTGTTAGTTGATTAAGTTCCCTAAATCACTATAATGTCTAATGATTAGTCTACTTCAATATTATGCTAATTTGTAATGGTAACACGGGAATAGATTTAAATCGTAAGACTTATGCCGTTAAGTGTTGTGAAATCGTACTGATGATTAATTAACCTGAAGGCTCAAATTTACCGATTGATAAATCATTTGTGGTCTAATTTTAGGTAAGTAATAAAGCAATTTATAATAATTCGAGTTGCCAGTTGAGTTAGTGTCAATATTTTCAAGCCTAACCACTAATGGTTAGACTAAAATAACTACTGAGTTTATTACTGGCTTTTTCTTGATATTAGACCAACTTTATATGTAATGTTATCTGATATTTATTCACATCACGCTCTTAGGCAAGGTGACTAAAATTTCTATTTAGTCCGTCAGTTAGGTTATAAAAAAATGTAGAACACGTATTTTTGTATTTATTTATCTAACTAACGATACAATGCATTCAAGTTGCGCGTGACGTCAGGCTTACGTACAATTTTACTCAATAGTGATGTCGCAAAGTGCCTACCCCTTCGGGGATTACGGGCCTGATGTTATGTTATGTTATGTTATGTGACGTCGTAAGCCCCCACTCCAAAACTTTGATGCTTTGATTTTTTTGTTAATTTGATAAAGCGAAAAATATGTGTGTAGTTTTTTGTATAATCTAATTGACGGACTAAATAGAATGATAGTTTTTTTAATACAGTCATATTCCTTCTTCCCGGAGAGGTAGGCAGTCTGCGGAATAACAAGCTCATATAAAAAAAATTCTTAAACATTAGTAGTGAGGTAATGGAATAGCAACGATAAAAGGATTAATAGTGTCGAATTTATCGATAAATCTGTCGACACTAGTAACGCCAACCGTAAGATTAGTGGCGCAGCTCCTTACAAAGACTCCGTAATCTATTCGCGAGGGCTACACAAAGGACCTCCTGCAGCAGATGTTGCGCTCGCGCAGGTAAACCAGGGCAGATGCGAGTAGAACAATGTATCGGACGAGATGGATCTGTTTTTGTTCGTTTTAATTAAATTATTGTGCAGTTTGGAAAACACTTGAGTAGGGCGGTTGGTACGCCTTTCTTTGTAAATGTTGAGGATCGTATTTCTTGACTCGTGCCTTAGTTTTTGCTGTGATTTTTTAGTTTATTCCGGAAATTAATCTTATAAGTAAGGTTTTTAGTCTCTTAGAGTATTATCAAGTTTAGTTGAAGAGTCCAAAGAACAAATAATAAATCTGATCTGTTTATGCGAAAGCCTAAAAGTAGTGACATATGTCTAGCTCGTAGCCTATAAATCACAAACACAATATCCCATATACAAAAAGTCGACTTTCACAACTTGCTATGCAAGGAATATAGTTGGCACATTCTTATTAACTCCCATAACAACGTAACAAAGTACTTTCTTTTATTTCGGCCATAATAATCTATCAACAAAAACACATCGTAAACGTCACCTCGCACTTTCCACCGTCGAAAATATACGCAAATGAGTTTCTTTGCAGATCCGAGATGTCGTTTCGCGAACACTTATTTCACGGTTGGTGGAGTATTGGGCAAAACAGAATGGGTTTTTGCACAACCCCTTCTATTTCAGACGATTTTCCCTCACGTACACATTCGGAGGCGAAGAGAATTGATAAATTCAATTCGTGAATGAAAATTGAGATTTAAGGTTGGCTTGTAATTAAATTATCGATACATTTCGCTGGACTTTCGAATGAATAAACAACACTTTTTTCGATAAATAAGAATATCTATCAATGTTTGGAAACAAAATAATGTTATTTCTACATCTTACTCCTTAATAAGAGGCGATAGTTTTATGTATGGAAAAGGCTTTGGCCACGCAGTATGTAACTAAATAATAAATAAATATCCGACCACATCACATACACTGATCTGACTCCGAGGTAAGTAGCTTAAGCGCTTGTGTTACGGAAATCAGAATTAGCAGTGGCATTACAAATATATACTTAAATATTGGATATTAACACCCAGACACAGAACAAACACAAGTATTCATCATACGAATTTTTGTCCTGGGTGGGTATCGAACCCACAACTCTAGGCGCATAGGGGAGGGTCACTACCGAATGCGCCAACGAGCCAGCTAGTATGTATACCCAAACTAATAATTTATATACGAAAGTGAGTCTGTTTGTTTGCTATGCTTTCGCGTCTTAATCCACTGTCACATGTCAGTCTTGAGAATTTATTATTATTTATCTATGTAACGGCAGTAAAGTCTGATATCAAGTTAGGTGTCGAAAACCTTTTTAAATTTTACAAAAGAAGTTCAACCGTTGCTTCACTTTTAACTAATTCTTTTTTAAAGGCTACTAAGGTTTTTCGCAGCTTGTAATTAGACGTAACATCGTAATTAATTGAATAACAACGGAGGTGTTGCGTGCCCGGCTAATTACTGGGCTGGCTAAATTATAGCGTTTTCTAGACTTGCTTGAATAAAGGAGCGGTCGGGTGACGTCAGAGGACCTGGACTTGTTGTTATATGAATTATGACGTCATTAACCTTCATTTGTGTTTTGTTTGTTGTAGAATTGCGTTATTACGGTTTAGGCTAGTTAGCTAATAATTGGAACTAGGAATTTCATATAAAACTTATGACAAAACTAAGTAAATAATATACGTGATTATTTTAAATAGTTTATTTTAATAATTAAAATAAATGTAAATAAAATAATAAATATCATCATATAGATCATATAGCTAATAGTGTAAATAAATCATTCGAAGTGTATTTTACCAAAAAGTATCGTTACTGTTTTGATTTTTTAAATTTCAGAATTACCTATGATAATTTATTATTTTCAATTTTAATTACTGACCCCCATGTTTCTTTTACTATAATTTATCTAAGATGCTGTTTTCAGTCTTTGACTTGCATTATTGACGTTTAATTATTTTTTTCTCATAGAGGCAACCCGTAGCTAGTAATTTATGGTGATTGCCTCGTCTGTCAACTGTCAGACTAAGAAACTTTGCTGAACGATCCCAGTTAAAGTTGCTATCTTGCCATTTGAATAAGCGTTGTTTAACTAACTTAAGTTAATTAGTTTGAAAGCCATTTTTGCTGGCCGGACCAAACTTGTTGTCTTTAAATTTCGTAAGTATTTGAGGGTTAAAAAAGAAGACATAGGACATTTGACGCTTTTAAATCATGAATTTGGAAAAACAGATGTTGAGTTAATATGACGAATGAAATGCATGTTTTGTTTTTTATTTGACCGACTAAGTAAGGCCTTATTTAAAGATTATTAATTTAGCAATCACTTATGATAATATGTATTTAAATGCCCCCGTGGCGCCTTAAACACTTATGCAATTTCTATTATTCGATGAACCAATTTCTTTTGTAGGTATCATTTTGTAGGCTACATTTTAAATTTAACCGATTTCAAATAGTCGATGATTTTACTTTACTTTAGAGAGCTTTTCCAACATAGAACATGATTAAGGCAAGATGATTCATTCGGATAAGTAAAACTTTCAACAAAGTTATTATTTTTTTTTTGGACAAAATCCACAGCTCTTAATTAATTTTACAAGAAACTCTCATTAAAATTTTAAAGCTAATGACGGATTTTAAATATGTTTGTATTACATAAAAATAACAATGACATAGAGACGATCGGACGCAGATGATGCACGCACACATGTAATATGTAAGGAAAATAAAAATTATAAGTATATATATTTTTTTTAATACATTTATTATAAAAGTTATTACAAACGCTACTTCTTTTTAAATACATTTGTCCTACAGACTAAAAAAGGTTAGTTATTCCTGCCTTTTTTTCACTATAATTATATTGTGGTTCACCATCACATGACATCACACAATAACAAAAAGTTTAGTACATCATTAAACTAAGAAGAACCAGTAAACGATATAAATTAAGTCTTCATTATCAAAGTTGGCACACCCCAGACACTTCTACGTTAGCAACAAGTAACTAAACATTTTGAACCTTATTTCTATAAACATATGAACAACATTTATATACTATTGCTGGCCGTATATAGAGATAGCAATCGCAAGGCGCAATCCATTAATGCACATCCCAGTTGTATGACGCGACATGTGGCGCCAAAGTCATTCACTGTAGTCATAAGTTATATGTTGAAGCGATTCCATTACAAGCAATAATGGGACTAACAGGCAGTTATTATACCTAAATATGTAGTTAAATATAAGACCGAGATATTAACAATAGGGATGATGACTGCATTAAAAAACTATAATTCTATTTAGTCCGTCAGTTAGATTATACAAAAATACTAGACAAATATTTTTCGCTTTATCTAATTATCAAAAAATCACAATGATAAAGAGCATCAAAGTTTTGGAGTAGGGGCTTGCGACGTCACTATTTAGTAAAAATTTTACGAATGCGTGACGTCACGCGCAACTTGAATGCTTTGTATCTTCATCAATGTTTGTTAAACAAATAAATAAAAGAATACGTGTTCAATATATTATAATTTTATAATCTAACTGACGGACTAAACAGATTTTTTTAGTCATCTTGCCTATTGGTAGACATATGAAATTAAATCTGACTCAAAGTTGACAAAAAGTTCACTCTTAAAATGACTCAAAACATTAAGTCTTAATTTTATCTCATATACTATTGGATAATTGAAATATCAAGCCATGGGGATTAACAGCCTCTTTCTAATTGAGAGTACGGTGAAAGTGTCTTAAATAGTATTTCAGTATTTATATCTAAGTGTCAGTTTGATTGAGTTTTGACAAAATGTTCTCGATTCAATTATTATTACAGATATACAAAGCATATTTTCAACCGTTCTAAAATATATATTCTAGATTCAAAATACGGCTATCAAGTTAACATTCTTTTTTAGGTTTATCAGAAATCATAAACCATTTATCGGCGTCCACGTTATTTAGAAAATATACCCTGTAAAAGTGTAAATATCATAAATAAAAGAAATAAGAAAGCCGTCGTGGGAAATAGTTCTCCTCTAATGAACCTAATCGGTGACAATTAAAGGTTTCTTGGTAACAATCTTTGTTTCTTTTGACGACTATTATAGGGCATTGTCTCACGGCTGTTCAGCATCAAAACAATTCTCGCTATTTAGGTCTAATATGTCTTCAAGAAGAAGCGCAATGATTTCTTAAAATTGATTGTAAAAATCATGCGCTATAAAAAGTATAAGTATTTGCGGAGATATTTTCCTCTTTTACTATAGAGATGACAACCGTTTACTATCAATCTGTATGCAAATTTGTCACTTTTGGGAGTAAACCAAAGTAAATTTTGTATTTTTTTTCAACCGACTTCAAAAAAAGGAAAGGTTCTCAATTCGACCCTATATATATTTTTTTAAATTTCGCATCTTTATTAATTGTTTTAAAAATTTCAAATGCGTAGTTCAGTATATTATGACGTGATAGTTTCGTTTTTTTATACAAATAACGAAATCACTATGAAAAAAAAAATGCATGTCAAATAATGGTGATGGATGTCTCTATCCCAATCAAATGCAATCATCGTGATTAAAAGCCTACTAATGGCAAGATAGCGACTCAAAGGATTCAGAATTTGTTCCAAAGACAAGAAAACAGTTTGAATATCATTAATTTAATCAGGCCTAATTGCAAAGGATACGTTTATTCCTAACGATTTCCATATCCTTACTTCATCGGCCATTTCCCATTCTACTAGTTGCCTAATAAAGGAAAAATAACTTCCTAAGTAACTAACTAGGCTTGTAACCATATTTCCTCACTTCATACTCGCAGAGTATTTAATTTTATTCCTGAACGATAATTATTTTGTATGACATCCGTGTGTTTTTACTTTAAACTTCAATTTAAAGAAAATAAGACTCAAAATTGAATGGTGAAGAGCTCACTTGAGTACCAAGCTCCATTTAAAGCGAGTTACTTCTCACTTGACAACTTTGCGCTTGGGTGTACGGCAAAATTATGCTCATTAGTGCATTCGCAAGCTATTTTAAGACTTACTTGTCTGGACCGAAGCCTGGTTCTTTATATGACTTAAGAGTAAACACTTTAAAGTGTATTTTCGTTTTTTCGGCTTTTGAAGTTTTAAAATGTACCAACTTGCATGTTACGTATTACTCAATAGTTTTAAATAACATTGATATAAATATTTTTTCAAGCCAAAGTTTATTAGGTATAATGCAAATTATATATTAATAAAAGTGTTTCACCAGACCATAATAATACATTTGAAAGGTTTATACCAATATCGGCTTCAAGTCGGATATGACGCATTTCGGTATTTCTCAACACAAAACATTTCCGGCAAATTAATTGGGTAATGTTAATTTTAAATAAACATATCAGACACTTTCTCCAGTTTTTTATTTGAATGATGATTATGAAGACGTAATCATTTTGCTTATAATTCTGTAAAATAATATTTTAACGAGTTAACTGCAAACTTCTCATTTGAAATTAGTATACATTAATATAGAAAATCGGCACCGTTATGTAGAAAATTTATGATTCAACAAATAGCCATTAAACACAATAAAACTTTACAAAATGTAAAAATATTAGCCTTAGCAGTTCTGGAACATTCTAATGCAATCAACCAAATGTATATATGTAGGTACTCATATTTAGTTAGAAGCATTCATTTTATTGTGCATAACTTTTAAATTCCGTCCATATTAAATATGTAAATTATGTAAACCTAAGCCGTTCGCGTAAAGAGTAGCACACCATGAAAACACATACTATAAATATTGGAGCCAATGCCATAATCATCGAAGTCGGTCAACACAGTGAAGCGAACCGCACCACAAGGCTCTACTCGCATTATTATCTTCGACAAGGTTTCGACCTATTGTTCAACAGACAAACGGCGTGTTTCCTAATCGTGATAAAGAAACTATAAACACGACTTAATAATTAACTACAAAGGAAGTAGTCACTTGTATTTGGAGTATTGCAATATGCATCTGGAGCGGTGGTTGCTCAATGGTAAAGACTTGGCTGTGAAGTGCTGGTTCAAAGATTGGACCAGCTGGAAAGATACTGTGGAAAAACCAGCTCATTCAAATAGCTATGCATTTGTAATCATTAACCAAGTTGTCTATGGATTCCGTAGATCGGAAGGAATTCGTTTCAATGCAACAATCCTATCGCTAAATCTAGGATCATAGTCTGAATGGACTCCGACTAAGAACGAAACATGGCGCAAAATTGTATACGATCATAAAAATCGCCCATTGGAAATATACTATTAATAATTTTGCCGTAAGAATAGCTCATCAACTTCACATTTACAAAGTAAACGATGCGATTATCAGCAATCTCCAAGAATCTCCCTCCTACGATGCAATAAAGAAATAAACTCCCGAATTGATAACCCCATGTGACGTTAAAACGACACGAATCGCTAAATTATATAACAATAATAGCCGAACGTCCCGAAGGCTGCTAATTCTTTGATGTCATTGCTACAAAACTCCCACGTGTGGATACGTTTACGTTTCATCCACGAGGATCCATTGTCCAGGCCCATTGTGGCCTGACCTTTGGCCTATTGTCGCCGGGCCTGCTATTGTGGCCAAGGCCCATATTTCAAGTGGCCGGACAGTCCGATGGCCGATTTTTTGTCTGTCAAGCTTGAATGATGGTACAAATGGTTTGCGAATCGAGACGACATTTCCTTGGCCATTTAAATTACCGGCGGAACGAAGGCTTTACGTTTTTTGTCGATTATATAAGATATTAGGAGTTGATTTTAAGGTCTGATAATTAAATAACGCAATTGATGTTTTTTACGCTCAATATATGCAGACTACAATTGATTCAACTCATGTACGAGTACAAAGGACAAGTTTACATATAGCTCCAATAATTTTTTCACGTAGTTTTGACCTCATCGCCATATGTACCAAGTTATGAAAAACCTAAGGACTTGCTTGTCACTACTTTTTACCAATTTCCGATTAAACTTAGCTCAATTAATTTGTGACTAAGAGTGTTTGAAGGACCTTACTGCTCCTTGGACTCTGACCACCTCTCCGGGGAGTGACGTGATGATACGATGACTGAGAGACTTACTTTGTTGAGCTACCACGTACTGCATATACCTTAAGTACTGCACATTTTTTCACTAAACATAACTAACGTTCGAAAGTGGGCCACAAAGAATCTGTCTGTCAGATAATTTCAAAAGCGTTTAACGTGACGGACGTCCGTCTAAAGACATCTCCGGTGTTCACAGTTTTAAATAATAAAAGCACAATTTGTAACAACTATTTAGGTTTACGTCTTGGGCACGTGGAAGGGATTCTTGCAAAAGATTTGAATGTCTTTTTTTATGTAGCCTGCTGTTTTTCTCATGCCTAAAAGCAGTTTGTACCAGGAACTTTGTACAGAATTAAACTGTACTGTCAAGCATGTTTTTTTTATAAATTTACACGAATTTGACGACAGTATTGCAACTTAACATCACGCCCGTAATTGCAATCATGTCTTTTATTATTTTGTCGAATCCTGCTAAACTGGGGAAGAAGGCACTTGTTAGGCTTCAAAGTCATGATGTTCCTATTTGACTGAAAAATAACTTCTAATCTGTTATCTATACACTATATCAGTGTTTTTCAACCTTTTTGAATACGCGACCCCATTACAATAAAAAAAAAATCATGACCCCCTTCGGCCATAAAAAGAAAGAGTTTCTCACTGATAGTGTGTAGAACTTTGCTGTTTTTCATTTTTGGCGGCCCCCCAAGTATGGCTCTACGATCTACAGATTGAAAAACACTGCACTATATAACACTTAATTGAACAAAACCTAGTTAATCCTACTAAAACATATCACACGTATTCCAGAAAAAAACTCAGTAGGACCTATGATTTTTTTTTTATGACAAACGAAGTCACAGGTGAAAGCTATTCTCAAATAAATCGGTAGTCACGAACTACAAGCCCACCGCTGCGCTACTTGACTGCGCACCAAAAGAGGCACGTCCCTTTCAAAGGACAGATGTTTGTAGCCCATCCACGTGGCCTACGGCAAGTACAAGACATTGCCCGGCTTATGTCTCTTAGTAGGGTCACCATAGATTATGATATGTTTCACATCCTTAAAATTAAAGTGATGTAGCAACAAGACATTTTTGTGACTACAATTCATTGTTTTGTTTAAAGACTTTCTTGCTCATTATCCACAAATTGCATTTTTATAGTTAAGTCCCTTTCGGTGTGACTTTGTGTATCATAGTAACTTATAGAACATTGTTAATATTATTGTTATAAAGTGCGATGTTCAATAAGATTGTTAACGTTATAAATTCTGCTGGAGTTAGCTGTTATCATATTTTATTATTATTTTACTTCTATAAAGCTTATCGTGACACTGTCATTGCTTTGACCATGAAGTAATAACTAGAGGTAGATAACATAATGATTATGCAAAATAGTTTGACTAGGCCATGGTACAAAAATAAATTAAATTTATCTGGAGTTGCTTATCCACAAGTAAAAAAATACATTTCAGTATAGAAAGAATGACAAGAAATATAAAATGTTTTATAGGAATCTGCAAGAAGACATCACCATGTAATTTGAAAATAAACGACCATTATAATACATTTAAAATTCAGTTTGAATGTTTCATCAGACCAAATCAAATAGTAACATCATTGGTATTATCAGAGGTGCTGCAAGAATGACATTATTATTGCAGTGCCTTTTGTAATGACATTGCTTGATTTCAAATAAAGTATCTATATGTCCCATTTACGACTTCACACCTGGTGACCCTACGATATAGCCTCATTCAACCTCCAAAAGGTTTTCTCTTGACATTCACGACGCAGTAACCGATTTCGTAAGCAATAAAAATAGTAACTATTTTGTACTTACTATTGTACATTGTGTATTGAAGCACGTTGTAGGAATTTCTGATTCTGAGAACGTGAAATAATGGTGCTGTACAAATGTATATATCCTGTATACCAGTGTCTTTCAATCTGTGGTTCCCGACCCCTAGGGGGGTCATGACGCCTTAGCCGAGGGGTCGCCGGCAAAATAAAAAAAAGACAAAGTTCTACAAACTTCAAATGTTTTTTTTTTTCAAAAAATTTGAAAAACTGCTCTATACAATAAGCAACGTGTATGTGAGTTTAATTTACTGTGAGCGGTGGTAGCTCAATGGCAAGGACACGCGACTTTTAACCGAAGAGTGCAGGTTCAATCCCGGGCACGTACCTCTGGATTTTTTAAATCTATGTACGTATTTATACAACTAGCTCGACGGTGAGGGAAAACATCGTGATGAAACCTGCAAATTCAAACAACTTTAGATTTGTAACCATGATCCAAAAATTGTCTGGTTCCCCTATCTTAGGGTTACGAAGGTCAGACCGGCAGTCGCTTCAATGTAATAACCAGACTCGCTAAATCCTGGATCATGGTCTAAGCGGCCCCGTCTAAACACGGCACATAACGCTAGGAAGATGATGTGAGTTCAATTTATTTTTCAAACTTAACAATATATATTTAGTTAAATATATGATTTATGCAGCTACGTAAAAAAATATTAGGCACCCTAGATTTACAATAATTTTAATGTGATAATAGAGACCAAACGCAAAAATTCTTCTCCTTACACAAAATGGTCTTAATATTTATCGTACATTTTCGTTTGAACCCACGTCACAGCCAATTTTCTGATAACCTGAGTCTATGTAGCCCTGATTTTCGGGCCCGACCGTAACCTCGGTCGCCAGAGGGTTACACCTAAGACATACGTTTGGTGAGTAACGAAAATAGATCGCCTATAATTTAACTAATGGAATGAGGTCTTATATCAATATTTTACGGCCTCCTTGGAGTTATGGTTCAGACTTCGTCCGATCACGCACCGATTGATGAAACAGGTATTTGTCTCTGATCTGGGTGTTTATGGTACCTTTGTTGATTTTCATTACATGTGCTTCTGTAAGTTACTTTTGATGAGATCAATGTATGTAATGTTTCATATGTCATTAAATTTTGATTTGATCATATGATCATACAACCATTTTTATACCAACCATTATAAATATGACAGTATCGCTTATATCTTTAATTTTAAGGATTAAATCCCTAAGCTGAATCTGTTTAACTGTAAACATATTTGATACCAAGATTGCTTGAACTCCACAGTAGGATATAGGTTAAATGTTAGATTTATTATGAAACGTTTATAAAACACAACAATAGTTATAAACGAATCTGACTACACACATTCGTCAGACACAGCACAATATTTGTCCATCTGTCCGCGCCGAACCCAATTTAATTTGTGTTAATCTGTTGCCCAGCCCAACAACCAACGAAGGGCCCATTTACACGTCTGCCCAATCACGCGAGCCCACAAATCTGGACTAATTGGAATATGACACGTCACGACCTTGACCTCGCATCGTGTATGATGTAAATACAACAGCTACATAAATATAAAACTAACTAACTAAACTTCACGCCACTTCCCTAGCGAGGTAGGCAGAGAGTACCGAACGCCATATGGCACGATCCTTACACACCTCACTCGCCTCTTCAACATTCATAATCCTTTTCATACAAGCTCTACGGTTTTTAGGACTCCTTACATCACCTTCTGTTAATACACGACCAATCTGGTCGTGGTGGGTGAGCCTGGGCCTTCCGCGGCTCCTACATCCTTCCACTTTCGCATTGTATATCTGTTTAGTCAATCTTTCGTCATCCATTCTTTCCACATGTCCGAACCACCGGAGCATGCCTCTTCTTACCTTGACTCCGACGCTCCGATAAATATAACAATCATATGAGATTGTTATATTTATCGGATTTATGATTAGTATGCTAATAAATATATGCCAACATCCGCTTGTTCCCGCGGATTTGTCCGTTTGAAAGATATTTAGTCAACTCTAAAAGTAAAGCGTAGGTTTGAAAACTAAAGCAGAGACCTGTCTGAGTTTTCATACCTAAGCAGAACTCTTCATAATTCAGAAATTACGAGAATATAGGCAAGTACATCATTATAAAATTACTTTACAAAGACTGCTTAATTATTCCCTTGACATTTTAGATCTCAAAACATGCATAAAGGCACTTAAGTTCAACAAATTAAAAATATTTCGCGGAAGGCCAAAACGCTTTCTTATAAAATAAACAGCGTCACGGCACGTGTGCTGAAGGAAGCCACATTAGCGAGCAACCTTCACCGATAGGCCTACACGTATTTATTGGTCGCATACGATGCGCAGGTCAAGGCTAGTACACTAACTGCGACTAAGTTTTTATTCCATTCAACAATAGTTTTATGATTGCAATAGAACGTAGCGTCGAGCTGGGACTTAAAATTGTAACAACTGCGTTCTTTGCCTAGCATGTCGTGAAAAGCGACTAATGGTGTATTGGGTGGCAGTTTTGGGATCAAATAGGCGACGAGTCAGTCTTTTAGAACTACTTGCTAACCATTTTTTATCTAACCGAGTTAAATGTTATGTTTGACCTAAAAGTGCTTTAATTCTCAATATCTACATATACTCTATATATATACTTACTTTAATAATATATAAAGCTGAAGAGTTTGTTTATTAATTTATTTGCTTGAACGCGCTAATCCCAGAAACTACTGGTCCGAATTGATATTTTTTTTTGTGTTGTATAGTTAATTTATTGAGGAAGGCTATAGGCTATACGTTAACCTTAAACGCGGGTGAAACCGCGGGTGCAGGTAGTCATTATTAAAATCTCTGTCTTCATTACTATTAAAGTATATTTATATCCCTTTAGGGATTGCGGTCGTGATTAATTTATGTATATTATTTTATATGTATTTATTCTAAGCCTTTCGGCCACATGATTTTCGGTGTATAAAGCAAGTTTTTCATCACATACAGTACTCTTTGAACAGGAGCTGTAACTTGGAATACAATTTAACTTTTCCTAGAAATCTGCAAGCATATCCATCTTAAAGTCACCTGGTTCTAAGTATGTTAAGTTAGTAAGCCTAATTTAAGTCACAGCTCATCAGTTCCCATGGGACGCTTGGTGCCCACGCGGCTCAGTCACGCCCGACAGACGGAAGGAAGCCGCGTCCCGCTTCCCGAGTCGACGCATGCGCGCGCGCAACGAAAGGTTCAAGGTCCCTTGGCGCTGTAGTGGGAACCGTATGGGAAAAATCTGTGTTGATTTGCGCATAAACAGGTTTAGCGCTTTAAACGGTTTAGTACGTCGGCTAAAGAGAACCAACCCTCGCGTTAAAATTTGGATTGGTGACCGTAATTAAGACGTTCTAATTTTATATTAACTTCGTCCTAAACAATTTTGAGTCATGTAGGTAATCTTATTATTGTGTTGTCCTTCAATTGTAAGAACGAAGACATAAATAGCTCTTATGAACGGACGGACTAACAAACAAAAAGATGATGTAGATTATTATAGACCCTATAGGCATCCTTTAGATACGGAACTCTCAAAAGATTTTTTAATTACACGTGAGGATATAAATACTTATTTAAATATATTATTTCTATACAATTACGCCAACAACCGAAGTTCGCAAACGAAATGAGAAACAATTTCGTCGAAACCTCTCAACCCACCAGCAATAACCTTCCACTAACACGATTAAACACTCATTTAACACTTTACGAGCCCAATGGGCGGGCCCAATCGACCCATGAATTTTAATTCAACCCCACACTGCGATTAGCGCGGGTCAAAAGGACCCCAGACTTAACCTTTGATTTATTGCCGTCTTGTAAGCAGTAAAGGTAATTTACTACGGGAATCGAGACGTTAATGACGCTGGTGAATGGTTTAGTCCCTTTGGACTCGTAAACAGATGTCAGGTTGTATGAGAGGGTCTGTTAGACCCGTCGCAGTGGACGTGTGACTGACAAAGGCGGAATCGGGAACTAGTTTTTAGTGAGGGTTAAGTAAACAGCGGTAGCTTAATGATGAGTAGTATGACAGATTATGGCTTGCTGACATAAATTTTTACGATTTTACTAATGATATGAAGGTACTTATTAACGTCATAGTTGAGACCTGTACCTTGTTAGGAATAGTTGAAAATAATGGTAAGAAATAAAGGTCAAAATAAAATAAAATAATATATGTCTATTTTTGATATTTATTAATATCTGTCCGTGTCTCTAATAAAATCAAATATTAAATAAATTGTTCAGACTAGGACACAGATTCTCCAGCTACGTGTTTTAGACAACGTATAGACTTACGTTTTATTAACCTCCTTGAGTTTTACAAACGCTTGAGTACAAATGGCCATGCATTAAAATAATTACGTATGTCTTTTAAAATATGTTTTACAACGTTCAAAATTTGAAAACATCCTTTCTTGTGGTAAATCGCTTTTTCTGGCGCCAGTTCGAAAGACGAAGACGTTTTTCGGAACGAATCGCCTCGCCTGAGCCGCAAGAAATGTCGAAACAATTTAATGTGCACGTTCCGAGGACAAAGCAGAGGACATTAGTGGCGTTTGCGGGCATTTGTGGCATTCACGGGCATTCGTGCAACGAGCGGCGATTCGACTCGCGAGCGCGGGAATGTGCCATCATCATCATGGGATCATTTAAATATAAATCAATATTAGACATCTTTCATATTCGCCTGATTCATATGTATGTAGCTTAAACACTTGTGTTTTGGAATTCAAACGCAACAATAGAACTGAATACTAGAAACACCTCGACCTGAAGGAAATAGCTCTATTGTCACCAACTTCCTCGACCTGGCATGCTAAACGGACCTGCGTTCTGCTTATCACACTAAAAATATCACCTAGACTATATTCGACTGGCCCTTTGGTCGAGTGGTCAGAGACCCTGACCACGAAACCAAAGGTCGCGGGTTCGAATCCCGCTAGGGGCAAATGTTACTTGTGATGAACATGGACATTTGTACTCGAGTCCTGGATGTTTATAAACGTATTTAAGTATGTATATCCGTTCACCTAGTATCCATAGCACAAGCGTAAGCTTAGTTTGAGTCTAGGGAATTGTTGTGTCAGTCTGAAGAATTTATTTATTTATTATATTTGAATTGAACAAGTATTGAAAGAAATAAATCTATCTTTCTTTCCTTCTTATGTAATACTGAAACACACTTTGCATTATAAAAATGTTATTTAATGCTATTTTTGTGGCCTTTCGGCAAAGTTATTGCTTTAACATCTACAAGGCATCCAAGCCTGTCACCTCGCAACTCGGCGCGTGCGCCGTTTTTGCGTCTTTCTGGAAAGTTAACGGCTAGTTTAGTTCACAATTTTTTGTACGACCGCCCGTTGTTAAAGCAAAAAATAGGAACGTGATGTCTTAGACTCGAAGCTCGTTGGTGTAACCTTTAATTTTAATTACACGGTCTTTGCGGTATTATAAAATAATTTTTTAAATAAAACATAACAAAAAAGCGATTTCAAATTTATTTTACGATTGGTAATATTTAAAAACGATAGTATAATACGATTTCTTCAATATGCCAAAACAGTTTCTTATTCAAATATTATGTAACGGAAAACAACCGGCTGTTTTTAACTTGTAAATAAGATATTGTGAAAATTAAATTCACATAGGAATCATAATTAATTGGTTTAAACAAGTACAAATCGTCTAGTCAGTTTGTGTGGCTAGTTTACATATTTGAATGTAAAAAAATACTTGAAAATTGAAAATCAACAAGCGTATTAAAAAAGCTCATATTCAACAGACCACCTTAAAGAATAAATGCATAGAATTTTACTTACTTAACTAACTAAATTGTACTTACGATCTAAAATATAAGTGAATTACCACCTCGACCACTTCAATCATTCGAGAATGGTACATCGGTCGACTCTCATCAGCAAATCTAGTTACAATATTAATTAACCATTCAGCTAATCAAGCGGCGTCCCATTTAACAGGAGTCAGACATCAAACGTGCGCGCGCGCAGATCTATTCACCTGTCAGCTGTTGATCGGAGGAATGTTGCGCAACATTCCGCAGTGTCGCGCGACGCGCATTAGCAATTTTACGCGGTACGCGTGACGTAATACGGAGTGTCGCGTGCGTGACGAGCGGAGCGGGGAGCGTACATTAGTGTAAAAGATGTTTTTTCCATACTAGCGCAATAAAGTAGGTACATATAGGGGATTTGAAATGCCATTGCCTTTTTAATAAGTACAATTTCGGTTATTGACCTTTTTAATACATTTCGTTATTCACATAAAAAACTATAAACATAACATAACATCACGCCCACAATCCCGGAAGGAGTAGGTACAGAGTTAAAGAAGCAGCAGGCCCCTTAAACCACATTCAGCCAAAAACAAAACTGGGCTGGGTTAGATGGCAAATTGTAAAAAAGGAGTGACAATTGACTAGCTCGTCGCCTACCCAATCACATAGGTACCCACAACCCCATATACCATACCAAAACTATACTTATCTTGTACATAGTACGTTACTGAGACAAAATGTTGTAGATAGTTGCTTTTTCCTTTTTATTCAAACATCCTTACATATTCTTAAATACTCTTCTGTTAATGATAATAGGTATGATCATGGTCAGTCGCCAGACAATTTAAGGTAACAGTTTTGTTGAGATCTTACTGGAAAGTGTTCAGCTAAAAAACTGTTCTTAAAAATATATCTGCTAAATATTAAATACTAGTGAAAAAAGGACTTAGTGCCAATAACTAGATGGTGAAGTTTTGCAGCTCCAAATTGACATGCAACTTACATCACACATTGACATAAGCGCTCCAAATGACAGGAAATCTTGTAGCCATAAGAATCTCTCACACACATGCTTAAACGTGGCTTCACGCTGTAGTATATGACAGCGCGGAATCCTTTTTTTTTACTAGTCTGTGTAAATACAACACAATACTGTCAAATTTTTACGGTTTAAGCATAAACTTGTTATGCATTAAGTAAATCTCAATGCACATACATCTGTTTCAATGTTTAATCTAATTCATTCGCAATACCTCGTAATGTTCACGCTTCATCGGCGTAATGTGATAAAACCTGTTTATCTAACCAGAGACAAGGAAGTAACGGGATACGAGTGAAAGTTGTCTATGAACTTTACTTGTAATATTTAGCGCTTGTTACTCAGTAATTGGTTTAATTGTGTTGTTTTCGGGCAAACAATAATTATATAAATACTTATAATTCTCGGGGATCTTGTTTAATTAAAGAGGATGCAAAATTTTAAAACATCATCTAAGATGCAGAAATATTTAACAGTTCATAAATACTAAATCTATTCTATATTATATTATGACTTGCTTTTTAACATTGAAACAATCATAGAGGTTATATAATGGTGTTTTAAAATGTTGATAATAGTTGTACCACAGAGTAATAATGTTGTACGTAGTATATTATTACTCGGTGCTATTAGTTTACACTTATCTTTTTGGCGCTAATTGTCATCATCTTGCTGCCATCTAGCGTCAACTAGTTGTATGATATTAGTTTTGCTATTTCACACTTGATAGCGCTACTAGTCTTGGGAAAAAATATAAAAATAAACAGCCTCTGTATTTTGTTGCCGGTAACTAAATTAATTTCAACATATAACAAAAATATATGTCAATTGACATAATGCTGACCGAAGACCTTTTTGGTACAATACAATTTTTAGTTTAAGTGGCTTTTGTATGTTATATTAGTACCAAATAAACATATTCATTAATTTGTTACAGATTCTTTCGTGAATAGTCAAGAATGGACTGCATCGAGAGGAGTCACAGAATTGAGGGTGGGAGTGCTGGGCTCCCCGGACAGCGGGAAATCAGCACTAGTCCATCGATATCTAACGGGCGCGTACATGCAAGAAGAAAGTCCAGAAGGTAAATTACTTGAATTTTAATAACTGGGATTTCCATTATTATGAGTTTCAGTGCCATCTAGTGACACAATATCGTATCTTAACTTAATACGGCACAAGTCCAATCGTATTTAGTTTGTATGAGAACGATAGATGGCAGGGCAACGTAAAGCATTCAGTCTCCATAAAATGCGCTAGGTGGCGCTGTTTAGAAATGCAATTATAGAGGGCGCTGCTTCTTAACTTGACTGTGTGATAGATGGCGCCTTGAACGGGAGATTATTTTGTCATTTTTTTCTTTAGTTCAATGAACTAGGGAATAAAAAGGGTTTGTCCATCTGTGCGTAGGATGGCAAGACCATGAACCATAGATAAATGTAACAGTTGGCATTGGCACCCACGCAATACACATTGATAATTATCAACCTATCGCATGAATTTTTATGGTATTACTACAACATTGAAGTATTACTTTTATGGTTTAGTTAGATGTTTAGTTTTATCAAGTAGGTATCTCTTTTAGAGAATAATGCTCATTACTCCGCTTCTCAATATAGATACCACCCACAATGAATATTATTAAATGCTACTGAAATGAAACAGTTCCATATGGGTTAAACGAGTACCTACATTCTTATTTTAATTGGTAGGTATAACTTTATATTACAATTTACACAACATGATCAACTCGCTTTTGTACGGTTTGGAAGTAGCTTATTTATATACCTGTACGAATTTCGCTATTTGTGTTTGAGGCCATTGCCCTTATGTTATCTATGGTAATTTTTGTTTTACAGAATTAAGGTCTTCTATCTTTAGCAAGTAGCACGTTAGTCAAACCATTTATGGTTTATTTAACCGTATTACTTGTTAATGATTTGGTATCTAAATATTTGGGACTTGATTCAAAACAAAAGCAAACCACTTTTTACCTTTTAATTAATTCCCTTGGTTGGAAGTATGTAGGCACACGATATTGTTAAATACATAATAGATAGGTACAACTTTAAGCTTATCATATCTGTAAATCTTTAGAATAATAATAAATATATTAACTAAAACCAAAAAAAAAAATATAATTAGTGAACAAAATAGTGTAACGTATTACGTATAATTCAGATAAGTACGAAAAATTTTTAATACTTACAATTTATATGTCTTAACATAGTGGCATAGTATAATTATTGTATCCTACCTATGCGGCATAGGCTATGCCTATTATAAATATCTATACCTATACATAACTAACTACCTAACTAATATTCACGCCGTTTCCCATATAAACAAATTTGTAGTTATGAACAAGCTAGCAATTATGAAGCGTATTAAAAAGATATTTTTAACGCATGTAGGATTTCAATCATTTTCAAATATTTTAATTGCAGGTGGCCGCTTCAAGAAGGAAGTGATAATCGACGGACACAGCTATCTTCTGCTAATACGAGACGAAGGAGGCCCTCCGGAAATGCAGGTCAGTGCCCCAGTAGGCTATGGTAAACTTCGATCAGTGGCGTAACTATAGGGTGGTATAGTATGGCGAAACCTGCCCTGCCAGGAGTGGCAAATTACCACAGTCCCCTGTCTGAAAGGACCTCACTGGAGGCCGGTAGGCTTAAAGGGACCCTTCTATGCATTGAAATCGAAAACTGTCGTGGTGCGAAGGCCCCAACCGATGCATTTATAACGGGCCTCAAACGGTATTATGTAGTTACGCCACTGTATGTATATAGAAGATTATATTCTATACCTATGTTGTGAAATGTAAGTACCTACCTATATTCAAGATTGTTATAACTAACTTTAATAGTAATTATAGTTTCCATAAGTTCGACATTTCTAAATTACTCTTCGAAATGTGAATCTTATCTTCTTTTTACGTCATGTAGAAATAACACATTTGAAACATGAATACAGTTAGCTGAATTTTCAAAGTCAAAGTCAAAGTCAACGTATTCTTTATTTATATAGGTTTCAAGAAAACACTTATAAATCGTCAAATACAGGTAAATCTATATGATTCTACCACCGGTTCGGAATTTTATTGATGTGTGTTATGATATACCTATCTTAAATGTTAAGTTATCCAAAGCCCCAGAACCACTTAAATTTTAAAACGTTGTAACAGCTAACTTAGTTAAATTGAAAATCAAATGTACCAAGCTACATATTCCGTTTAGTATCAGCGAGAAGCCGAGTAAACAAGTTCTTTGTCCCAACAAAATCGATAGCGCAATAAAATATTCAACCGACAATTATGCACAGTACGAGTATACTCGTACTGTGGTACGGATGACAAACGACGCGAGTCGCGTGCAAGCTGACGGTATACGGAGCAACATTCGAGATACATCGGTACTAAAGTTCACGTATTTGGTAATATTATGACTGACCTAGTATGGGGTTGTGCGTTTCCATAGTACGTGGGAGGGTCCTTACTCAAGTACATTAAGAATGTCTGCTCGTAGGCAGTGGTAGACAAACTTCTAAGCCTCGGCTGCGGAAATTAGTAATGAATTTAAGTGGGACATCTGGACATTTTAAGAGTAAATCTGAGGCCACGAGCGGCAATATTAGTATTGATTTTAGACGTGGACTTAAAAAAAAATTAATCATTGTTTTTGGAAGTAGGTATATGTAAATGATCTAGAATTCTAGATTATAACATCTTCGATCTGTGGTGGTTTGAATGAAACATATTTTTTTTGACGTTATTTAGCATTGTTTAGGATTTTATTAAAAGGACTCGGGATTTGTAGGTGAACCTTTCTTTACGCCACGATCGCCACGATAGATCCCCACCCAGATTGGTTCAGAATTTCAAACACGTACCTCTGAATTTAAGAAATCTATCTACATACTACAACCTCAGTGCAGAGTGCAAATCTGTAGATTTATATCTGTACATTTTGGACGATTTTTAACAGCGAAATGCTCGAATCGGTTTTAAGGTTTGAACCAACTCCCGTTGCAAATGAGGTGCATTCAAATTGCATACGGCTTTCCGACGTGGATGAATGGAGCCGCGCTCCTGACAGGACTGTGCTATCGATTCGTACTATATAGGGGGCCACAGCATTTTAATAGACGCATCCACGTTATTTACGCCGCCTCGAGTAGGGGCACCCCGTTAAAGGGTGCAAATTGTGGGATTAAAATAGTATGTTTTCATTTGCAGCTTTATTACAAAACACGTGACGAGGTAGAGTAGAGGGTAGGTATTTTAAATACTGGTTATTATTTAAGCCTGGGCTTAAACTTTAAGTAATTTTGACAGACATATGTTAAGATCTTTAATCCATTTCCCGTAGGATAAAATGTATTAAGAATCACATCACATTAAATCGCACCTTTTGCTCCTGAAGACAGACAGAGATACAATATTTCATTAACTACGCCGTTGGTTTCTTCCGCATTCATTAATCTTGTCATGCTTACTCGTCGGTCCAGTATTTTTGGTCATTCCCTCTCTAACTTAATTCTAAAGTATTCCATAGAAAAAGCCTCGAGGAAAAGCAGGCATGTACATTATAAAACTGTCCCATAAAGTTGAGTTAACGTTGTCACCCGGCATTCAGCAATTTTACGGGCATGTCGCCGCCAATTTACAGAACGCTTAGCGTTTTTACGATATTTAACCAAGTTTACGAGAGTCGAGGCCGCACAGCGATGCATCCTTAGTGCAGTGACGCAACAGCGTGCTTTTTACAGCTTTCTATTCAGGAATGGTGTTAAGATGTTTTAGTAAACAAGTTGAGGAGCTCCGAAATAGTAGCGACATTGATGGTGCTGTAAGAATGAAGAGGGTGGTTTGGTTATCTCAGAGCTTAAGGACTCGAGACTTACAAGATGTTGGCTCAAATCAGATATATCTCTGACTTAAAAAAAAAAAAAATGTATTTGCTCTTACTGACTTGCTGTAATGTTCCCCTATGTGTCCTATTAACTCTTCATCTTATATGTTTGTCAAAGTCAGTACCTGCCCACTGCCGTTCCTAGGGAATGACCTATATTCTCACTTGATAAATCAGCTAAAGATTCGCTAAAGGGAAACATCGTGAGGAAATCTATGAATTACGTTTCTCTCGTTGGGTACCATAATTCATCCAACATTTCACACAAACTCTAGTATAGAGAATTCTTATTATTCGGGATGTCAAAAATGTGACAGAACAACCTTTGAAATGCTCGCATACCAAATGCCAATAGTACCTTACTTTTTACTGTAAAGTTCCAACGAAGCAACTACATCGTAAATGTCAAAAAGTGGTCCACACACGGCCGGCTAAACGAATTCCATTATTCGGAAGGTCGTCATTCCCGCATACCAGCTGTCCCCGGACGGCACTTCGCGAAATGGAGCCTGGAATGCGAGGTCACGCGCGGAGCCATCCAGGGCCTTATTAAGAGAAAGATTTCCTCAGCTATGAGCAGAGGAAGGTTAACCTAAAGACCAACTAAACTTTTTCATCTGTGGAGTCTTCATGGATCCCTCGGCTTGGAGAACTATGGGCATTAGTATAATTCTACTGACTAAAACATCTAGTAGATATAGATTTTCATACGTTATTGAGAAACACCAAACCAAAAATAACATTTTCTAATCGAATTAGAAAATGTTATTTTTGGTTTCTTTAAGTTGCCGCGTCATTTCTTACAAAAATGTATTCTTGCGCCAGGGTATTGGCGTGAGTACATTTGCCGGTTGTCATAAACAAATGACGAATTTTATTTTTTTTGCGTGTATGGGACACTAATTCCTTAGCTCTAAAAAAAACATGTGTTTACGCTGTGGATATGTGGTGACGGAAAGTCATGCTTGAATACTATTATATACATCTCGTCCACAGATGACTAAGGAGGGAAAATCCACACGTTCAAATAGTGTCAATCTTGCAATCTGCCATGATTCAATCTATGTAGTTCCCCTATGTAGGAGTAGGGTCAATTGGCAATTGTACCCTAAACAAAGTAACCAATAAGTTACACTGTTTCGAGAAGTAATTTCCATTTGACCCTCAGTAGACTTGAAAGAAGATTATGATTTACCGCCATAGTTGTCTAAATGTGCAGATGTTCTTACGATAGTTCACCTTATCGTCACCCTCACCGCTAAGGAAACATTTAAACTGAAATAAAACTAAGGTTAGTTAAATAATGATCTTACAAAGGATAGATCCATTCAAGTCCTAGGGTGCAGACCGAACCAAATTGGGGCATTGCATTGGGGCAGCATTGGGACTGCTAGATTTAATTTGAAATACCATTATAATAGCGATAGGTAAAACCACTAAACGCCTACATATAATGAATGTGGAATCATAGGTATTCTTGTCTGTCTGTACATATACGGAAATTTTCTCCACGAGATCATCCCACGCGCAACCTTCAAGACCCGTTTAATGCCGCCCTGATGGGGAACTCGTCATACAACAGGTTATTTCGGGGTTAAAACCGACCGACCGTGTATGTAAAACCCACTGGTTGAATGAAGCTGAATTAAGGTTGGACATAACATATGCGTGTCGTGTTTTCATTGTCATATCTTATACTATATCTTCCATTAGACACGAACCTAGATCTATCGTGCCTGGTTGAGTAATTATATCTATTGTCTTGTTTAATGATACAAACGTACAGTCTGTATGTATCACGTTAATCATTATTAATGATTAACGGGCTTTTGGGTATGTAACTGAGTAGGCGACGACCTAGCCACTTGTCACTCCTTTTTCACAGCTTTCCATCCAACCCAGCCCACTGTCCCATGTTGGTCTGTGTTAAGAATCCTCTTTGGTTAATTATATTATTGACGTAAGTTGTCACATTAATAAAAATGGTGTGCAAAAATTTGTGTGTGTTATTTTAAAACAATCCCAAACATGGTCCTTCGAGCCGGATTATTATTTAAATTAGCATCATCACACACAAAACCCACACGTCAAAGACTGGACGGAGAAATCCGGTCCAGAACCCCGCTTACTTAGTCAAGCAGCAGGGGAGGGTCCTAGGAAGGACGAGAGACGTTGAAGGGAGGAAACCAGGCAAGTTAGAAGCCGCGGAGCCCGAATACAAGTTATTCAACAACAATGGAGTCTTTAGCCAATGTGCAGGAAGCCACCATGGCGACAATTGTGAAGACCAGGGCAAACTTCAAGAAGGCACCTAAGGATAGATTGACGATTAATTACATGGAATCCCGTTTAGAAAATTTGGAACAACAGTGGCAGCTATTTTTCAAAACTCACGTCGAAATTATTAGTAATGTATCTAAGACTGATTTACTTGCATCCACTTATCATTCTCAAAATATTTTTGATGAGGTTGAGGAAATTTATACTGATTTCAAGTCCGAATTAAAAAGACAAATTGCTAGGTTACAACCGCCAACAGAACATTTGTCGAGTTCTATAGGCGCAAGATCATCAGCTCCTATGAGCAATGTTAAGTTGCCAGAAATTAAAATACCACATTTTTCAGGTAAATATATCGAATGGCAAACCTTTAGAGATTTATTCTTGGGACTTATACATAATAATAGCTCTATCAATGATGCCCAAAAGATGTATTATTTAAAAAGCCATTTATCAGGTGACGCGGAACAATTGTTGAGAAACATTACTGTCACTTCTGACAATTATATTAGTAGCTGGGAAAAAATAGTGGCTATGTACAATAACAAGAGATTTCTGGCGAATAACATATTAAAACGTCTGTTAGCTCAAAGGAACATGATGTTCGAATCAGCTCATGAATTAAAAAAGTTAGTTAGTACTACATCTGATTGCTTAGAGTCTATCAAAACGCTAGGAATTGACGTTTCATCTTGGGATATACTTATAATTCATGTTATCAGCGCAAAATTAGACAAAGAAACGCGCAAGGCTTGGGAGCTTAGTGTATCATCAGATGGTTCAGATGAATTGCCAACTTACAAGCAATTTTCAGACTTCTTAGTAGGTCGTTTTAGAGGTCTGGAAAATTTAGATACTAGGAGTACTCACACTGAAAAGGGTCCAAGAAACTCGCAATCGTTTCATGTACAACATGAAATATGTTGCGCTTTTTGTTCCGGTACTCATAAGATTACATTTTGCACAAAATTTTCAAAACAATCTACTGAAACTCGTCGTGATTTTGCTCAAAATAATGGTTTGTGTTTTGTCTGTTTATACAGTAATCACTCTGCCAAGGAATGCAAAAGGAATTTCAAATGCCACTTATGTAAGAGACGTCATCACACATTATTGCACCCTAAGAATTTTCAGTCTGTGGGTGAAGGCTCAACGTCGAGCCAGGGATCTGCTGCAATAGCGGAAGGAGAAAAGGTAGAGGCAAATAAAAACATAGTGGTAGAGAGGTCTACTGAACAACCAGTCGTTTCATGCATGTCAACAGGAAAGTGTGGAAAAACAGTCCTATTGACCACTGCCTTAGTAAAGGCCAAGACAAGAAACGGCACTTATCAAGTTGTGCGTGCTCTGCTAGACCAGGGCTCGCAAGGATCATTTGTAACCGAATCGACGGTGCAGTATTTAAGATTAATGAAAAAATCAGCAAAGCATACAGTTACAGGTGTAGGAGGTAACAATAGCTTCATATCGAAGTCAACAGTGACGTTGCAGTTGCAGTCGCGAATGGATCCAAGTTTCAGCATCGAGGTTGTTGCATATGTATTAGGGTCCATTACATGTCTTCTCCCAGCAGTAAAAACTGGAGTGGTCGAATGGTTAAGCTTATCCAATGATGATTTAGCTGATCCTCAGTATCACACACCTAATAAGATAGACGTTTTATTAGGTGCTGAAGTTTACAGTCAAGTTGTAAAAGCAGGCATAATGCGCAGCGCAGATGGACGCCTATTAGCGCAGGACACTTCCTTAGGATGGATTATTTCAGGTGTCGTCGATACGGAAAGCCCACCTAGCGCAGAATCGTTTTCTTCTATAACTGTTATGCATACACATTTACAGACAGATGAGCTTCTTAGAAAATTCTGGGAGCTTGAAGGTGAGCCTGCTGTAAATAAAAAGATGTTAACTGCGGAGGAGAAGAAATGTGAAGAACTATTTACCACTACCACTCGTCGTGATGACACGGGACGTTACGTAGTACGTCTACCATTCAAAAACAATGATCTCAGTTGTTTGAATGGTGAGTCAAGGAAGATTGCTGAGAGAAGATTGAAGAGTTTAGAAAATAGGTTGAGTAAAAACTCAACGTTGAAAGCTGACTACGCTAAAGTAATACAGGAATACGAAAATCTTAATCACATGGTAAGCGTACCAAAGGGTGTAAAAACAAAGGGTTTATACTTACCTCACCATGCAGTTGTCCGCGAGGACAGGCAGACTACAAAGGTTCGCGTAGTATTTGACGCATCTTGCAAGGGGAGCAATGGTGTCTCTTTGAACGACCACTTAATGGTGGGCCCATCTTTACAGGCGGATCTTCGTCACGTTGTAATGCGGTGGAGAGCTCATCCAATATGTATATCTGCCGACATAGTCAAGATGTATCGACAAGTTCTAGTAAACAGAGAAGATACACCGTTTCAGCGTATTCTCTGGAGAGACAGCCCTGAAATGGAAATTGAGGAACGAGAATTGATCACCGTCACCTTTGGCACAGCTTCAGCACCATATCTAGCAGTACGTGCATTACAACAAGTAGCTTATGATGAAGCGTCGGAATCTCCTCAAGTACAGAAAATTATCTTGAATGATTTCTATGTGGATGACCTGATGACTGGAGCTGAAAATACAGAGGAAGGATATAGAATTTATAATGAAATTTCATCAATACTAGCTAAAGGTGGATTTCCTTTACAGAAGTGGGTGAGTAATTCTACGCAATTATTAGATAAAATAATGAAAGGGAAGATAGAAAAGGAAGATATAAAGATTAAAGTGGATAATATAACAAAGATCTTAGGACTTACCTGGGATCCGAAAGCCGATGTCTTCCAGTACTCCGTAGATCTTCCTGCTCTTGAAGAATCTGTAACAAAAAGAAAAATGGTGTCGGATATTAGTAAATTATTTGATCCATTAGGTTGGCTAGCGCCCAGCATAATTACAGCCAAAATTATGATTCAGAAGCTTTGGTTGGCTGGTATAAGTTGGGATCAAGAAGTCCCCAGAAATTTACTAAAATAATGGCATACTTACCGTAATAGTTTAGTTGAATTATCAAAAATAAAAATTCCACGTTGGTTGTCTACAAGATCCAATGACAAAAGAATTCAACTACACGGTTTTTCTGATGCTTCTAAACTGGCGTATGCTGCTGTGACTTATATCAGAATAGAGGATTCTGAAGGAAACATTCGAGTATCATTGGTAACGTCTAAAACAAAAGTAGCTCCTGTAAAGCAAGTCTCAGTACCCCGGTTAGAGCTTTGTGGAGCCGTATTGTTGGCCAAACTGCTCTTGGAAGTTGCAAATGTGCTAGACATAACAAAAGACAATATATATGCCTGGACAGATTCCGAAATAGTCTTAGCTTGGTTAAACAGTCATCCAAGTCGTTGGAAGACATTTGTCGCCAACAGAGTTTCGGAAATCTTGACAACACTGGACACACAGCACTGGTTTTACGTGCCTTCCAAGCATAATCCAGCTGACTGTGCCTCTCGCGGTGTCTATCCAGCGGAACTAGCCAGCACTTCTCTTTGGTTCGACGGCCCCGAGTTTCTGAAACAAAAAACTTTAGAACTTAAGAAACCTGAACACCTTGCAACTAGATTAGAAGAAACAAAAACCTTGACCTGTACAATAAATGATACTTCGCTGTGGAGAAAATACTCGTCGCTTTGTAAGTTGCTGCGAGTAGTATCTTATTGCAGGAGATTTTTAAATCTAAGAGGTAACGCTGTGAATCGAAACAATACAACTTACCTGTCAGTTGAAGAGATAGAAGATGCAATGAACACATGTATCAGAAAATCACAACAAGAAGATTTTGTAGAAATAATACATAACCTGAAAAGAAAAGGACAATTAGACACAAAGTTGAAAAAGTGGCAATCTCTGAGTTTGTTCTTAGACTCACACGGAGTGCTAAGGGTAGGGGGGAGATTAGAAGAATCTCAGATAGACTACAACCGAAAATATCCAATACTACTGTCAAAAAATTCATTTCTCACTAACCTTTTAATTGCTGACGCACATTCCAAAACCATGCACGGTGGTCCACAAGCTATGGTTTCATATTTAAGGACGAAATTCTGGATTTTAGGAGTGAAGTCTGTAGTCAAGAACTACTTTCGAAGATGCGTGACTTGCATTAAATACAGTAACAGAACCAGAACTCAACTAATGGGACAGCTTCCATCCTCACGAGTGACGCCAACGAGACCTTTCTTTTCCAGCGGAGTAGATTATGCTGGCCCAATAAACATGCGTGTGTCTAAGGGCCGTGGTACCAAATCATACAAAGGATACATTGCCTTATTTGTTTGCATGTCTACCCGCGCCATCCACCTGGAAGCAGTCAGTGACATGACTTCATCAGGATTCTTGGCGGCATTTAAAAGATTTGTGTCAAGACGTGGTCACTGCGCTGTATTACATAGTGATAATGGGACTAATTTTGTTGGCGCTGCAAAAGAACTCTCCAAGCTATTAGACAAGGAAAAGTCCTATTTCATTCCGGAACTGACAGAGTACTTAGCAAACAACGGAACTAAATGGAGTTTTATCCCTCCCCATGCTCCAAACTTTGGAGGCCTCTGGGAGGCTGGTATAAAGTCTACCAAATACCATCTTCGGAGAGTTATTGGTAACTCAACATTAACGTTTGAAGAAATGTCAACGGTATTGGCTCAAATCGAGGCTTGCCTCAATTCAAGGCCACTATCATATATTGAGGATAGCAACGAGTTTACGGTGTTGTCACCTGGACATTTTCTAGTCGGTGAACCACTTGTTGTTGTACCAGATACAAATTATGAACAGTCCAATATTAGTTCTCTCAAGCGATGGCAAATAACCCAAAAAATGTTACAAGATTTCTGGAGACGTTGGTCGCAAGAATATTTACATCAATTCCTGCAAAGACACAAATGGACTCATAAGGCTACAGAGCCAAATGTTGGTGATGTGGTATTAGTCAAAGAAGACGACATGCCACCTGGCAGATGGTTACTGGGTAAAATTGAAACAAAGCACCCTGGGCCGGATCAAATCACACGGGTAATAACGATACGAACCAAAACATCATGTATCAAAAGGCCGGTTTCTAAAGTGTGTGTACTCCCAGTAACAAAGTAGGTAGGATTTTTTATTGTTCCTTTTACATCTATTTATTTTAAACTGTAATTAATTAAAGAAGTGAAATGTTTTGTTTGGGTTTATTTATATTATGTGAAATCCTGCATTTTTCGTTTTTTTTTATTGTAACTGCTCAGGTGCTTAAAACAATATGTTTATTTTAAGGATATCGTCCTTGGCGGGCGGAATGTTAAGAATCCTCTTTGGTTAATTATATTATTGACGTAAGTTGTCACATTAATAAAAATGGTGTGCAAAAATTTGTGTGTGTTATTTTAAAACAATCCCAAACAGTCTGGGACTTAAAAAGAATATGCCAACTGTGGTTCTTGCCTAGCATGTCGTAAAAGGTGACTAATGGTATATCGGGTTTTGGGCCTGTGATTGTGTAGGCGACAGGTTAGCCGCTTGTCACTGCTTTTTCACAATTTTCCATCCAACCCAGCCCGGCTTTATTTTTGGCTGAACGTGGTTGAAGGGGCTTGCTGCCCCTTTGACTCTGCCTACCCCTTCGGGGATTATGGGCGTGATGTTATGTATGTAAGCATTATTAATTCACAGGCCCGTTGGTCATAGATCCTGGCCACGAAACTAAGGGTCGCGAGTATGAATACCGCAAGGGCAGATGTTTCATGTGATGAAATTGGATATTTTACGTAACGTATTTAAGTATGTCTATCCGTTCACCTAGTGTCCATAGCACAAGCTTACGCTTAGTTTGGTACTAGGGAATTAGTTTGATAGTCTAGAGCAGCTATAGCGTGAAGCCTTTCTGGGGGTTCCACGAAAATTGGTACTGATCATAAATATCATAACTCCTGGGGAAAAATCCGTTAAAAGTCGATTATTACACAACCCCCCCCCCGCACTGCCGCCCGCGCTGTTCTAGGGTCCCGTCAAATACTCCGCTTCCTAAAAGGGTTCCATAGCATAAAAAGTTTGAGAAGCACTGGTCTAGAGAATTATTTTTTATAGTCTTTGTAGGAAGTACCATAACAAAGGAACTGCAAGGATGTTTCAACTTCTTTGCAGTCAGTACTATCATCTTGTGAATAATGTCATTAGGGATTATCATAGTTGAAGGAAAATCAGGCTTTAACATACAAAGGTATGTTTATACGGAAGCTAAGTAACCTCCAGAGCTCAATCCACGCTTATTTGTTATTCATAGCCCAGATCAAAGATTATAAATGTTAAATGAATCGATATCTGCTACAGTTATTGCTGTCGATTGTGCTAGCTAAAGGCATTATGATGCCTCCGCAATCCGCATTTTAAATGTGTTCTTTCAAGGTGATCTTTGAGCATTTATCCAACCAGAGCAGCCGTAGATCGGATTGCGAAGAATTTCTCTGCAAATATCCTTGAAGAAAGTAGAGACGCCCATACATACCTATATAAGTGCTCGCTTAATTATTTGGTTAATTTAAATGTAATTAATTGTTAATTAGCTTAGTTAGAGGAAACGTAATGATTTAAATGTGACTGGTTGATTTCTATTTATTAGAGACCGTTATATAGTTTTAAACTGTGTTTTGGTGTTTATGGTAGATTCTTATTGTTTTAATGATATAAATGCTTTCTTGAGGTCTACATGATGAAAGTTTAAAGAACTCTTAATGTATTGAAAAATGCATTCAACATGCGTAGATTATTATTATGGTTGCATACATATTTAAGCATTAGACATTAGTCTCTCCACCTCTGCGTGTGTATTGAACATTTGTAATAGTGGACAGTACGCAAAGGGCACACAAATCCATTCAATTCTCCGCTGGCGAAATCGAGTTGCCCACGTATCTGGCTGACACGGATCAACATAAACGGATAGGAGTTAGGATCTCGTTTCACAGTAGAGTGTCACAACACAGCTCACTCCAATTTGCGTTGATGCTCCAAGGCAGATGCGGATTTCTGTATAAAAGATAACTGCATCTCAGGATGCTTGTTACTGTTATTGCTTGAAGGTTCAGAAGTATTCCCGGTGCAACAGAAACTGCACAAAGCAATGCACCATTTATGTTAATGTGTATTTTAACCTCCTTCCTTTCCTTATTACCTCTTTACTTTATATTATCCTCTTTCTTTCTTTCTTTCCTAGGTACCCTGTTGAGGGGACTTTGCATGTCTTCGGAAACATGGTTAATGTTTCCGAATAAAATGTTTGCCAGATGGCATAACTGGGACTTAGGTGTTATCATCTTAATAATTGAATTGTTTTCGGGGCGAATTGATATTCATTTCATGACTTGAGAAGTTACGATAAAAAAGCCAGTCGTGATCTAATTGTATAGTCATTTCGTTAATGAGTGTTTTTCTGATAAATTTCCAATAAAGTTCGGAAATGGTGTTGTTTTATTTTGTGCATTGTATTCCTTATTACGAAGATCTTGGGTTCACATATTTGTCATTAAATACTGCGGATTTTCGATTAATATTAACTGTTACTAAATGAGGCATGCTTCGGTGGTTCGGACATGTGGAAAGAATGGATGACGAAAGATTGACTAAACAGATATACAATGCGAATGTGGAAGGATGTAGGAGCCGCGGAAGGCCCAGGCTCACCTACCACGACCAGATTGGTCGTGTATTAAAAGAAGGTGATGTTAGGAGTCATAAAAATCGTAGAGCTTGTATGAAAAGGATTATGAATGTTGAAGAGGCGAGTGAGGTGTGTAAGGATCGTGCCATATGGCGTTCGGTTCTCTCTGCCTACCCCGCTAGGGAAGTGGCGTGTAGTTTAGTTAGTTAGTTAGTTTGTTACTTAATGAGTAACAATTAATCTTACAGTTTAATAGATAATAGTTATTCGTGAACCATGTAAAATTATCTTTTTATGACACCAAACCATTCAATTCATTGACAGAAATAAAAAATGATTTCACATAAAATTATAATTCCACAAAAAAATGTTTCATTTCAACAAATTAATGACGTCATAAAACAGTTTAGTTATGTAAGTTGGAGTAATCATAGTCTTGTGTCTAGTTGAGACAACGAACCCTAAGAAAAATAGGAAACTGGATTGTTAAAGTCTGTATTTTATTTAATATATAAATTGCGATCGTAGACATTATCATTTCAGTCGTATTTTCAATCTGAAACATAATATCGTCTGCCATGATCGTTGAACACAGTATATCTGTCTGTTCAAATAAAATATTTATTTTAAATCTACCGAGTATGTTCACCTCTCGGTTGTACCTAAAGATGAGAAATTTAGATTTTTCCTAAGATCTAGTCTAGACAGCCACGTCGAACGTAGGTCTCGTCTGGTCATCTACCGAGTTTGCTTGTCACTTTTATCAAGGTATTGACATTTTGGAATTGATGGTTTTATCGCCAACTTGAGTTAAAATGTCAGGATTTTCTTACTCTTCTTCTCTTCTCGGTTTCAAAAATCGTATAATCGTATTCAACCAGAATCGAAGGAACAACCTTTCCTTAACCAGATTTAAAAACAAAAAAAAAAAACAAAAAATTTTCCAAATGTGTTTTTCTTAATTTTCCAACTGTGTTTCTTGCCTAGCATGTCATAAAAGGCGACTAATGGTATATAGGTTTTTGGGTACGTGACTGTGTAGGCGACGAGCTAGCCATTTGTCACTACTTTTTCACAATTTTCCATCTAACCCAGGCCATTTACCCGGGTTGGTCTGGGATTTAAAAATAATGTGCCAACTGTGTTTCTTGCCTAGCATGTCGTAAAAGGCGACTAATGGTATATGGAGTTTTGGGTATGTGATTGTGTAGGCGACGAGCTAGCCTCTTGTCACTACTTTTTTACAATTTTATATCTTGCCCAGCAAAGTTAATTTTTCGGCTGAATGTGGTTAAAGGGTCCTGCTGCCCCGTGATGAACCGGTATTTTGAGAATATAAACCCAATATATTATTAGTAGCTTTTCACGGCATGCTAGGCTAGGACACAGTCGGTACATTATTTTTTAGACCTAGACTAACATGAGATGAAGTCTAGTGGTATATTTTCTGAAACAAGCCTCTTAAGAGGCTCAGTACGAAGCATCGCCCGCTCCCCGGCGAGTTCAATTAACGCAGAGCTATCGATTGGGTGCACACTGCACCGAGATATGCACCGGCTGAAGTTTTAATTGAAATCGCTCGAGACACGAGTGGCTTGCTTTGTTTATTCGTTTGTTTAGATTCTAAATAAACAAATATATGAACAAGATGTCATGTTCGGAACTTTAGATGGATTACGTTTATTCATTTTATTAGAACACCTATTATGATTGCGCTACTAAAAATCTCATCAACAACATTAGTTTAAATATAGGAAGCCTTCAAATGCTCACCCTAATCGGTGTATTTGTCAATCATTGTAAATATTTTTATGTTAAATACATTTTTCACATAATTCTTTAATTCCTTGCCTAAAATTAAGCAGTTGGTATTTATTAGATTTACCGGTAGTACCTTGTTGAGAAACTATACTAGGCGTAGCATAGCTTGGATTATTAAGTCACTTATATTTCACGTAAACTATATTGCGTGCGAGCGAGAGGCAAACAGAAGCAACGTCATCCCCTTCCATAGACCTCATACACAGCACAATAGGCTTCACAAAAATAGAACCCCACATTGTGGCCTATACACTACCCGTATCGCGCAGATTACAAAAGGGCCCATCCAATTTGTTTCCCGGCGTGACGTCATAGCCGTGACGTCACCGCATTAGCCGGGATTGCCCGCGGTCCGTGAAATATAGTGAAAATGGACTGGGAGTGCGTCGGGGAAATTTTGGAGAAAGTTTTCTGAATAAATATTTGATTATAGAATCTTCTAATTTTTTAAGTTGGTTTAAACTCTTATATAATGCACTGGCTGACTAATCTATCAATACTCAGCTTAACCATTTAACGAATTGCTGGAAATTGACAAGCAGATCATTATGGTGACGTAGACATTCGCTAAGAAAGGCCTTTCCAAAAATTCCAAAGTTTGTACGGGGAAACAAGCGATATTACGCAAGCGAGGCCAAGGGGTAAAGGCTAGTAAATAATATGGCTTCTCCCGTTTACCCTCCAGTGTATTGCTAACTACAGTTTGAACAGCCTTTAGTAACTGGCTGGCGCGCTCAAAACGAATTTGAAATAAAAAAATAATATCCACGAAAAATGGCGTGTCCACATGGAATGGAAATTTAAAAAGCATATTTTTTTTTAATGTTTTCCTGCGTAAAATTGGTACTTGATTTGTTTGGTTATTAAATTGGCTGTTCGTTCAGTGTACGTTGGAAGTTCTGTGAAAATTCAAGTAAAACGCGTATTCAAATCAATTAAAAATACTTACTTCCAATTGAATGAAAATAAAATGGTATTGAATTTGACTCGGAATTTAACTATTCAATTCTTCAAATACAATAACTACGAGTTGTGGATTTTAAAACTGTTATATATAACCAGTTATATATAAAGATGATGAGTTTGTTTGTTTGTTTGTTTCTTTTATGCCGAGTTTCTTTCCGGTTTCTTCTCGGTAGAAGCAACATTCCGAACTGGTGGTAGATTCATATTATTAGTTGATTTTCCTGTTGAATTGACGATTTATAAGTGTTTGTTTTAAACCTATACAAATAGAGAGTATTTTGACTTTGACTTTTCTTAAACGCCCTAATCTCAGAATTTAATAAATGCAAACAAATAATAAAATGTTTCCTCGCATCATACGGAGGGCCAAACACCCTAGAGTGTCGTAGCCTTATCGCCGTATCCAAAATCGGCAATAATGATGATACATATTGGTTTTGGTTGAAGTACATACATACATAACATCACGCCGAAGGGGTAGGCAGAGTCAAACGGGCAGCAAGCCCCTTTAACCACATTCACCCAAAAACAAAACTGGGCTGGGTTAGATGGAAAATTGTGAAAAATAGGGACAAGTCGCTAGCTCGTCGCCTACACAATCACACACCCAAAACCCGATATACCATTAGTCGTCTTTTACGACATGCTAGGCAAGAACCACAGTCGGCACATTCTTTTTAAGTCCCACACCAACATGGGACAGGTACGTTGAAGTGTACCCCACTTTACCCTTTGATATAATATGTAAGTCTACTAGTCCTGTAATAAGTCCTACAAATAAAAAAAACTTGTTCAATGCAAGTGTCAATCAACCCAGGTCAACCTGAGTGGCTGAGATTAAAATACCACCTTCATACCAGGCGAGACATGTTAAACTGTTAAACCTGGATTCCTTCACAGTCGTTTAAACATCTCCGCTTAGGCATATGGCACCATTCATTCTTAATCTATACTTAATATTATAAAGCTGATGAGTTTGTTTGCTTGACCGCGATAATCTCAGGAACTACTGGTACGGACATGTGGAAAGAATGGATGACGTAAGATTGACTAAACAGATATACAATGCGAAAGTGGAAGGATGTAGCAGCCGCGGAAGGCCCAGGCTCACCGACCACGACCAGATTGGTCGTGTATTAAAAGAAGGTGATGTTAGGAGTCAAAAAAACCGTAGAGCTTGTATGAAAAGGATTATGAATGTTGAAGAGGCTAGTGAGGTGTGTTAGGATCGTGCCATATGGCGTTCGGTTCTCTCTGCCTACCCCGCTAGGGAAGTGGCGTGAAGTTTAGTTAGTTAGTTAGTTAGTGCGGCTGTCAGGGATAATATTGCGAGGAAACCTGCACATACAGACGACAGTGTGTATATTAATAATGACCGTATACAGTTTCTTCAGCCTCAGATAGCTAATAAATCTTATATCACAGTCTTAGTACTTTATTTCTTTCTTTCAATACAAAGCCTTATTAAGAACAAGACAACGCTAGGAAAAGAGCTTGTAAAGATTTGTATTCCTATTATCAATGAAAAAGTCATTCGTCTTTACTCTATCACAGCTGACAACCTCAGAAATATCACTCCTGCATTTTTTTATATACGCCGATCTTCTGCAACGAAAAACCCGGGGCATTTTCCGCCGGCTAGCTAAATAAGACCTCGAGTGAACGCTCTTTAAGCCGTCGCGGAAAGAGCCGCCAACAGACGACGGGCTTAAAGGAGCATTTATTTAGGGGTTATTTTCTTTAAGTATAATAGTTTCAGTAAACACTATTTATGTGTATTTCGACAAAATATGTTAACTGTATAACTAACTAGTGTCTTGCGAAATACGAAGCAAAGCAATACTTAGTATATACATATTTATGTACGCGCTATAAGCTTAATTTGTATATATTACCTATTGTTTTTTTTAATTTACTGTTAGAGCTCAATTTGTGATAACACTGACATAAAAACCCACGGAATTTTGATTAAATTTTTTCCAGTTATTATCACAGTGTTGTAATTAAGTCTCTTAATTAACATATGGCGACTTTACCGGCGGCAAGTAAAATACCTAAGTATATATTTACATTATCTAATATTCACCATTACCGTAAGTCGGTCTCAAATCAGTCTTATATTTGAAAATTTCGAACAAACTCTTCGCCCTCTTTGGGAAAAGCCCCCTCTTTGAGAGACAAACAATAACATTCGAAGCGTTTTGTTAAGTCGTGGCCCTCAATCGAGGGTCGTGATTAATCCCCTCCTTGGCCCTCACTAACCTGAGTGCTGCGTCGTGACTGCCTTTTGGGGCTCTCACGGATTATTCGGTTTCCAAGAAGCGAAATGGAGCGCTCCTCTTAATGATCTTTGTCATGTTGGCGTTACCATGTCCAATTTGTTAATATGCCAACATTTTCATCAGGAACATAGAAGTTTTAACAACGTCCTGCTGAGCTGGAGTATTCGAGCTGTAGATTAACGGAAATTCATGAATTTCTTAAAGTTACATTGTCTTCAGAATCTACATACACGTATATTTTGTACAATTACGCCAGCAATCCCGAAGGGTAGGTAGCTACCTACCTAGGGATTGCTACCTATCTAGGTAGAAGCAGTCACATTGGAGATGTATAGCTTTTTTTACCAAAAATAAAATTGGGTTGAGTTGTGATCAGTGGCTCGTCGCCAATATAAACACATTAACCCCCAACACACCCGCCATTTTGCGATATCCTATCTAAAGACGAATATTGGTGGAAATTTTTCCCAGTCCCAGGTAGCATGGTACTACTCTTCGGAACCTCTCCTCTTCACACGATATATTACATGCATATATTCCAAATAAAAATCAGGTACTCATTCTTTTAGTACTAGAAATAGACACAGACTTGCTGTTCCAAATTACAGACTTAATTAGATTGGTAATTCCTTCATTGGGTTAAGTATAAAAATATTCAATATGTTACCTCAAAGTCTCATTGATTTACCTGTACATAAGTTTAAATTGTATATTAAAATTGGCTGATTAAAAAGGCTACTACAAGATAGAAGATTATTTAAATGATAAGAATATATGGTTAGACCCAGAATAGGCTGTTCGCCTGCACTGCTAAATTTACATTGACTAAGAAATTGTAACTAATGGATTTTAAGACTTGGCATTTCAAAAAGAGTAACTATAGAGTTTTTTGCCGGTTTCTTCTCGGTAGAATCTACTTTTTGAACCGGTAGATATTGATCTCATTCTGACGATTTCATTTCATTTCATTACATACATACATATCATCACGCCTGTAATCCTCAAAGGAGTAGTAATATATTAGTGTATCTAACTCCTATCAGCATATCAAAGAGTGGCAACCAGGCCTCGCCGAAGCAGGGCGCATCTCATAGTGCTCATTAATGGCCCAGCCCACTCGCGTCCTGAGGGCGCATTGTGCAGGCCCCCGCCGGTAATTGCGGTGCTTTCCACCTAGGGGTGGCGATAGGGTGCATCTTGAAGGGTAGATTTTAAAGTAGTTTATGTAACTAGACAATCTAGTATTGCTAGGTCATGTAAAAAGATGGTGTTCCTGAAATGTTTCCCAAACTACCCCCAGATTGTTGTTTTGAAGAACACAGGGGGCTTGGGTCCTTTCGGAGGATCCATTTATATATTAATAAGCAAAATATCAGCTGCATTACAAAAAGAACAAAAGCATATGACTTATATTTAACAGCAAGACAAATAAAAATGGAAACTATTTTTTTTGTCAGCTGCTCGAGCTGAAAACATACTTATGTTAGCTGGCCAATACAATGCTATAGTACCTTTGAGCTGGTCTTATGATGGACACGGAGTGTAAAACTATAAAAAATCTTTTTGGTTTTAAATGCTATATCTGCTTATAAAAGCATGATAAGTACATTTTTAGATTTTCAATAATTTTCATCTGCCCATAAAAGCATGTATTTTTAGATTTTTATAAATTTTCAACTTATTCTAAAGACGATGGCGGCATCCCTAAACACATGACCCATTTCTGCTCGGTGCATAAGATTTCCCTCGAATAGTTGCCTCACCCACGTGGAATGCTTTGTTTAGCTGCACCGGCCACGCTGCAGGATGCCTTTAATGCGCATCCTTTCCCGACAGTTCCTGGGAAGGAAATAGTTGTGTTGGCAAGTGTATTTAGCTTTCTGTAAATGTCACAGGTTATATCTCCTCTACAGGTATGGTCTTTGTTATTCAAAGCGATGTGTTTAGTGTTTCGTAGTTAAACCCTCGAAGTTTCGCTCTGTCTGTTTGTCTGTCTGTCCATTCATCTTCCTAGCGTTATGTCCCGTGCTTAGACGGGGTCCGCTTAGACCATGATCCAGGATTTAGCGAGTCTGGTAATTACATTGAAGCGACTGCCGATCTGACCTTCGTAACCCTTACATAGGGGAACCAGACAATTTTTGTATCATGGTTACAAATTCAAAGTTGTTTGAATTTGCAGGTTTCATCACGATGTTTTCCCTCACCGTCGAGCTAGTGGTATAAATATGTACATAGATTTTTTAAAATCTAGAGGTACATGCCCGGGTTTGAACCCGCACTCCTCGGTTAAGAGGCGCGTGTCCTTACCATTGAGCTACCACCGCTCCCTCTGTCTCCCCTTTGTCTCTCTGTCCATTACTTAGCTTTTAAGTACAAGAAAATTGTAATATGACGTGGCTGTATAAAGTAATCACGTCGACAAGGGGTAAGATAATTCCTGTTTAAAAATGTTTTTTGGAAAAATGCATTTGTAGAAATTTAACTCTGATAGGTCGGCTCAAACCAGAATCCTTTCCCAACCATTTTCTCAAATAAGAATAGTTTTATCAATCTGCGAATTATTTTTGGGCTTTGCGTAAATGTCACGGGTCATTTGTACCCGCAGGCAAGCTAAAGGTCAATCGCAATTTTAACTCGTATATTCGTTATTCCTAAATGTCAGATGGCAATTGAATTCGTAATAATGAGGTCGCTAATTCTATAATTATGGTCAGAGCTTGTCACGACACGAAATAAGACAAAACTTTAAAACTAACGTTAAAATCTAGATTTGTCCCTTAAAAATAATGTGCTAAATGTGGCTCCTCAGTCGCTTTTAACCAACATGGGGCCAACTTAATTATAATTCGGAAGGAAAGTCTCCTAAAATATTATTTCTGTTGCGATCCGTTGAAGGCAGACTTGTGACGTCACACAAATGAGTCAACGCTGAGGACGTGACCAAAAACACGACATTCGTATGACGTAACTTATTCATGACCCCCAATACAAGGTTAGCATAATTTAAGTACATCAAATGAATCAGAAATTTTCAGTAAATCTATAAAGCTTTAGAGATGAAATTCGGCTGTGGAACTATTTTAATTGAAATTTTAATTAAAACCCGGCTCATAAGCCAATTCAATTTATTTTAATCAGTTATGAATAGCTTTTGGTTTAAGCTAGAACAGTGTTTGCTAAACATTCCTTCGGTATTGTTTCACAATCTCTGAGGTCATTTTATGTGCGGGAGATAGTCGATAAATTCCTTGTAGTTTAGTGCGGCAGTTACAATTACAAATGAGATTCCTTCGGAGGGAAGAGGTGGTGAGCCAACTTGAATTGATGGTCTCAGGAGAAAACGTTCACATATATTTTGAAAAGTTTTATTTTACTGCGATGTTAGAGTCTAGGAGACTTTCTATAAAAAATGTAGATAATCTATTTTCCATTTTGGGTATGTGTTTCCATCTAACGCAGCCCACTGTCCCATGTTGGTCTGGGACTTAAAAAGAATATGCCAACTGTGGTTCTTGCCTAGCATGTCGTAAAAGGCGACTAATAGTCCAAGAAAATAGGCCTTTAAATACGAATTTGAGGTAAATACTTGAATTTTTGATATAAGTTACTTTGAAAGATTTAAAAACGAACTGTGTAAGTTTTTTGTAAAATCACCCCCGAGAACATTTGATAAAAAAATAAAAAGTATTTGTTTTTGAAATTTTGGGAAAACGGTAAGTAGTAGAAAAAAAAGGTTCAAATAAAAGTTGTAGAGCATCAGATTTTATAAAGAAATGCCCTGTTTATGTTTTCGCTAACATTAAAATTATCCGAGATAGGGCGGTTAGAAGCTTGGGGATGATAGTAATAGTCCGGTCAGTTTTCCATTTTGATTTGAAAGGATAGGGGGAACTGGAAAATTTGTGTGTGTACTAGATATTTAACAATCCAGAAATTCAGGTCTCTGACACATCAGGTTAGCTAAAAAAAAAGCGCGGAAGATCGAAAAAGGCAAATAACTCATGAGTAGTGCAAAATATTGAAAAATGCTAAAGCTAAAAGTTATAGATAATTGAATTTCCTACAAAAATGGTCACTGCATATTTTTTCATAAGTGCGATACTTTTCGCAAAAAACACGCCTAAGTGTAAAATTATTTAAAAATTATTTTTTATCTTTCAAGTTTTTCTCAATAAATAATAATGCGTATAGCTACATTATTAAGTCTATTTTTCAATTATAAGCAGCACTTTATAAAATATTTTTTCCTTACTAAGATGCAATTTTTTTTTCTCATCTAGACGGGTTTTTAATGCAGAATTAAATCCTTTGGCTTATGCGATTTCCCTCTACTTAGTACCTGTAATTTATTAACTTTCATTGAATAAAGAGAAATGATCAGTAGTGACTGCCTGACCGAGTCAGGATTTCTTGCCAAAACCGAAACCGAAACCGAACATTAGGCAGCTCTCTTAGTTTTGGCTTAGGTCGACATAGCATGTTGAAATGAAGTGTATCTTTACTTTTATGTCTCCTGACCCGGTGTCTATCTGTAATAGTGAGATTAGAAAAAAATATTGGTTTCGTTTTTTTTCTTTTGTTCAAATAAATTTGAATGACAAATACAGCGCGTTAAAGTTACCTGTGACGTCACTTGTTCCGTAAATGCGCTGCGCTCTAGATTTTTGAAGCGCTGTATCTTTGTAATTTTCCAAGTATTCGATAAAGCAAAAAATACGTATTCAATATTTTGATAATTTTACTTACGAAACAAAACAAATATTTGAGTCAAGTAAACAGGAGGAATCACCAAAAGCAAAGAAAACCAAAAAACCCTTCACAGTTTAACATTTTATCAAGAACAAAAGCCTAGAAATCCAACTCACTGAACAAGTTCTTAAGCTAGACAAACTCATCGACCAAGCGGATATACCAATATACCAATACTGAGGAACCTCTTAATAACAGTAATTAATAAAATTATAATAGAGTAATGCCAGCTTATACAGTTGCTTCTTGAAACATCAATAGCCCGGTCGTTTATGTTATTATGTTGAAATTCTACTCCCATAGCATACATTAATGTACTGCTTGTCTCTGAAGCACAACTAATATTCAATCAAATAAGTGCTTTATTGAAGCCTATGTAAATAAAGATAAGTTCAACAGCATTACAATCAAGGACTATCACATTTACTCAATCTTCCATCCAGACGGGACTGCTCATGCAGGAACTGCTGTGATTGGGAAAATAAATATAAACCATAAAGTACTACCAAAATATAAAACAGTACATCTGCAGGTAACATCTGTCATGGTGCAAGATGAACATGGTCAGCTAAAACATATAACATAGGAAAATCAATGTCTATCTGTAAAAGTGAGATTAGAAAAAAATATTGGTTACGTTTTTTTCTTTTGTTCAGAAAAATAAAAATGACAAATACAGCGCGTTAAAGGTCCCCGTGACGCGCTCACTCCAGACACTCCAGATTTTTGAAGCGCTACCACTTACCATCGAGCTAGTGGTAATAAATACGTACATAGATTTGAAAAATACAGAGGTACATGCCCGGGTTTGAACCCGCACTCCTCGGTTAAGAGGTGCGTGTCCTTACCATTGAGCTCTAGTCTAGTTAGTCCCATCAGTATTATTTCTAATGTTTGGTCAAAGCTTTTATCAAGACATCTGATGATGCAGTGGCACCAAGTTTCACAAGTCCCCTAGTCCCTAATGATATCCAGGCTTTAATATGTGACCTCGATGACTTCAATTGGATGTGGATTATACTCAAGAATATCTCTTTCCCGACAGTAATTAACTCTGTAGACTAGCTATTTAGCATGCTTATGGCGTATTGTGTGGCGTATAATGTGGATATTTTGTGGAGATATAATAACCCCCCTTTGTTTTACACAAAGAAACACTGAGCACAGCTTGTTCCATAGTAGTCGTGTTAATACCTTACTTCATGCAATGGCGTGAAGTAAATTCGGTTTGCCTACCCCGCTAGGGAAATGCCCCTCTAATAACCCCCCTTTGTTTTACACCAAGAAACCCTGAGCACAGCTTGCTTTATAGTAGTCGCGTCAATACCTTACTTCATGCAATGGCGTGAAGTAAGTTCACTCTGCCTACCCCGCTAGGAAAATGCCCTAGCGGGGTAGGTAGAGCGAACCGAACGCCATATGGCACGGTCCTTACACACCTCACTCGCTTCTTTAACATTAATAATCCCTTCATAAAGCTCTATGGTTTTGAACTTAACTAAACTAAACTTCACGCCACTTCCCTAGTGGGGTAGGAAAGAACCAAACGTCGTATGGCACGATCCTTACACACCTCACTTGCTACTTTAACATTTTCACCTTCACCTTTCTGTTACCGCACGACCAATCTGGTCATGGTAGGTAAGCCTGGACCTTTTGCGGATCCTTCATTCTTCCACTTTCGCTCAATATTTTTTCGTCATCTACTTTTCCCACATGTCCGGATCACCAGAGCATGCTTCTTCTTACCTTAATTCCGACGTTGTCTTTCAGACCAACTCTTTTTCTTTCATCATTGTTCCGAACGCAGTTTGTGAGCGATACACCGCAGATTTTACGCAGTGCTCGCACCTCGACCGCGTGCTTATTCTACTTCCATGCAAAACCCGCAGATATGTCGGTACCCAATAGTAAAGCAGTGCCTCCATTATAGTTGAGTGGTAGAATTGAATGCATTATATCAAATGATATAGCGAAGATTCCATTCCCCTATCCCAAGATTCTGAAATGGGCGACTTCAAACGGGATAGAGCGTCAATTATGGACCGCTATGTCCGGAAACCATAATATATGCCTCGTCGATGTCATTACTTGTCTTAAGTAGAACTTTTATAACTATATTTAAATCTATGTGTTTTCTAAAGGCGTACCGTGTCAGTCTGTATTTTTACTGAATGGGTTTTTCTATTATTGTATTGTAGAACTTAAAGTGGTAATGATTTGTGTATGATCTGAACTGCTATCATAACAGCTTTCAATATTTGAATATCGCTCTGAGAATCCATTAAAAACCAGAAAGTCTAGGACCTCTGGTAGTTTCTTGGGATCTGTGGGCCAATATGTTTGATAAATAAATATCCCACGACATCACATACATTGATCTGACTCCGAGGTAAGTAGCTTAAGCACTTCTGATACAGATGTCAAAAACAACCGTGGTAATACTAAAATATACTTAAATATTGGATATTAACACCCAGACCCAGCCATCGAATCAGGTTAGAATCCTCGTCCTCACCCCCGCGAGGTCCAAGCATGGCGGGATGAAGCGCGAGAAGCATTGCTCGTCATATGGTCGGAAAGACTTGATAACCCGGGACCTAGCCGGGAACTAGTTGATGTAATAAGTCCTCCGAGACTGGGTCAGCTGCAAACATGGCGAAATGACATTCAACCTGGCACAGACACTAACTGGCCATGGCTGTTTTGGTATATTTGTGCCAGGTGGCAGGACGCGAACCGACGGCAGTTTGCCATCACTGTCATACTGGAGCTATAGGCTCAGCCCAGCACACCCGGGAGCTGTGTCCAGCATGGTCAATCCCGCGCAGTCACCTGTCTGCGGTTATAGGTGGAGACCTCACACTGCTGACAATCACATGAGCTATGGTGGGCAGTGGGTAGGCGTGGAGCGCGATGGTGACATTTTGCGACAAAGGGAGCGGCAGCGAGACCCGAACTCCCAGCCCATGCGCCGCAATAGGCCCGGTCGGCGTCGTGCGCATTTCATGGCACGCATGCCGCCTTAGCCTGCGCTAGCTAGTGATGAATCGGGGGGTCCATCACCGGCATCCTAGCCAGACGTAGACGCCCCTTGTGTTCCGGGGCGTCTAGTCGAAGTATAGCTCGATGGAGCAATGTTAAAGTCGTCCTCGCAAGAGCGACCGCAGGTGGGAGGGGTTCGTTGGTAGGCATAGCGTTCCCAGGGCTCCTCTCCAGAAGCGATGCGGCGGAACACCCCGGGTGTTTTAGTCAGTAGGAGTCTGACATACTTCCGCAGTTCCCCCGAGCCGTGGGAGATCCATGACGGATTACACCCGGAGAAAAAAAATAAGAAAATAAAAAACGGTCACTACGGAATGCACTATAGAGCTTGTCGAATATTTTGTGTGACCTGTGCTGAATACGTAGACGTTGTTCTTTTCAAGGCTTTTCTTCAGCTCTCGTCCTCTTGGAATAGTCAGACGTGACTCCCATGCAAATAATTCAGACTTAAATGCAACATTCTTTGCATGGGAGTCTCGTCTGTACTGTTTTACCAAAATATAAAACAGTACATCTGTACTGTTTTATATTTTGGTAGTATTTTATGGTTTATATTTCTTTTCCCAATCACAGCAGTTCCTGCATGAGCAGTCCCGTCTGGATGGAAGATTGAGTAAATGTGATAGTCCTTGATTGTAATGCTGTTGAACTTATCTTTATTTACATAGGCTTCAATGAAGCACTTATTTGATTGAATATTAGTTGTGCTTCAGAGACAAGCAGTACATCAATGTATGCTATGGGAGTAAAATTTCAACATAATAACATAAACGACCAGGCTATTGATGTTTCAAGAAGCAACTGTATAAGCTGGCATTACTCTATTATAATTTTATTAATTACTGTTATTAAGAGGTTCCTCAGTATTGGTATATTGGTATATCCGCTTGGTCGATGAGTTTGTCTAGCTTAAGAACTTGTTCAGTGAGTTGGATTTCTAGGCTTTTGTTCTTGATAAAATGTTAAACTGTGAAGGGTTTTTTGGTTTTCTTTGCTTTTGGTGATTCCTCCTGTTTACTTGACTCAAATATTTGTTTTGTTTCGTAAGTAAAATTATCAAAATATTGAATACGTATTTTTTGCTTTATCGAATACTTGGAAAATTACAAAGATACAGCGCTTCAAAAATCTAGAGCGCAGCGCATTTACGGAACAAGTGACGTCACAGGTAACTTTAACGCGCTGTATTTGTCATTCAAATTTATTTGAACAAAAGAAAAAAAACGAAACCAATATTTTTTTCTAATCTCACTATTACAGATAGACACCGGGTCAGGAGACATAAAAGTAAAGATACACTTCATTTCAACATGCTATGTCGACCTAAGCCAAAACTAAGAGAGCTGCCTAATGTTCGGTTTCGGTTTCGGTTTTGGCAAGAAATCCTGACTCGGTCAGGCAGTCACTACTGATCATTTCTCTTTATTCAATGAAAGTTAATAAATTACAGGTACTAAGTAGAGGGAAATCGCATAAGCCAAAGGATTTAATTCTGCATTAAAAACCCGTCTAGATGAGAAAAAAAAATTGCATCTTAGTAAGGAAAAAATACTTTATAAAGTGCTGCTTATAATTGAAAAATAGACTTAATAATGTAGCTATACGCATTATTATTTATTGAGAAAAACTTGAAAGATAAAAAATCATTTTTAAATAATTTTACACTTAGGCGTGTTTTTTGCGAAAAGTATCGCACTTATGAAAAAATATGCAGTGACCATTTTTGTAGGAAATTCAATTATCTATAACTTTTAGCTTTAGCATTTTTCAATATTTTTCACTACTCATGAGTTATTTGCCTTTTTCGATCTTCCGCGCTTTTTTTTTAGCTAACCTGATGTGTCAGAGACCTGAATTTCTGGATTGATAAATATCTACTACACACCCAAATTATCCCGTTGGTCCTATCCTTTCAAATCAAAATGGAAAACTGACCGGACTATCATCCCCAAGCTTCTAACCGCCCTATCTTGGATAATTTTAATGTTAGCGAAAACATAAACAGGGCATTTCTTTATAAAATCTGATGCTCTACAACTTTTATTTGAACCTTTTTTTTCTACTACTTACCGTTTTCCCAAAATTTCAAAAACAAATACTTTTTATTTTTTTTTCAAAAGTTCTCGGGGGTGATTTTACAAAAAACTTACACAGTTCGTTTTTAAATCTTTCAAAGTAACTTATATCAAAAATTCAAGTATTTACCTCAAATTCGTATTTAAAGGCCTATTTTCTTGGACTATAATGGTATATCGGGTTTTGGGTGTGTGATTGTGTAGGCGACAGGTTAGCCGCTTTTTCACAATTTTCCATCTAACCCAACCTGGCTTTTTTTTTGGCTGAATGTGGTTGAAGGAACATGCTGTCCCTTTGACTCTGCCTACCCCTTCGGGGATTATGGGCGTGATGTTATGTATATATGTATGTATGTTTCTATTTTCCATCACTTGCTGACGTCCGATTTAGCTAAAATTCGGTATACATAAGTAAGTAAGTTCAGGGATACCGTTTACTTTGCATATCCCTTTGAGGTTTGCGAGGCGAGATAGTTTGATAGGTTTGTAACTGCCTATTATTTCTAATTACGATCCTTTATTTACTTCGCGGTTTAAACAAACATACTTACATTCCTATTTATTTTACTAATGAAGATATAACAGTTCGTATTCCGTTCAAAGCTATGACGTAGTTGAGCTCAATAAATCAGTGTAAAACAAAGAGCCGTGATTGTTCGTTGTGCAATGTTTGGACAGCTAACTGCCGGCTTCATCTGGGTCAAGCCGCAACTCAATCGACAATTGGCCCTCAGCGAAACCCCCAAACTTTTATTAGGACATCTGACGTCATCAGAGAGCTTTAGGGAGGTATGAGTAATCGTGGCTTTCATTGTCAATTTCTTTCCTATTATCTAACTAAAGATACAAACAAACATACAAATATAGCATCACGCCCATAATCTCCGAAGGGGTAGACAGAGTCAAAGGGGCAGCAGGCCCCATTAGCCACATTCAGCCAGAAACAAAACTGGGCTTAGATGGAAAATTGAAACTACACAATCACACACCCAAAACCCCATATACCATTAGTCGCCTTTTACAACATGCTAGGCAAGAAACACGGTTGGCACATTTTTTTTTTTAAGTCCCGGACCAACATGGGACAGCATAATTAAGGATACAGCTATAAATAATGCAATATTGATTGTAAAAATGTTGCCCCACTTGGTCTGGGATTCGTAAAGGATGCGCCAACTGTGCTTGCCTAGCATATCGTAATTATCGAGTATTAGGGTGTTAAATAGGCATTAGTGGCACCAGTGGTAGATAAGATAAGAGGAAACCGTTTATCTTGGTATGGGCATGTGATGAGAAGAGAGGAAGGACATGTGACAAAGAGAGTGATGAGTATGTATGTTAGTGGATGGAGAGGAAGAGGAAGGCCAAATAAGAGATGGATGGATTGTGATTGATGTGAAAGATGATATGAGAGAAATGGGAGTGGGAGGATAGCTTGATGACGGCTGACCGGGACGTATGGAAAAGGAAGACATGCTGCGCCGACCCCAGATGAACTGGGAGAAGGGCAAGAGGATGATGATGAAATAGGCATTTTTTTTAGTTAAATGTGGTTTAGAAAGCTTTTGTTTTTTTGATAATGCCTTACCCCTACAAATATTGCAGGCGTTGTAGTATGTAAAAATGCAATGTTTTAATAAGGTTGTGAGTACGGGTTGTTATACAAACACTATTTTAAAAACTGAAAGTTATCTAACAAAATCATAATTTGTATACACGTCTCTAAGTACGGTCAACAGCAGGTCAAGTTACCCACTTGCAGTTCAATATTAGCACTTATGCCCCCGACGTAAGGGCGGTAAAAGTCCGAAGTGGATATTATGAGGTGCTGTTGTCTGTACTTTAACGTTACATCTATTGTGTTACCATTAAATTAATAAAAAACAATTTTATATCAACAATTTCATAAAAAGTCTACGGCGGCTCCATAACCTATTGTTTTAGTGAAATGTATATCAACACACAAGCTTTGAGCATATTTCAAAAAGTAATTTCATTCGCTCCATACCTTTTAAAACGGAATACATTGTTCCGTTTCATTTAAATTCCCCTAATGTTTATTGAAAAGTAAAATAATGTAGCCAGTGTAAAGGTATCGGGCTAACGTGGAGGCAGACACATGAATCATAAATGAAGTTCACGTGCCGCAAAGGGAGTCTTCACAAAGAAAATTTGATAAATAATTGATGGATTTACTTACTCGTTAAGTAGTTTTCGTCAAAGACTAAAACTAATTAGACCTCGCTGCAGAGGGAGTGGTAGGTAATCTGTGTGCATTAGTGAATAGTTTGAGTAAAGGTTAGCGTGTAATTTCGTTAGGTAGAAAGCTTTTATCATAAAATATCTCTAAAATATGAGTGTATTGTTTTAGCAGATTATTTTTCATCTTAGTTAAATCAATTTTATTTTCGACTTTAAGTGGAGCTAACCTAAGCGGACTCTCTATTCCTTCAGAGATTGTGAATATGGTAAAATTCAAATAGACAATTTAGGCTCTTTAATATATCCAGACGAATCAACGAAATTGCGTCACTTCTAAGTAGACTTTGCCCTAAACACTGCACCTTCTTTAGAGCAAAAACACTTCCACTCTTGGTGCCAAAACGAAAAAGATTCTTGAACAAGCAAATACCAGCTGTCAAAATTAGATCGCCAAACTAATCTGCTTTCTGAAGCTCTTCAATTATACCCTTCACACCTCGCTTTCTAGAGCAAATTACCTTCTCAGCTGCTCTGAAGGTACTCCAGCTGTCGGTACAAAGCGTTATGCTAATTCTACATAAATGCGAAGCTCGTTGTCTGTCGACGTTTCCCTGAACATTACCAGTTAAGTTGAAGTGAATAGCTGCGCCTCATGTAAACATATACCACTGTAGACGTTGTTAGACTTCAAATATATAAATTGAAGTTCGAGGTTATATATTGATTTATTGTGGTTTGTTTTCGCTATAAATAAACTTTGGTATTATTCGTTCATAAATTGAGGGATTATTTTAAGAATTTTCTCTTATGATTTCTATGATCTATTTTATGTTTCTACAGCTCCATAATGTAGATTACATGCATCTGCATTGCATTGATGTTAAGTTGTTAATATGAATATGTTCCAATAAAATCGGTTGAATATTGTAATCCACAACTTCAGCCAAGCGACACTTAAATGAATCTTAAGTCATACATAGTGTAATCCGTTTTCTGAAAACTTATTCCATCATAATAAAGTAAATCTTCCTGTGAAGTTTCTAATTGTGACGACAGCTGTTAACTTGTGATAGCAAAGAAAATTTTATCTTAAATATTTGGAACATCCACACTATCCTTTTGAGCCGACTTTAAAAAAAAGGAGGATTTTTTTTTTGCTTTCTAATATTGTAAATGCGTATGTTACTCTTTCTGTCTAGCGCTTAGCATTTCATACACATACCATTTAATCTATTGTATAGAAATTTGGTGTTTAAAAAAGTTTAAACGAAAGAACAAGTTGCTTCTAATTTGACAGAAAAAATCTCGCAGGATGATTATGGGTTTCTGTAACAGACTATTCAGACAAAGCCGCAAAAGAAGATAGTTGGCAATAAAAATAATTTCCTAAAGTAATGCATTACTTTTTGCCTACTTTTACTTAGCAACAAAACTGATTCAATCCGTGACTTAGAATAGGCATGAAACGATCAATCAGCCTTCTGTATGTGTTTAGTGTTTGCCAATCAATACATACACGGGGCTGGAAGCTTTCACTCGGCTGTTTTCCGATATTTAACGACTGCCACAATGGCTCCTGATTTTATCTACCCCTCTGTAATTTGTTTCAACAGGCGTTTTTACATGCATTTCCAGAGAAACGTACATTTCGTGAGTGGAGTGAACGACTGTAGCTAAAGGACTGGAAATGAACGGTTTTTGAATGTTAATGGAATATTTTGGCTTATGAAAAATTACGACTATGATGGCCATATAAAATGGATTTATTTATTTTTGTAAATAGTTTAAAAACATGATTATTAGATACGTAGTAGATTAAATGGTTATTATAAAAACTAAGCTAGCTCATCTTCTACATAATCATATACCTAACTCAATAGACCATTGGTTGCCTGTTACGACAAAGAAGGCAAGGAACACAGTTGGCACATTATTTTAGAGTCTTAGAACGACGAAAAAAAAAAAGACCTTTTTTCAATAATAATTTCAAATCAAACTGGCTGTTTCGTTTGTCTATTCCAAATTAACTTTGACCTTTTCCCGTTAGTACTAACCTAGCAATAAAAGACGTACCTTATAAAATTATCCTGTTCCCGGGAATACAAAATTAATCAGCAAGGAACTACAACGAACTTATCCCAGCTTTGTTGCGAAGGTAGAACACGGACGTTGGAAATACCTAAGGGCTTATGTTTTATCGCTTACTGTGAGGCAAGGGAAGTCCTCAATCAAATCAGTCACTTAATTGGCGGAAGGGCGGCTGAACCTTGGTAAAACGGAAATCGGGAGTTTATTATTAGAATCCCGTTCGTTTTAATCGAGAATACATATTCTTTAATAAGTACGCTGTGTGTAACTTTTATGATTATTAAACATTTTTTTCCTTTTGTACTAACCATCTAATTTTTTATACCAGTAAAATCAGAAATCTGAATATATTAGTTATAAACAATTTTTTTTTACTTATTAAGTATTGGCTTATAACCATTTGGGTAAGTTATATATTCCAAAATTGAACTTCATCCTTTCCAATGTTCAATTATAATGTATGTGATAATGAAGATTATGATTATGTGTAAATATAATCAATTCACTTTATTATACAAGTTGATAAGTTATCATTATATCTATCAAAAAATATATTAACAAAAAGTTATAATCTAGAAACCTTTAATGTCATTTTTGCTAATGTTAATTATTAAAAAAAATATATATACTATAAACTTAATTTGACAAAGTAGTTTGTGAACATAAGACGGCCATAACTGATAATATAGATGTTGAAGGATAATAAATTTCTGTCTAGACTCCGTAAAAGGGAATTACTGTTTACTAACAGCAGAAATACTTTATTTAATGGATTTTTTGACACTGCAACAGGTGAGACTAATTAAGTGACCCAAGAGTATTTTTGTTTTAATTACAAAGCCCATTTATTATACCTACCTTCCAGAATGCGCAAAAAGTATGAAATACTATTATTTATTTTATATTTATAGATCCCACAGTACACAAGCGAGTAGGGTCGCGGACAAAAACTAGTGCCCAATATGTTATTAAAATTTTAATGAATCTATTCATCCGACTTTAATGAATAGTTTTATATAAAGGAAATAAAGGCATATAAAACTATTTATCATTTAATATTTGGAAGTTATAGCACTTCATACATTGAAAACATTTGTTAGTCCATAATTGTTATTATTTGTAAGTAAATATCTGTTTCCCCTTTTTACTTCTTTACGGACAAGTCCAATTATCATTACTTCTCCTCACAACCCTATAATTTCCCCATATAACTATACTCAATAAAAACTCCAGTGATATTACCCTATTATTTTTACCCGTAAAAATAACGACGGAAGATTCATAATGGTTTTCATAAAGGCTCATTATTAACGCATAACTGTTTGATAGAGCATTTTTTATTTATTTCTGCTAACGCAAAGTTGAAGTCAAAATGAGTCCGGTAAAATCCCACAAGTGGCGGACACTTTATCATCAGGTATGCACTTAATCCAGATCTATCTTACAGGAAATAATAAAATTAACAGCCCCTAAAATCGGTAAAGACTTAACGCAATATCAATACGTTTTACGATTGCCTCGATTATTCCGTGTCCGTCCAGCATTTGAATATAGACTTTATTTTAAAACTGATAAGGTCTAAATGAAAGTTGACTGCTTGGATTAAGTTAGCTGACCAGCGATAAGGCACGCGCGCCGACAGCTTGGCGCCAAAAGGGACGAATCAAGTGTTACAATAAAAAATAAAACGCCGACCTCTATGGTTTCACTAGAGTGCTATAAGTTTTGTTAGGTGCGGGTTTAATAAAGTTATTACATAGGGAGGGTTGAAGTAAAAACATGAAGTCTGAACGTTTAAATTATAGATAAGCATAGTTAAAGAAAAAAGAGTTATCAAGTGCACCTGAAATGTCGGCAAAGCAAATTGTGATAACATTTCATAGGTGTTATAAATATCCATCCAAAGGCTATGATAACCGGTTACCACAAAGCAGCCTATATGTGCTTATTTGTTACCTATAACAGTATTCAATGAAAAAAAATATCTACAGAGTAACAGCATTTTGTATAGTATGAGCGTTTTAATAAAATGAAATATTTTAAATAATGTGAAATGTAGACAACATTTTAATTTGAATCAAAAAACTTGTCAACATTTTGAAATATGCGGGAAATCATAGCTGTCACTATAATTGCTGGCCAAAAGTAAAAATGGCGCATAAAATAAAATAAAATCAAACGACGTGAAATGTACACGAACATTTAATTTAAATAAAACCACTTTTCTACATTTTGAAATAGCGAGTGAAATGGCTGTCACTACAATTGCTAGCCGTTTAAAAAATAAAGCAAAACAGTAAAAATGAAACATCACAAAGGGAATGAACGAACGATTTTCCGGCCGGTCAATTCAATGCGGGTGTTTACATATTCAGGGGTTTGTCCGGCAGATAGGGTAAAAGTACTAGTTATGGGAAGTGACGGGTGACGAGGGCTAGACGTCGCGTGAGGCGCCCGTGCGGCCGCTGAGAGCCTACCCTGTTGTTTGTGGAATGTAAAATCGGAATTAATTGAAGAGTTTGTAGCGAAGAACATAACAATTTACTCAACTGATAAAGAAAACATATATAATTATATGTTACTAGTTCTTGCCTACGGATCGGTCTATTAATCGGAAAATTTATTAAATCAGTTTGCGTGTAAAATTAGCGCGAAGGCATAAAAACATTCACTTTTGCATTTTCATAGTATCAGTTAAAATACTTACAGGTAAAATAAAATAATGGATGTGTTTATACGTATCTATACGTCTATTCGTAACACGATAATACGTAACCATGCTTAGTAGTTTCAAGCTAAATAATTAGTGTGCAGTATAAACAACGTATTTCATTGTCGTTTGGCGAATAGGTATAGAATTAGTGCGTGATACAAGTCGATAATCGTGACTTATATAGTGACAATAATGAAATAACACAGTTGTAAGCACGCCACACGGAGTGGGCAGATATTTTACATTTTAATTGTGATTTCAATTAACTTTCAGCTAATTTATAACGTAATAAATATACAATATCCAAGTTACTCGACGCAGCTATTAAAATTGTAAAGAATTCCGAATAACCATTTATTTAAAACAACATTGTTTGATTGTATGATTACATTTTTAATTGTATTGTAATCGTTAAATAGTTCGTTAACTGCGTGTCGCACGTTGTGACGTCATAATGTGCTAACGCCACACATTATCTATGTAATTCTTTTTGTTTTGGAAATTGATAATAAGTACCCGTGTTGGGATATGAAACTTAAATAGAATCTGCCCACTACTTCCATTGCCTAGCATGTCGTAAAAGGCGACTTGTCGTGTTTTTTTTATTATGCAGGCTACATTTTCATCCAACCTATTTAAATTTAACTTTTAGGTTAAAAGTTGGTTGGTAGTTCAAAGGGGCTTACTGCTCCTAGAAAAAAATCACGTAAAAAATTAAAGTTGAAAAATTTGTCACTCGACCACCGACAAGGAAAAAAATATATAATTATAATTGATAACAGCCAGCCAGTACCTACCTATTTACTGCAAAGAGGTTCAATATAACAGTAAACTTGTACCATACACACTTAAAGATGCAGTTTGAGGTTTTTAGGGTTGGCAAGATATTGAATTGGACCACGGATCTCTCTATAGGTGGTGTGGTCAACTATTTTTAAAGTTGGACAACTGCCCCTATTTAAGACACATGGTCCAACTAGTTGGACCACTGCCCCGGACTGGAACTCCAACCCTTTAGGGATTGCGAGCGTGAATATGTATTTTATTAACCGACTTCAAAAAAAAGGAGGAGGTTCTCAATTCGACTGAATGTTTTTTTTTTTTTTTTTGTATGTATGTTACTCGATATCTCTGAGAATTGTTAATTTAAAAACAAACACTGTCAGCTAGATTTAAACGAATGAAATTGGCACGGGCCTGAAAACGGTATACTTTTGCTACGTATATAAAGTACATCAAAGATCCCTTGAATCAATTACTAATATTAGCCATAGAAATACAAGTTGGCAGCTTTCTTATGTCATACGAGTATTGCTAATATTTGTACACAGATGTGTGTTTAGCCATTCGACCCAACTGAAGCAAACATTATTTTCTGTTAGTATTGACTATTTCTCACGAAGAAAGTTTACACCGCGTTAACTCCGGGCTCACGTATTTTCTCATCAAAATTGTTTGGATATGTTTGTTGCGAAGTACATGGATTGTAATGGCATGATAATATCGCTTGTTTTGTAATGCACTCATCGTATTGTAACAAGATAAATATCATGGATGCAGTGTATTGTGATAAGTGGTATGTTATATAACATTATCTAATATGTTATACCTGTATAATATATAACATGATCATAGTTAACTATAACATCTTACATATAAATCTTACAGTGAACTATAGCCCACTTGGTTGTAGAGTTTTAGATATTGAACGTCGCCGATTCGAATCCCGACTGTGCCAAATATTCCTGTGATGAACGCGGTAATTTGGGCTCGAAGTATGTTTATAAGCACGTTTAAATAAATTTACCTGTTGTCTAGAACCCATGGCACAAGCATATTCTTAGTTGGAACTCGAGTATATGTGCGTAAAAAAATACTATGTTATTCCAAACCAATTTAAAAACACGCTACTACGCACTTGTAGCGAATTAATTTATGGGACAATTTACATTGTTACCTGCGGTTTTTAATCCAGTACAAGCCTGTACTTCAAAGCCTTCCTCAGCCATTATCCGCTAATGTATGACCTTGAAAGTGCGTTACACAGGCACTCAGTCGGTAGCAAAGGAAATAAATATTTGGTAAAAAATTACATAAGATAATTATTAAGTACAATACATTAGAGATAATATATTTTTAGTTAACGGTTTCAATTTGTATGTAAATAGCGAAGTTTTTTCATTAGAAGTAGAAATTTCATGAATTTTCGGTTAATTCGAAGAAAACATTACTTACATGGGCAGGTAATGTTTTCTATAATGATTAAATATATTAACGATGAATTTTCGTTGCTGTAACATAAGTGGTAATTATATATTATAATTCAAGCGGTTTTATGGAAATTAGACTTAGCCACCGCCCACATGGAATTTGCTCTGTTAAAGAAAATTTGTGTGCCATGATTTTTTTCGGGATAAAAGTAACCTATGTCGTTTTTAGCATTAAACCTTATGGTATACCCAATTTCAACACAATCGGTTAAGTGGCTTAACCATGAAAATGTAACAGAGAGTAACTATCGCATATATATTAAAGTATTAGTAAGGCTCTCCATGAACCCGAGCTCAAACGAGCTATTTGTATTACGGCGCTGGTAGATACTTCGAACTTTTTAATTTTATCAAACTTGTCTCCTCAGCCGTAGCGCTAGCTTTCGCATAATATATTATTCTTATATCCTTTTTAATTTTCCACATAAATAAACTTTCCCACTTTTACGCCACTAAATACGGTATGAAGCTGCTTTGACTCCATCATAAATTCTGCGTAAAAGACACCGTTTCAGCTCACTTTAATAACCGAAAGATATCCGGGAGTTTATCGCGGAATATATTCATAAATTCGGACAGGGCGCCGAATGTTACTTACACCTGTGCGTGTCGTAAATAAGTTTTATGTATTTATCATTTACATACAAATACTTGCGCGGGAGCATACGTGTTGGGGGGAGCCTAAAAGGTCGTGTTTAAATAAAACAAAGAACATTCCTTTTTAAGAAATGAAGCCACCTATTCGCGACGAAGTTTTCTCGGGGGAACGTTGTACACAGAAAAGTAATTAACTTAATTGCTATTTGTTTCTTAGTTCCTGTTTACTTAGGCTGTAGTATTAAGTAGTTTTCCACACAGTCATGGTCTTCGGCTACTTCTGTCTAAAAATGCCCTACCTTCATTGGTTTATATAAGACGAAGTTTTAGACGTACCCAGACTTCAAGACAACATCAATAATAATTAATTAATTAATTATTGTATAAGAATAAAATTGTAATAAAAGAAAGGGCACGAGATGAAATAAGTATTTTTTTTATCATTTAGTCAAGTTGTTCAGTTCATTAATATACTTTCAGCTTATATCGAACTAAATTTCTTAAGGCGACTTCGGCTGATGTTCGTATCAAAAGCCGATAAATCAGCTTCGAATTTATTTCTTGTTTTCGGCTTTAGTTTCAGCCAGGAATCAACCCCACGGAAACCAATAAGACTAATAAGCAAGTCAAGTTACGAACAACGTACGATCGAACCACATAATTCCAGTGTACGCAAGCAATTACGTGTAAACGGTACGAGTAAAAGTGCGTTAGTGATTTCAAATCGATTTCCTAAACCATAGAGTTGAGTCGGCCAGTACCGTTATTTCACATTGAAAGTGCGTTGATCTCACAGGTCATCAGGTACTTCAACTTGCGAAGTAGCTTCACTGAAGGTCGCGGTGCTCAGAGACAACTGTTCACTTCGGAATTCAATGATGCGCTCTGAATTTCAAATAAGTGAAGCAAAAAGTTTGACAATCATCAAGTATTCTATTCTGCCGTGTTTGCAAGCGGCGAGTTTATTTTTGGTAATGTTGAACAAGTTAATAAAAACTCTTTCGACAATATCTCACGTATTGCGTCGTCTGAGTTTTATCTAAATTGATTGGAGCCGTATTTGAATCGATTGACTTTGTAAAGTATTGGTGTTCGTAAAAAAAATTGAAGTCTAGTAACATTACAGAATAATTAAAATTTACGTCAACAAATACGTTTACCTATTCTACGCTGATCTTTGATTTTTTACTGGTTTATATTCAATGCTTTTATATATAGTAGGATTAGAAATACATGTTCTTTGAATATTTCAACTTTCTTTTTAAATGACTTTGACTCTGCCTACCCCTTCGGGGATTATGGGCGTGATGTTATGTATGTATGTATTTAAATGACATAACAATATCTATCTATATAACTTTGCGTAATTGCGACATTTGAAAACTTTCCTCGGCATCCCATAAAATGCATTCATAAATCTAAAGTTCTTTATTTACGTGCACCGTTTTATTTATGTTATCTAATTTATTAATTCGTTTATCTCGGCCCTATTTATTACAAGAAGTTGCGTAACTTGATGGGAGTTTCCCGTCTCCTGAAACTTTGATGCAGGGGTGGCGTGCAAGCAGGACTTTCGGGAGTACGTGCTCTCCCTGCACGTTTGCTAAAGTAACATATTGGCTATCCTTGAAAAAGTTTTTAACTACTTTCCTTCACGACCGCCTTGCGTCCTTTCCACGTTGGCATAACTTTTAGCGTTTTGATTTGAAAAGAGGTCTAGTTTTAAATTTTATAGTTTTTTTTTTTTTACGGTAGACGAGATAGCGTAATTCACCTTACTATAAATTGATTTCATGTGAAATGAGTTCGATTTTTACATGTTTAAATTTCCTCGTCAAAATGTTGTTGTTTTTTATTTTTTTTTCTTTGGCGACTGCTTATTCATGCGTGTGTTTTTTTTCATGAAGGTTGCATTTTTAGTTTTATGGTAAACTTAGGTTTACAGTTACCGTTATCAAAATGAACGTTTTATCCTTTAAATCCGGCGGTAGATTCGTTTATTGTCTCCTATCTACCGGAATTGCGTGGAATTTGGTCTACTACAGATACTATCGTTACCTAGTCCTAGCTCGGATCTCATCCATTCCAATAGCAAAATTGACGAAAATCGGTTAAGTGGTTTAGGCTGGAAATTGTAACAAAGAGTTACAGTTTCGCAATTATAATATTAGTTATTTAGCTGAAGATATGTCAGTGCGATGTTTTAAGAAAAGGCTCGAAGCCTATATCTATAGAAAAAAGATTATAGTTTTTATTTCCTTCCAGTATACAGTACTGGACTGGACAGTACTTTTTACTTGTTACTGGTACAATAATACTATTGAGACTAATGTCTCAACAAAAATATAGTCTGATATCGAGAAAAATCAAGTCGGACATAATACATAATGTATGCGAAATCTGATCGCCCATTATCCTTTCCCTGTGGGTTCAAATCTGTAACTGTATATTCGAAATACATTTTCCCTCTGTCCCGGAGCGGGCAGGAATATTAATTTACCGTAGTCAATCTCACGTCCGATATTGCGGTGATATTCAGATTACATTACAGCTTGTTGATTAATTCACTTCTGGCATATGATACCTTATTATTTTAACAGTATTATATTCATATATGGGAAGTGGTAGCTCAATGGTAAGGACATACGTCTCATATGCGAAGGGTTCATTCTTGCACGTACGAAAAGTATTTCACTATAAGTAATTCAAATTGAATTTCGTATTTATACCATAAAATCTACGGTGAAAACATTGCGAAATCTGCACATTGTCTGCATAATGGGCTCTTCAAATCACAAGTGAATAGGTATCTTCTAGGTAAGCATGAAATAGAAATATCTTTATTCATGTAGGCTCCACAAAAGCACTTATGAATAGTCACAATAATACAAAAAAATTATCCTACCGCCAGGTTCCGAACGTTGATTCTAACGAGAAGAACCGGCAAGAAACTCGGTAGTTACTCTTTTAAATCGCCATGTATAGATTAACAATGCTAGGTACTTAATATCTACTTCTACAAATTGATATAATTCAAATACAAATACAAATACATGTTACATCGTAGGCTGCATCGTCACTTACCATCACGTGAAATAGCAGTCGTGGCATGAAGTTTAGTTAGTTACAGATAGCGGTCAAATGCAAGCCAATTAAAAAAAAAAGGACAAAACTATGGATGTCTAATGTAATCACGATTCAGTTTGTCTGTTTCCCCTATCTAAGGGTTATTAGGTTTATTAAGTTAAGGGTTATTACTGAAAGTGATAACATAACATAACATCACGCCCGTAATACCTAAATGCGTAGACAGAGTCAAATGAATAACAGGCCCTCTTAAATTCAGCCGAAAATAAAACTGGGCTGGATTAGATGGGAAATTGTGAAAAGTAGTGACAAGTGGCTATCGCGTCGCCTCCACAACCACGTACTCAAATCCCGTACCATTAGTAGTTTTTTACGACATGATAAGCAAGGAACACAGTTGGCACATTATTTGCAAGTCTCAGATCAACACGGGACAATGTACAGTTTCTTCAGGATGTTTTCGCCGTCGAGTTAGTAGCAGGTATAAATACAAACTTCAATTTTGAAAATCTAAAAGTAAGTAGGTTTGTACGACAAGGATGATTTGATATAAATAAATAATAATAATAAATAAATAAAAATCCCACAACATCACTTACATTGATCTGACTCCGAGGTAAGTAGTTTAAGCACTTGTGTTACGGAAATCAGAATTAACAGTGGTATTACAAATATCTACTTAAATATTGCATATTAACACCCAGACACAGAACACAAGTATTCATCACGCCAATGTTTGTCCTGGGTGAGGATTGAACCCACAACTCTTGGCGCATAGGGCAGGGTCACTACCGAATGCGACATCGAGCCAGTCTTTATCAATCACACGTGAGGCTCATGTTCTTATCATTACGCTATCGCTCCATTCACAGGTAATAAGTTAGTGTGTCTAAGTCAGTAATTATTTGGCTTATGTCGTATTCGCATTTGAATTACTAATACTTTTTGTTGTTCAAAATGTAAGTGTACTGTTGAGAACGTCAAAGGAATTCCTTTGCACAAGAAAATTTGTGATCTGAATGCAAATAGGTTAGAAATCTATATGGAAATAAGTGGCTTTTGGCTATTGTCTTCGTCTTTTTGATATTTAGAAAAGAAAGTACGTTTCCGTTGAACGCTCATTGTGTTGTTTTTGCAAATAAGTTTCAAATTTGGAAGATTTTAACACTTCGTTCGCATTTTTTAGGTTATATTCTCGGTACTAACTACTTACTTGATAGTCTCAACGTCAACTAATTTTACATATAGAATTTTTTTTTTTCTGAAATAAGAAGCTAAGTCACTCCTTATACCGTGCTTATATGTATTAGTGGAAACAAAATCGTCTAAAAGAAAATGTAGAACCGATTCTTTTTTTATAAAAAATATGATAAAAAAACAAATATTTGTTTTGAATATACTTTTTTAGTAAAGTTCTTTTTTAGACAGGCAAAGGAATGCGTAATACCAATATAGCTTACCATTCTTTAGTGTTTAGTCAATCAGTCGACACGGCTTAATTAGTATGGGGTCTTTTAATTAGGCCGTAATTCGGTTTCGTTTGTTCTCGTCCCTTGGTATTCGTCACGATCTGTTTGTATTGTAATTAGATCGAATGAATTCGAAAAACAAAACATTCGTACTAATTTTCACTTTCAAACATTTGTTTTTTCTTTTCAACATGAGAGAAGGTCGTGTTACATTTTCTCTTTTGTTAATATTCAAGCATGCTAGTGTGATACGTTATACTAGAGCAGGGGTACACAACCTTTTGTACGTTGCGTCTCTCCGAAGTGAAAACTCCAGCATGTCTTCTCTTTATCTCTCCAAATTTGGACGTGGCAAGACGACATTAAAGAATGTACATTTCATATAATAAATAAAAATGAAAATATATTTATTTCCTAAATAAATTTACATCATAAATGACACTAATAGAGACAGATTATACGATACCTTCAGAGGGATAGTACATCTAAGCCACAATTTACAACAATGAATAATCCGACCGATCACTCAAAAGGAATTCTAATCGGCAAATATACATAAATAATAAAATCAATTATTGGCACTAACACATCAGTTCTTTAAGTAAATGTTCATCACCTGAACGCCTGACCCTTCTTCGTCTTTGATTTCGTAGCCAGGGTCTCCAACCACGGAACCCCCTACGGGTTGAGCGCCCCTGGTAGGGAAGTCCTGCATTAAGCATATTATACACACAAGTAGGTAGCTATTGTTTTATTTACATTCATACAAAGATGTACGTTGAATGATAAATGATAGTGAGGATTAGTTTGTCACGTTCACTCTTTGAACGTCTTAAGAAACTGGGCCATTCGCCTCTCTTTACAACTAGACAATAGATCCGACTTGTCACGCAAGGAAAGGAATTCTGTTTACGACTAGCTGACCCGGCGAACCAGCTTCAGAATCAGTTCCATGTAAATGTACGAGAAAATGAATACATATACACAATAATAAAAAAAATTAAAAATTATAAATTCTAAAAAAAAAATACAATCAGTATTACAAAAAAAATTGTTTTATATTCTTGCACTGCAGAGATAAGGAAAAAAAAAATTACTCAGAGGTCCCCAAACTAGGCTTTGTCTGTATCTTGGGTAATCATATTTAATATACAGCACAATTTCTTACAATAATTTAAGTATCAATCAATAAAAGATTCAAACATGTACCAGTTGTAGATTCATCATCCTCTTGCCCTTCTCCCAGTTCATCTGGGGTCGGCGCAGCATGTCTTCATTTTCCATACGTCCCGGTCAGCCGTCATCAAGCTATCCACTCCCATTTCTCTCATATCATCTTTCACACAATCCATCCATCTCTTATTTGGCCTTCCTCTTCCTCTCCATCCACTAACATTCATACTCATCACTCTCTTTGTCACGTGTTCTTCCTCTCTTCTCATCAGTTGTAGATTATAGAATTAAAATAAAATTAGAAACAGTAATCTTAAGAAATTAAATTTGAATCATAAATATAAAATATAGAAAAAAAAATTTGCAGGGCAGAGTTTAGAGTTATAGTCAATAAGTAAGCAGCATTTTATTAAATATAAGACAACATTACATAGGTACCTTAATGGTTCCATTGATATTAAGCATTTGTATTATGGAAATCCGAACTAAGGAAGATATCAAAACATCCGAAATAAATTTATCCGAGAAAAAACTGTTTTATCTATAACTATTTGTCCCGATTTGGAGATGAAATGCCTTATGTTCGATGCATAGTTTAGACATATCGTCATGCCTACAATCCCCTAAGGGGTACGCAAAGTCAAAGGTGCAGTAAGCTCTTTTGACCACTTTCAGATAAAAATAGGATTGGTTTGATGGGAAATTGTGAAAGAGCAGTGACATGTGGGTAACTCGTTGCATTTTAGGACATGCTACGAGTAGTTGGCAAATTATATTTGAGTGCCAACATGGGACTTTTAAAACTTCCCATGTGTTAGTAAACATTCTGCTATTCAACCAAGTCCAACGAACTACAGATCACAAAACTAGCCTAACTTTGTTGAGTTTACCACTGGAGGCCGAAAATCATTTGGTCGTTTAACACAAGACCGAAGAAGCTATTGATCATTCTTCAGTTGATTGAATAGACATTTGACTAAAAGACTTTTGGACGAAGGAACTATTGATATTTTTGCATTTGGTCGAGTGAACGATTGGTCGAAAAATCGCAAGCCTCGCTATCGTTAGTTGAATAGGCCCAAGAACTGGAAACATTGATTGGGTTTAACATATTGTGTTATGTTGTGAATATATATGTTATGGGCAAAGTGATTAATGAGGGCATTATACATAATATAATTTGTTCTTAGGCTTCAAAAAGTGAATATATATATTTACTTGTTAATGTTCGACCCTCATTCCACGACCAATTCAAATGTATTCCATTGAATTACCCTGCGTACCTAGTAATTGATAGAACAGGAGTGTCAGTCACTCCACAGGAGTGGTGTCAGTGACCCCGTCTACGCAAACTGGGAGGTCAAAGGTCTCTTTGAGATGTTACTTGTTTTATAGCGACGTGCGTCTGATCGAAGCTAACGATTCACAAGCTGGTTTATGAATTAACGATGTTCCATTGAGAATGTTTTGAACAGTTCGTTACTTGTCGCACTGATACTGAGAACTATTTTGGAATAAATTGTTACTACAGGAGATATAGATACCGTTAGATATTCAGGTTACAAAGACATCGTCGTCCGTATCAATTTTGCTATGTTAAACTCCTTTCTTAGAATCTAAAGTTTGTTTTCTTCTGAATAAATCTTTAAGCTTGTACATAGTTACTTCCTTATATATGATTCGCATTAATAAGGGTATTGGGTACGGGATAATCGCGGATGCATGGAACTTGGAAGTTCGGAACGGAAGTAAAGCACCTGCAAGGAAGTGACACGCGTCCACAGTCCCTTAAGCGCAGTATCGTGTCACCACGGACAATACGGACAATGTGAGAGCTGAGCCGTGGGGGGGAGGGGCATGTTGGTATCGGGTTACCTGGCCCCACATTATTCTCCATGCTATTCAAGCCGCGTAAAAAAAGTAACTAACTCGGATGTAGAGTTGTAGATGTTCGGAATTTTGAATATCGATAGTTTAATTTTACTGTGGGAATCTTATCTTATATCTTGTAAGTTGTTTTATATAGTAGCGTTTGTAGTCGGGGTCCGCTTGGATCATAGTTCTGGGTGAAGCGAGTCTGGTTGTTATATATAACGGGCATATCCCGTATTGTAATTTTACCTTCGTAACGTCTTAATAACAACACTTACACGAGTGGGAGCTCACCATACATTCTTGCTGTCTAAAGTTGATAGAACTAACTCCAGATTTTGTCGATAGTATATCTGTTTCCTTTTAAATACAATAACATCGTGGTAAAAAAATATTTATTTATTTATTTGGTTCACCAACATTTGTACACATTGAAACTTAGATTAATGACATTAATAATTTTTAAAGACTAAATGTGACAAACAATTAGAAGTAAACACAGCCTGCACTTACTATTACACTTATACGTACTTAATATTTATTTTATACTAATAAATCAATAACTACAAGTGTTGAACCCAAAATAAAAAAATGATACCTACCTAGCTACCAAAGCTATCTATCAGCTTCTCGAATCGGAATCATTGGTCAGCGTGAGAAAAGAGAAGAGACATTGTAAAAAATATTACAGTGTCGGCAGATCTATCAATCAATAGTTAACGGTTATTAAGGTCAACTGGGTATTTAAACTACACTATCGATATCGATAGCTATGCAACACTAGCGAGAGGCTTTGTTCGAGACGCACCCCGTCTCTATGGGGGCACGAGAACCTGTTCCGAGCACTTTTAACAAGACAACAAAAGCCATGGATTGTTCGTTGATACTGTTGATAGCTACTATGGTCGTATGGGGTTTATGAGCATGTACTTAGACCCGGAACGTGACTTTTAAACATTTTTAACATGTACAACTAATCACATTATGGGAGCGCGAAGACGGCAGACGTTTTGTCTGCCAAGGACAAACATCGAATGTCCGCTGTGAATTCAAGTACACGGTATACGATCTTATTACTTCTTACAATCTTTACTTACAAAGATCATTTTCAAAGTCCCTTGTCAGCATTTTAAAGTAGTTGTCCTCATAACCGATATCGGTCACGGCGGCCAATCTGAACGAGGATTAGCCAACTGCGCAGGAGATATTATAGTGCACAAGTGTGTGCGCAAACACAGGTGCCCTCTCTATTCCTTTACTCTCATAGTCCGATGAGACGGCAATTCGACATGACCGGTGAGATGTCAGGCGCAGGACCAACAGCTTAACGTGCTTTCCGAGGCACGGGGTGATCAAACCGCCAACTTTCTTACTCCGGACTGTTTCTGAGTAACTTCGACATTTGAACCCGGGACCTCTTGGTCCTTAGGCGGCGCATGCTACTACTAGACAAACGAAGCAGTAGTAAGTTGTATGAAGTGAAAAAAAAATCCGTAGACAAAATGTCCGTCGTATGCGCGCTCCCTATCGATGGCTAAAACATCCGTGAATGTGTTTACAGCCTTATATGTTGAAGAAAAGAATAAGTAAAGGGTTCTCTAGTCGCCACAAGTGGACGGTGATCGCTTTAAGGTATCCGTAGCTTATAAGGGTTTGCCAAAAGGGGTGTCACTTGCACATTGCCGGCCCTTTGAGGGTTTTGTTGAAAAGTCACCGCCACCGGAGCTGTCGCGAAGATAACACGACGGTAACATTTCATTTGTGAAATATATGACGGGACTGTATTGAAATGTATGAAATGTAATTTAAACCTCATTTATCTCTGATATTTATCTCATGTTGTGTACATGTGTCATGTAAAAAGAAAACTGTACAAACTTCGTTTCTTTGCCTAGCATGTCGTAAAAGGCGACTAATGGTATGTTGGGTATTGGGTATGTGATTGTGTAGTCGACGATCTAGCTACAAGGGAAAATGACATTTCACAATTGTTCAACTCTTACTACCTAACCTAATTTTATTTTTGGCTAAAAGCGATTAAAGGCGCTTGGGCTCTGTCAACCCCTTTGGGAATTGCGGGTGCGGTGGCATGTTTGTATGTGTATTCCATCTCACCCAGCTCAGTTACTTTTTGGATTAAAGTGCCTGATGGTCATTGTCTACCTAAATCTTTGGAAATTGCAGGCGTAATGATATATAATCCTACTAATATTATAAATGCGAAAGTTTGTATGGATGGATGGATGTTTGTTACTGTTTCACAAAAAAACTACTGAATGGATTTTAATGCAACTTTAGAATAATATAGCTCATACACCCGAATAACATATAAGCTATGTTTCATCGATGTACCACGCGAGCGAAGCCGCGGGCAGAAGCTAAAATACTATACACCAAGGATGTCATTCGGTTTTCTCTGCTTACCCGCTAGGGAAGTAGCGTGAGATTTAGTTAGTTTATGTCATTTAAACTTGTTACAGACCTGTCTCTCATTTCAGCGGATCCTCAGTGTCGTAATATATTATGTAGTGCACCGGATACACTATCATTCGCGGATGAGCAAGCCCACTTCTGGCACAGTGCTCTCAAAAGATAATTGCTGGTATCGGTGGCACGGAACAGTTTGAAAATGTAGTTTTGCATTTCGTTAGATGGTGCGTTTTATCTCTTTCGCGCCGTATAGCGATTAGCACACTTAATTATTGTTGCTCGTGATCAATGAGCGGTGGTTGCTCAGTGGTAATTCACATGCGAGTTATACATCTGAGCTCTTATAGAAACGATTCAGAGACGATTAATTCAGTTATTGTCTTTGATTTGTCAAATCAAATCAACAAAAGACTTTCGATTTGCTCTAGCGACGAATTTACATCTTATATTAAATTTTGTACATTTCTTCCTCCCGCCCCACTTCTTCTCTATTAACTTTTAGGTTCCGTACCTTTATTGACAACCCCAAAATAGATTCAAACAGTCATAGCAAGTATTTATATATGCCGAGGCCTGACGTTCTTGGTTTAGAAAGCGACATCAGATAATAGTATAGTTGCAAAAGTGAGTTTGTTTGTTACACTGTCACGACTAAACAGCTGAATCAATTTTGATGAATTTATCATGTAAAGATAGACGAGTCCTTAGGGAGGCTGATAGGCTACTTCTTCTTTCAAAAACTAAGATTGTGAAGAAGAATATCTAGGTTTATAGACCCCAGGTGACATCCGATCTATATTACAAGCTGAATTCCACGCGGGAATAAGCCATTAGGTATTATAATTTAGTATCGGTGCATTATTGACGGTGCACGCACATTGCACTGGATTGCTTCCTCGTTATACTGCTTCCTAACAATGTCTATGCTAGAAGATGAAAGTGCATTCTAGACATTCTGACACGTTTTTGTGTCTAGACGGTTGATAGTTTTGTACGGTTCATTTTTTGCATATCGGTTTAGATATTTCATGACATTTATCACCGGAGCGATTTTGTTTGAGTTCATTGTACCTATAAATTGCATCCAAAAAAATATTTTTAGATAGTGTTCCTAGAAGATGGAAAAGTAATTAGGCGACTGTCTAGCATAAAGATTGGAAAGATCGAATTGACAAAATCTGGATAAACATGAGGATAAACGTAATGATTATAACAGACAATTGTCAATTTCAATTTCATTTTGACAATTATTATATTTAGTCTAAATAGTCTCAGTTTAGACGCCATTTATTAAGTTTAACAACCATCTTTCGTTGTTAACCTTATTACGTTACGGACAATTTAATTGTCATTGTAATCCTACTTGCTCTCTGTTATCTAAAGTCGATGTCTAAGTACGGTTACCTTTTTATAAGAAATAAAAATAGTGGAATGTCAATCGTAGCCGTTCAAAAAACATCCATCATAACTCCCCAAATAAAAATAAATATTTTTTTCAACTAAGTCTAAAGAACTTAAGACTTATGAATGTAGAAGAATCGAAAGGTGTATGTCAGGATCGTAGCAAATGGAAGTACGTGATGTCTGCCTACCCCCATGGGAAAAAGGCGTGACATTATGTATGTATGTAGGTCTAAAGAAAAAAAAGAAAAATCCGTAGAAGACAATTTTTAGGGGCGTTTGGTCTAACTAACTAACTAAACTTCACGCCACTTCCCTAGCGGCGTTTGGTCTATTTTTTTTAATTTCTTTTTTTTTTATAGCAGGTCCCGCGGTACGTATCTTTGACAGCCCAGTCACAGTTAGTTGAACGAACGTTCGAATTTGGAGAGTTAGACGTTTCGCGACCTTCTGTTAGGGAGCCGGGCTGAACCGTGGCGAACCGTCTGCGAACCCAAGGTCTGGGAAAGTTGGTTGCTCCGGGCATTACTCTCGCGACCCCGGCCCTTGTCACAGATTTCATATTGCGGCCTGTTGAGTCGTGCCACATTTTTGAGATGGATTCTGTCGTTAGACACGGATAAAGTGATTCTGAGAAAGGATTGAAGACAATGGGTTAAAACCATTCATATTTGTGCGTACATATACGTACCTTCATCTGCCCTGGTAGGACCTGGAGTCACGAAAATGTATATGCGATTAATATCTACTTTAATATCTGTCAAACATTTAGTCAACTTACTTAAACTTGACTTAATGTTTGATTAAAAACCGAACTAACATTTGATTAACAGATTGCAACAGTGGGACAAAGAGGTATTAGTATTTTTTAAGCACTTAATTGTCTAACTGCTCTAAGTTTAAGCTTGTATGCACTAAGTATCGTAAAGACGTACTTATACGTACTTAAACATTCATGACTCGATTACCAATGAAGATGTTCCCAATGATTTACCTAACAAAACAACATGGCTAATAAGATACTAATGACGCAACCAACGTGTTAAAAGGTCCATAATATCGCAACATAAACCCCTTTTAATCGATCCCCATAGTTCTAAATTTAGTCATCTCAGATACCACGCAGACCAGATATTGTACGCAAGAAATATAGTCTCTATTGCAAGCTTTGCATCGGAGTAAGTGCATCAAGTGTTCCCCTCTCTTTCGCTAAGGGTTGGGGCGAGCGAGTGAAACAAAAAGGCTTCGCCGCCCAACCCTGAGGGCGCCCGCCCGCCCCAGTCGCGTTCAAAACGCTGCCCAGAGCGCACTGCGCTTCATACTCAAAAATTTACAGCTTTTCTTAATATTTACCCCTAATTTTCAATTAAAAACCGTGCAGTTGGTAATAAAGTTTAATTATGACGTGAAACTGTCTTCTTGCAACCAGTATTAGGTAAGATTAGTGGAATATATAATTGTGTTTTCATATAGTCCCGTTGTGTATGTTTCCACAATCATTTCCAATAGATTTGAAATCTGATAGCATTGCGTTTCGTAGTCTATATTAATGCAAATGCGACCTCGTTTACGGTATACCGTGAATTGTATTTGCGGTGCATTTCCTTGTAATGTGCTTATGTGGATGTTTTATGAGATTGGTTGAACGATATTTGGTATAAATTGGATTTCGCAGGACCCCGCACGTCGTCAGAGTAATTTCATTTCACGCATCGCTAAAAGTGTCTCGAATTTTGTTCACTATGAACAAAAATCCATGCAGGCACAACAAGTTCAGTACAAAAATAAATGTATCCCAAGTTAGCCTTTGCAACATTTTTATCTATCAGTAAACATCTTGTTAATAATTGTGCAGCCATTTATAAGATTCGCTGAAACAAATAGACAGACAAAAAAATTATAGAAAATATTTGTTATAAGGATTGTCTATGTATTCACATATCATATAAAAATGAATCGCTGAATGTGTTGCTAAGAGCAAATCTCGAGAACAGCTGAACCGATTTCGCTAATTCTTTTTTAGTTGTGTTTGTTATTATCAGGGGAAGGTTTTTATGAAAGAAAAATAAAAACGTTGCACGGAAAAAAATGGGTATTGAAAATCCGAGAACGGGGCGTTAGGAAGTGCGCCGGGTCAGCTAGTGTATAATAAATAGGCAATCGTTTTCCCAACACAGACATTTTAATTTTATTTGTATAGTTATGTACCAGTAATCTCAACGTCATTTGACGGTTACTCTGGTTTACCGTCTATTACCGCATCCAGTCCATGAGTAATCCATCATTGGGATTGATGATTAACTCGCCAAACAAGCCATCGGGCCGGTCATTTGACCCCGGTCATTAACGACCGACGTCACTGCGTCGGTCCGTCGTCGCGAATCTGCCTAATTAAGTAAGTGCATGACTAAATAGTACCGTAATACGCAACATTCAGGGGTTATTACGTATGTAATTGACAATTGCAATTTCTCTGTACTGGGTAAAACAATGTCAAATACATTTAGTATCTGTAGCAGGCCAGTTCGTGGGCTTAAGCTGTTAACTATACAAGTAATATTGTAGTTAGGGATTGCAATCCAGCGGCATTTTTGAATCCAGCAGAGCTGAAATTGCGCTGGACCTAGCTGGATTGCTCGATCCAGCATTCTAAGCTCCTATAGGGATTCAAATCCAGCAGCATTGAACCAGTATATGTCGCTGGATCTAGAACATCTAAAATTGCACTGGGCCCAGCTGGATTGATCGATCCAGCATTCTAAGCTCCTGTAGGGATTCAAATCCAGCAGCATTGAACCAGTATTTATCGCTGGATCTAGAACATCTAATATTGCGCTGGGCCCAGCTAGATTGCTGAAACCAGCGTTGAAATCCCTTATCGTAGTGTCTGTATAAAACAGCTTATTTTAAATGTATGTAAAATTAGATACAGCACTAATATCAGAAAAACAATTTATAAAGTTTTGTCTGTACGACTGATTGTTCCATCTTATCTCCGAAATGGTTGAACCTACTTTGACAGGACTTTCACTGGCTGTGCTGACAGCTGGCAAGGAGTAACTTAGGCTAATTTTATTTCAGTAAAATAATTAACGTTTCAAACGAAACATATTTTTTGATTAATACCAAGCGGACGAAGTCGCAGGCAACAGCTAGTTGTAGTTGCTAATAAATTGTGTAACAAATACAATCTATGATTTATCTTTTTGGGCTGATGAAAACCAAAGCAGTTACTTAGGTATCATGAACATAGACTGTTCAATAGAATGATTAAAGCAATACTAAAATGCTTCTACAAAGTATACTTATTCGCCTTCACGTACAACAGAAGTATCAACAAATAACATTTTGCCAGTCGGTAGTCAGGACCAATTTGCTTCAGAGGATAAAGCCACCTTTATTTCTCAGCCGCGACTCAGATACGTGTCTCAAAGACAAAGCGTTTGTTCTGAATGGAGAAGATTTTTTTTACCCGGAGGTTTTTCCTCCTGTCATCGCCACGCACTCCGGCGGAGGCCTCTTGTCGGCGATTGTTCAGAGGGTGACACCCTCCCACGCACCTATCTCCATTCACGTGGAAGCTGTGATATTCACATATTTACGGCAGCTATTTTTGCTTGACATTTCGCAATGTGATGACACCGTACATGTTGTTTAAGACCACTAAATCATTCTTAGATTTCATTTATTAGAATTTTTTTTTAGTTTCATATTGTTCTGGGACTTAAAAATAATTTCCCAGCTGTATTCCATGCCTAGCATGTCGTAAAAGGTGACTAATGGCATATCGGGTTTTGGGTGTGTGATTGTGTAAGAAGGACACGAGCTCGCCACTTGGCACTACATAAACATATAACATAACATCACGCACATAATCCCCGAAGGGGTAGGCAGAGTCAAAGAGGCAGCAGGCCCCTTTAACTACATTCAGCCAAAAAGCCAGGGTTAGATGGAAAATTGTGAAAAAGTAGTGACAAGTGTCTAGCCTGTCGCCCACACAATCACATACCCAAAACCCGTTACACCATAAGACGTCTTCTACGACATGCTAGGCAAGAACCACAATTGGCACATTTAACACATTTTTTTTAAGTCCCTGACCAACATTGGACAATGGGCTGGGTTAGATGGAAGATTGTGAAAAAGTAGGCACTACTTTTTTCAATTATCCATCTAACCCAGCCCAGTTTTATTTTTTGGCTCTTTACTCTGCCCATCCCTTCGGGGTATACTAGCGTGTTGATATGTATGTTTAGAAATCGATTTGAAAACTTAATAGACAGTCAGTTGGGTATGCTAATTCGTTACCTGGCACCTGGGAATTTCTATACAAAATCTATGGAAATATTGCGTTTTACATCTTATAAAAAGGATTGGTAGTTCTACTCTATTCCTATGAATGTCAAACTCTATAAGACATTATAAATTAATTTACATTAATGCTTAAGTTACTTTTTGACAAATGATTTTCTTACGCAAGTCTGACTCGACTGACTCTTTCGCGTTGAAGTCTATCCCCAAGATAATGCAATTAATTTACAAGTCAAATTGACACTTTAGACAAGTTTAATTCGTGAGCAAGCAAACGATGATATTTTAGTACTTACTAAAGCTTTTGTGGCTCATGAAATTCTGTCCTTTATACTTTGTCGTCCCTCCCCAAGGATCGTCTATCTTTTCGGGATAAAAAGTGGCTGTCTTTTCTTAAAATTTAAGATTTTAGTGTAGTTGTCATCGCAATCGGATTAGCCATTTTTAGTTAACGTCGTAACTTTAAGTTTTACGGTGAAAAGGGTCTTGAGGGCTCAGTAACACAAGTCAAATGAACTCCCAACATGTAAATCGTTACCCGAATGGAGCTACAAGGTACTGCCTTGTAACGACCTTTGAATACACAAATGTTACAACATACAGCCATTTCCCTACAATCCTACATATGTTAATCTGCTTATTAAGGTAGGGCTATGTGTACCATAACCCTTCTATTTCAACCCCTACGACTGCACGAAATTACCCCACGTAATTATTATGGGTTTCAAAGAGGGTGCGGTTTTTTCTTTGAACTCAATTGGCAACTGTCGAGTTTATTATACTTTTACGTAAGATAGTCCGGTCATATGTTTTTAAATTTGTGTATATAGTTGTTCCGATGCTTAAAAATTCAGAATGACATAGCAACTTTCTGTTTTTGTTCTACTTCTCTTGAGATATTTATATAATTTGAATTGTGATTAAAGAAACATGTAATTAGCGGTTTTATTATATGATTTCCATCTTACTTATCTTCGCTGATTATACAACACATGGCGCGAATATAGCAAATATAATACTATTTTTTTTTTCTTTGACTTGACGGAGCACTTACCGGTACATTCAATAGTCCTGGATGCAATCTTGGAACGTTCCTGACATTTCTGCAATCTTCCCAGCTTCCGTTACGCTTACTTTCCTGTCGGCACCTTTATACGGCCGACAGGAATGTGCTTAAACTATGTAGTAGGTACCTTAAACTATGTAATAGGATTGTATTCATACACGGACTAGTAAAAAAAGAAGGACTCCGCGCCACTAACTAAACATTGAAGCTCCATAGTTGCTCCACCTTGACACGCAACTTACGTCACACATTGACATAATAAGTGCTCCAAATGACAGATATCCGATATCTTGTATCCATAAGTATCTCACTTACACGTGCATAAACGTGGCTTCACGCTATAGTACGATAGCGTGGAGTCCTTCTTTTTTTACTAGTCCGTGTATTCATAGGTATTTTAATGACTGTTATTAAGAGTAGATAGAGAGTGATAATAGCTCAATGGTAAGAACACACATGTTAGATGCAAGGGATGTTGGTTCAACAACCCTCGCATCATTTATCCGGGCATTTACCTCTGATTTTTTAAAATTTAGGTAAGCTTTTATACCACTTGCTCGCAAGGAAACATAATAATATGTCAAGGTACCTACTCATTCAAATAAATTGAAGATGTGTAACCATGATCTAACTTGTCTCCCGTATTTAAGGGTAAAATACCAAAGTCGCTAAGTACACGATCTTGGTATAAGCGGACATAGTCTAACATTGGGACAAGATGCTACACTATCTAGGAAGTTGATTTATCATCAGCTAATACCTGTCTATCTTGTACGAATTAAATATTTGATTGTCCTTCGGTGACTCAGCACCTACCTGATTTATTGTATCATAAGTAAATTATGATATATTACCTTATTACTGGGTACAGACTGTACCGTACAGTTGACGGTTACTGATAAATGTTTGTTTTGTTTATCACAAGTCGGTCTGGGTCTTAAGATTGTGTGTTTGTGACCAATCAACGAGCTAGCCGATACTTTTCCAAACAATCTGAAAAATCAAACAATCAATGGTCCACCCCTTCGCGGTTATGAACTTGATTGTATGATGATGATATTTTTTTAATTGTGATGATGATGATGATGATGTTGATTGTTTGTTACAGTTCACGGCTTGGGTGGACGCGGTGATCTTCGTGTTCGGTCTCGACAACGAAATCAGTTACAACACTGTATCGAACTACTTCAATAAGATGTCCCACTATCGGAATTCCGCTGAAATTCCGATCATACTGGTCGGGACACAAGGTGAGTTAATTGAAAATACCTTTGGTATGTAATGTGTCCAATAAAGTTAAGTGCTATAATTATAACGACATTTTAGCGTGTGAGTAATTGGAACGAATATTTGTTGTTAAACAAATAATTAATGTTTTAATATCGGTATCAATTACTTTGCACAAAAGCTATGTCTTAGTGTGATAGGTAATATTTGTTGATATAACAATCGATAATTATGAAGAAATCAGGCGAAAGATATGTCTATTTATTAGGCGTTCTGTGATCGCTCTTTACTTTAAGACAGTCTAGCTGGAGATGAGATGGAAAGTAAGTTTTTTATTTAGAGTACAAGATTTTCACGATACATACATATATTTATTTACACATATTATACGGCAAATGTAATTCATTCACCTCTATCATTTAAATTAAATTAAATTCAATAAAGTCACTGAAGTGTAAAAAGTAACGCATTTTATGTATACATGTGTCCTTTACCCGGCTACGACTCATTCAAATTCAAATTTAGAATCCGCGATCACCTAATGCGAGTGTACACTCCGAAGCATTCCTAATGATTTCCTATTGAACGATCGTTTCTAGATGCCATAAGTGAAAGTAGCCCGCGCGTCGTGGACGACAACCGCGCGCGCAAGCTGTCGAACGAGCTGCGCAGGTGCTCCTACTACGAGACGTGCGCCACCTACGGGCTCAATGTCGAGAGGGTGTTCCAGGATGGTGAGTTAGCTGTTAAACTTATAAAGTCCTTACTAGTCCTTCTTGATTCCTTAATTTTCCTAGTAACATTATAAATGCAAAAGTGATTTTGCCTGTCTATTTGTTACATCTTCACCGCTGGCAAAAACTAATTCCTACCTAGTCATTATAAATTCAAAAATGGCAAAGTCTATCTATAGAGCGGGAATATGGGAATCAAAATATTTCTATATGCACTTCGATCATATATTTTTGTTATATAGTATACTTTTTTATTTTTTTTCATTTTTCATTTCACTTGAGCGAAGTATATGCAGATTACTTCTTATTTTTTAACAATTGGGACATGTGGGACGTATAAGAATATCTGTAACAGTATTCTACACAGGCAGAGCTGCGGGCAAAAGCTACAAATAAGAGTAATTAAAACATGGACGTGTAAAAAATAAATAAACTCAGTGTGTAAATACTTAAAATAATAATAAATAAATAATTATCTAGCACAAACGCAAGAGTACTTGCCTATTACGATAATAAGGTATCTTTTCTACCTTTTGTGTAATTTTTCGCTGGACTTACAAATCATTATCGATGTATCCCCTAGATAATTTATGAATTCACTCTATTATCTTATGACACCTCTTTTGACAGGATGAGTGAGCGAGTGTATTATTTTTAATCAATATTATTCTAAAAATATCCAGATATATTCTATTTAATACATCAAAGTATTAATCAGCTGTATTGTCAGATATAAGGTTGTCACTTTAAGAACGTCTCAAACTGTATTTAAGTAAGACCTTTAAGTTGTTCGTAGTCGTACTGCAACATTGGATATATGTTCCATAATGTATTTTTGGAATTCTATCTAATAATAAAAGACTATATCAATATTCTAACTAAGATTACAATGCAAACCAATTTCAATTAGTCTACCTATCTTCATTTAATCCTGGAAGCACGATAGTCCACCTAGATAGTCTAACGAATTTTAACGATCTTCATATTTGAAACGTGATGTCATTCCAATTTAGTTCAAACGTTGGAATGCCGTCGGATTTACATAATCGTTATTATCTTTTATTGTCATTGATAGAAATCGCTGAAGTAGGCCTACTTGTGAGATGTTTACTCACTTACATAAATCCCTTTCACAATATTATTACTAGCTTATAACTACTGTTGTAAATTTTATGTTACGTTAACAATCAAATTGTGAAATATATCCGATATCAATATGCTTATCTTTTGCATAAAAATACAGATAGATACGTGATAAACCAAATCTGTCCCGTGCACTTGAAATAGGTCTTATCACAAGTATATTTAAAAACAGCGGACGCGGTGGACACGCTCCAAGTGTCGTTATTAGAAACGGCTTGTAAAATTACATAACATTGAGTTTTTTGTTGCTCTCAGTTTGCGTGGCACGCGTGATGAGACTAGTCGGTCTACCGAGTTGTTGATCTTGTTTCGTCCCGCGGGGAGTTTACGCGCGACGCAGTGGTAACACCGGCCCCCAGCCGCGCGGTCGTTCGGTCGTTCATTCATTCCGTTCCATCATTGTTTACATTTTTTTGACATTTTGCGACGCTTTGTTTGGCTACGGACGCGTTGGTCGTCGCGAAATTTTAATCGGATATTTAAATAAATAGTGAATGGAATGATGGATAAAACGTTAATTTTCAAGTCAAATTTGTCGCCGATATCGAGTTTGAGGCGGCGAAGTTCGTGTTACAACATACAGAGAGCCGAGGAGCGCGATCGTAGAAAATCGGCTAAATTTGAATGTGCGTGAATTTTTGTTGTTCGAATACCGCTCGGCGTTATTGTAGTTGTGAATTTGTGTGTCGTGTGTGGAATGTTGATTTAGTGATGTGTTTGAATTGTGTTCGCAGCGTGCCAGAAGATAGTTGGGACGAGGTTGTCGGCGTCCTCCCAATGCCTCTCTGGAGGGTCGCGGCCGGTGACTCCTCAACCTCTGGCCAACTCTCCAAGTCACAATCACTCGACATTCCTTTACAAGGTGGGTTCTATTAAAGAAACTTTCCTTCCTCGTAGTTCCTAAAATAGGCGATTGGTTTACGCCTCATTGAGTTAGAATTAGTAGCGAATTAAGTTCGTTTTTTTCTAATGGTCATGTTGTTGAATTAGTGGTAGCATAATGTGCATGTCATCAGCGGACTAGCCTAGCCTCTGATCCACTCTGGTAGTGCCAATGCCCATACCAGTGATGATAACTTACTATCAGGCAGGCGGTATGCATTATGCCACCATTACTTGTTGCAAAAAATTAAATGGCTTTTCTGCATGCAAACTTTACAAGATATTTTTGACTTATTCACTACTATGGTAGCTTTATTGATGATTTTTTGATGTGACTGAACTATTTCAGTAGATTTTTTACTTAGGTATCCATTGTAGCTGTATAATATATAAGTATTTTTTTTTCTAATATTGGTTGTAAAGTCTGAAATTTAAAAAAAATGCTCAAATGAGGAAATTTTCACCACCTGTCTCAGGTATGTGTGAATGCAAGACTAATTACTCAGATTTTTATACATAAATCCAACAGCCTATTAACCAAGCCATCATTAAAATTTTATAGCTGTGAAGAATAATCAACAACTTTGCTACTTTTATAGAATTGTTCAAAGAAACACATATTTTTTTTTCACTAACAAGTGATTAATTGTTTTTATATTGGTAATCTTTCGTAGATATAGATCTCTATTATCTTCTATAATCATGTAAGAACAAAATTGATCTTTAGACTTCCTACTAGTTGTATTATTTATCAATAATAATTATAGCTATTGATATAATCGCCAAAAGTAAAAAACCACAGACTTGGCTACTTGGCATTGAATTTGTAATGTAATACCATTTGTTTTTTTTACAAAAATAGTTTACAGTTGATTATGGTCTATTTCATCACCTGCCAGTATCAAACTGGTTGTTACTTTATTTGAGTTTATTTGTCAGTTTTAGTGGTAAATTGCCTTTACTTCTATTAATTGGAATGGGTAGTTAGTCTAGCTTTGGCATGGTTAGGTTAGAGGCTGTAATTGAGGATGGATCTTCACTTATACTCTAATAAAAAAACTGTCTGTATTAAATGTAAAACAGTGATGTTACAGTAAGTAGGTACATATTGTATTTGAAAACAGTATAACTTTTTGTTTGAAATAATTATTTGGAAAACACTATTGTAAATCATATCATTTTCTCACTGCATATTCATATCTTCTCTTGCCCAATTCCGGATGCATATTACTTAAGTATGTATTTGATATTGTTTGATGGCTATCTTATTTTCAATTTTAACATAGAAGCTATATGTTTTATCTTCTTTCTTATCTTATTATAACTATTCAACTACTTAACTATGTAGAAATGAAAAAATAAAATAGGTATTTGTGGATGGGTTCCGTCTTGTTGCTCAAAGCTCTATTTACATAATTCTGGTTGACTTATAAAAGTCAATTTATTTTAGATATAGGTAATTCAAAACAGATATTTCTTAAAGTAAAATATAAAAAAAAGCCATATCCTTGCATAAACATTTTATGAAGTACCCATTTAGAAATAAATGAGTCACTAGTTTCCTGACCCTTTCCTGTTGAGTATCAATTCGTGTAAAGCTCTCAAGTTTCGTGGTAATGTAATGTGCAATAACGTTATCTTATCCAATGATACCTATTATCTGCCACAAACACGATGACACCACCATTAATAGGTTCAAGATAACTTGGTAAAATGTTCCCCAATAATATTAAGTTGTGCTTGTGTAACATTTTTATTAATAACACCGAAATTAAAATTTTTCAAATGGATTACTTAAAAAAAAAATCCTTTTTTAAAATGCGTTAGATTAATAAAAAGTGTCTCATTTTAGTAATATTAAGATGCACACTTCTTTTAGAGATTAGATTGGGAGACTGCTTGTCACTAACAACAAGACCCACTAAAATATTCAGATTCAAAGACTGCCATTAAATACCAGAAACAGTTGAAAATTCACCCCAATGTCAGGCTAACATCAGAGCTAAACAAAAAGGCTAAAACTAAAGGATATACTCAAGTTGCATATTCCACCTAGCTGACTAGCACAGTGAGTATATGTCTCCACTGGGAGATACACTCAGTATAGGTAATCAGCTATCAACAAATTTGTTTATAGTCGAGAGACTGATCGCAGATAACCACATAGGAAAAAAAAGATTGGGAAAAATAGTACATACTTACTCACATGTAGATAATAGATAAGTGTGTACGTAAATGGGCATACGCAAGGGGTGTCAGGGAGGGGCAGCCCCCCCTGGAACTTGGGTGTCAAGTAGGGTTGCCACCTTTTTTTTGTACAAATAAAGTAATATTGTTTATTAAAGGCAGGAAAAAAAGTACTTTCTATCTTAATTTAGATTGATTTATTTTCATTTTGTTATTTTGCATAAAAAAGTATTTTGCATTGCTTTTAGCCACATTTTAACTGCCGTTTTATTTTATAAATTTTTTTTTACAACAACTTTCTTTTGTATATTGGTTATACGTAAAATGAATCTCAAAGAAATGAAATAGTGCGAATTAAAGTATTTTCGCGTACTTTATTTTTTTGAGTACAATGGCCCTAAATAACTTACAATACTTTATAATAAAATACGGTTGGCAACCCTAGTGCCAAGGTCTATTTACTATAAGAACCTATCAATAATATTGTGTCGCCCCCCCCCGAACTAAACCAAAAGCTGCGTACGCACATGTGTACACAAATGTATTATAAAATACCCTTATTGTATGTAGTTTAATGTATTGCATGCTATACATTTCTTTGAAATTGTACTGAATTAAAACAAGCCAACTTGTTACACAAACCATTTCCAATGAAACTATAACATGTTACATGTGCCAATTATAATAATGGAAATAAGCCTTTGCTATAAGAATTGTAATACTTAGATAATGTTTTTCATGTTTATTAATTCTACATTGTGTTTGAGTGTGTTCAAATATGTTGTACATGAATGTAATGTTATGTATACATTAATATCCTATAGCAGGGACTTTACAGTTTGTACTGAGTAACATAACATAACATAACATATAATCACACCCATTATCCCCAAAGAGGTAGGCAGAGTCAAAGGGGAAGCAAGCCTCCTTAACCACATTTAGCCAAAAATAAAACTGCTAGGTCAAATGTACTAAGTAGTATAATGTATTCGTGTTTGCGTCAATAATTTGAATACTAATATTATTAAATGCCTATAGCACGAGATAAACATCCTCTAACATTCTACTGCGACTAACATTCCTATCAGACAAACAATTGACAAGCAATGTGACTTTGTAAGAATGTATTTCAGGAAAAATAATCTTTACTTGGAATTATGATGTTTTCCAACCTTGATAGTTGTTTGTGTAAATTGTAAAAATACTTAAGTAAGGGAGAACTGCTAATGTGCACCCTTATATAAATCTCAAAGGGGGTCCTTTATACCCTTAGAAATACACCCTTTGAGCTTCAGGGTACAGGTCGCAAAACCTTTAGTTAACTATTCATTAGAAACGTCTTAACAGAAAGCCACTTACAAATTTAGTTAACTATTCATTAGAAACGTCTTAACAGAAAGCCACTTACAAACGCATTAGTCTATCATTAAAACGGAGAGGAGTATTAAATTGATCATTTTGTTTCCAGGACTCACTACCCCGCGGCCACCACACACTCTCGGCTTCATCACACCACCTGCACCGAGGCGCGCAGTCCTTCGACGCGTCCTCCAACAGCAGCGGGATATCCTCCACACACGTGGTCGAGATCCACAGCACAAACGGGTCAGACACATCCTCCCGATGGGGGAACTCCTTAGGCAGCCACGGGTCCTCATCAGGCCTCGTCTCCATAGCGACGGAAAACAACAATGTCAAGTTCACAGCACCGCACTGCTTGGATAATCTGCAGCCTGTTGGCAAAGACCCGAAAGACCTTCCGACTCCTTCGTCAACACCTACTACATCTAGGAAGTCTAGGAGAAGATCGAATCTCTTCACTCCCTCAAAGAAGGGTGATGATAGATTGAAGAATGGGGAGTTGGGTTCTGGCAGAGCGATACCGCTGAAGCAAGGATATTTGTACAAGAAGAGCAGTAAAGCGCTGAACAAGGAATGGAAGAAGAAGTACGTCACCCTGTGCGACGACGGCCGGCTGACTTATCACCCCAGTTTGCATGTAAGTCATGGTATTTATTATCACTCAAGGTAGACATAAAGCAATGAATAACAGCGAGTTATCGCCTTGCTATCCTTGAACAGTTTAATACCGTCTCTTTAACGCGTTTTTCATCGCTGCTTTTCTCATATCACTGGTACTTATTTTATTTTATTGAACTATCTTCTTAGCCTTGAATATTTATTGCTTTTCTGTTATTGACGTCTTTATCAGTCATTGGATACACAAAACAAGTTTGTTTTTTGTCTGGAGAATGCTGGGACGAGTTCTGGATTCACCTATATACGCGCTCCATATACCTATCTATGTATTGTTGTGAGTAACTACACGCCCATAATCCCCAAAGGGTGGCAGGGGCAGTCAAAGGGATAGCAGGCCCCTTTAACCACATTCAGCCAAAAATAAAACTGATGGAAAATTGTGAAAAAGTAGTGACTAGTGGCTAGATTGTCGCCTATAAAATCACATACCCAAAACCCGATATAGGTACCATTAGTCGCCTTTACGACATGCTAGGCAAGAAACACAGTTGGCAAATTCTTTGTAAGTCCTAGACCAACACGGGACAATATTGTTGTATATAAGTGTTAATATTAATTTTGCCTTATTACGCGATGCACTTAAATCATCAACTTAGATCAACAGGGCCTCTATTATTATTTTCGTTGTGACTGTATCTACTGTAAAATTCTCTATACTGTGAAGATAGCGTGGTCGTAAAGATATATCTGTTTTTGCGGCAAACGTGAGGAATTTGCATCTATTTGAAATCAGATTTTTTATCATATCAAATGTGTATCCATTGTCCGGTTGCGTGTGTAGTAAATGTCCGTGGATTTGTTCCTGTAATAATAATTGTGATTCGCCTTATACTATTAATATTTGTGGTTTATTCTAAAGTTGAGATATCTTATTGGACAAGCAGGATTTCAAAATTGTCAAGTCACATAAGGCAACCAGTGCCGGCTCTGTGCGACCGCCGTTCAACGGTCAGCTCAGAACGCGCAAGGCAACCCATCCCAGTATTGACCATATCAATTGCTTGACTATTGCCGTCGTAATTTGATTATACCAATATTCATTAAAATCGTCGCTTCTCCTTAAAAGAAAATTTTAGAATCAACCATAAAAGCTAGCATTGTCAAGGCACAATGTTACCAATCTTAACTCTGACCGTGGCGACTGTTGCTTGACTTTTACCGTCGTAAGTTAATTACACATACTAACAGTTAGATCCTCCATGCTGAATTAGAGCAATTTTAGCGTGTAGAATATCAACTATTTCGCTCTAAGAAAAACATGTTTCAAACAAAACGCGCCAAGGTTGGGGAGAATTAAATTTGCCACATTACTTAGGCAGACAAATCTAAAATTACACAGTCCAGTGCGTCACGCATCGTCCCAGCACTCGAGATCACTCGCTAGGACAGTGTTTCTCAAAGTTTATTCGACCCCCTTAGGAATATAAACTTGCATATTTGTCATATTTGTATGATTGTGACACTTTGTGGTTTTGACTGTAAAGTTTACTCATTCACATAATAACTTCTGAATTTGGAAAACTGGTAGTTTTTAGTTTTATATATTAACTTAAAGACTAATATTTCCAGAGTAAATGTAGTTTGTCATGACAGGACGGATAAGATAATTCTATATTTTTTAGAAATATTAATGTACTCTCTATAATATGCAAAAAATATCGTTCAGCCCTTATTTATTTAAAAAAACGCGGGACCAGGGGGGTCATTCATCTTTATGAGGGGGTCGCTGGCCCCGGTTTGAGGAACACGCACAGGTAATCTAACTTGCCAAGAATAATAATCGTGTTTACGTATTTTTGAGGAGAATTCGTTTGACAACACCGTTATATTGATGCCAAATTGCGCTAATGTATGTGCTATACTTAGTTAGACCGTCCATCTTCAGGCTCGTGATGATTCAATTTCGTGAAATAGATCTGTGTTAGAAATGAAACGGCTATATTTGGTTTTTACAATCGTTATTATGGTCAATTGAACAAGTTTACAAAAATAGGCGACTAGATGGTTGTGTACAACATGGAGGGGTTAATTTTGGCGGGAATTAGTGAAAGGACAGTTGGTGACATTGACAGTTCTTGGTTATGGCATTGGAGTACATGGCATGGACACTTTGGATGGATCATGTAATCATATTTATTGAGGCATCAACTGAATAGTCGTTAGATCATAGATAGGATATATAATGTATATCTATTTAAATTTCTGCTTTGTTATACTTGATGTATATTATATGTTATTAATAAAATATACTTATAATTATATTAGTCCCATGTTGGTCTGGGACTTGGCTCATGTTGATCTGGGACAAAAAAAAAAGAATGTGCCAACTGTGGTTCTTGCCTAGCATGTCGTAAAAGGCGACTAAAGGTTTACGGGCTTTTGGGTAAGTGTCTAAGTAGGCGACGAGCTAGCCACTTGTCACTCCTTTTTCACAGCTTTCCATCCAATCCAGCCCACTGTCCCATGTTGGTCTGGGACTTAAAAAGAATGTGCCAACTGTGGTTCTTGCCTAGCATGTCGTAAAAGGCGACTAATGGTATATCGGGTTTTGGGTGTGTGATTGTGTAGGCGACAGGTTAGCCGCTTGTCACTGCTTTTTCACAATTTTCCATCTAACCCAGCCCGGCTCTATTTTTGGCTGAATGTGGTTGAAGGGGCTTGCTGCCCCTTTGAATCTGCCTACCCCTTCGGGGATTATGGGCGTGATGTTATGTATGTATAATTTTAATTAATTCAAATAATATGAATTAAATAAAAAAGACTGACACATAATAAGGTACACCCTGCAGCACAAAGAGGTATTATAATAATAAGTACCCCTTTGTAAACAAAATAGTATTCTATTGTATTATACTTTAGTGTCATATTGTTTCATGTCAATTCTAAATAAGAATATAATTAAATAAAAATATAATAAATAAATAAATAAATAAATAACTATAAATATATATCTTATACTGCATAATTATGTAATTGGGTCTTCCCGTGTAATTATTTGTTAATAAATAAATTTGTTAATAATTTGTTAATAATCGATCTTGTATTTATCATCACATAAATGTGTTAAATATGTTATATGTGTTATATATGGTTCCCATAAAATCCAATCACTGCTGTCAACAATCATACAAGATGCTATGATTACATTATTATTATCTCACTGACACAATTAGCTTTATCCACTTTTATCATAGTTTAACGTTACAGCGCAGGCGCAGATAACAGCTATTTTATGTAATGATAATTATGATAGTCTATTGTTCTTTCGCAGGCTTTGCGATATGTTGTTGCTATGTGATTGTATTCGATGTGATAATATATTTAATGAGAGGTCCGTAACATATAAATACTACATGCTAGTCCCGACTTTACTTCAGTTGTATATGGATAGTTAGATTGGTAACAGATTGTTTAACATATGTACACCTGCAATGATATGATTTCGAAGTCTGTAAAAAGAACTCTTCTTTATCCATAAAAAAAAATGCATTTACTGTAGTATATAATGTCATTGTAAGTACGAACCTATGTATGTAGACATATATAGACTTGCTAAATTCAGGATTAATGACCAAGCGGACTCTGATAAAGAATGAGACATAACCCCAGGAACGTGGTGACATGATCCATTTACGATTAGCCACATCATCAGCTTCATATTACTTCATAATACTAAAGCGGGTCTAACATTCCAGGACTACATGGAAGACGTGAACGGCAAAGAGATCTCTCTCCAGTACGTGACGGTGAAGGTCCCGGGGCAGAAGCCCAGGGGCTCCAAGTCCATCATCACTACAGTACCCGGTTACAATGGGTACAGCAGTCTGGACATACACGACAGCATTGGGGGGTTGTCACTTGGTGAGTATTTTAACTTTTCGTGAAAAAAGTTATCATAATAACTTGCATGTTCATAATGCTTAGAGCGAGCCTCGCACTGACCCTCGGTAGTGCCTGTGTGCGAAACCTGTCAATGACAAAATATTCTTTATACACATAATGAATTAATTATGAATCGTCACATATAGATGATAAAGCTGTATGATTCGGTAACGGTAACAGGCTAAATTCAACATCTCTTTCTTTAAATATGCTTCAAAAAACACTTATAAATAGTCAATATGTACAGAAATGAAAATATTACGACCGATTCGGAAGGAAGTGTAACTATCGAGTAGTTACACTTTTAAATGCCAAATGTTACAATTTTGTAACTATTAATCTATAATTACTAGATAACAACACTAGAGGTGAACTCTTCATTATGAAGCTGAACGTCTATGCTTGTCATTTAAGAAGTTAAAAAAATATTTTAATGATGTCTGCTGGCATGTTATGCAGCGCCCCTATTACTCGGCATACTTTCCCCTTAAGACCTTAGGACAGCTATCTCTTGACTGCTTTCTCAAAGATGGAAACACAAGTTGGCTACGGAAGTCTCATATAAAGCTCTTAAATGTTATATGTCTACAAGTGCCCAGTCATTATTTGACCACCCTTCCCAGGGTACAAAGACAAGCCGACCCGCGCGACGGACAAGGCGCTGATGTCGGCGTTCGACACGATGAAGGAGCCCGCCACAAGCCGGCAGTCGCTCGCGGCGGACGACGCCAACGGCGACAAGGATGTCAAGAAGCGACACCGGCGCATGAAGAGCAGCGGCGTTAAGGGTGGCGATGAGGGTATGTCACTTTGAAGTCAAGTTAGTTTTGGCTTTTGCAAAGAGTGTTAAAGGTTCGGAACCACTGCAATTGTGCTTCTGAACCTTTTCGGGGCTACATAGATGAGAATAAACTGTGTCATACTTAAAATAACCGTTTATAATTTCCAACTAATAAAAACAAAAAAAATCTTGAAAATTTTTCGCGGATCCAACTTTGTAATCTGATGGCCGCCGACCACTGGTTGTGAACCACTGCTATGATCTAGTGTATAATTTGACTTTGGGTTTTTGCTACTGTAAAACAAAATAGCACCTACTACTTTCGACTTCAGTCGAGTTCACTCTTTGGTAGGTTTTTGGATGGCGGTTGTTTTGTGGTATTCCTAATTTGACCCATTGCAATTCTGATGACGAGGTTGAAGCGATGGTAATTCTGGCAAAGGTTGTAAGTAGCTGTGTGAACGATATCGCTGTAAAAGGCTTGTACATATATTCAGATATCGATGTTTAGACAAACACCAACCATGTTCGGACATCACCAGACGGTGATGTCGAACAAATATGTTAATGAGGGATTTTTTTATTAAAACATTCAAAAGATGGCGTAACTGTGACGTGCGGTCTTGTCACCCTCCCCATTGGTTAGTTGTCAGAATAAACTGACATACGTGTCACATTATGAAGGGGGTTGTCAACAAAGAGCCAATAGTGACAGTGATAAGACCACGAGGCTCCCTCGCGCCACCTCGCGGTTTTTGTTTTTTGAAAACCCTCATTGTCTTGTTTCTTTCAGATGGCGACAGCGCGACGTCATGCGAGTTCACGATAGTGAGCCTGGACGGCAAACGGTGGCGGTGGGAGGTGGGCGCCAGCGGGTGCGCGGCGGCGGCCGAGCGCGACGCGTGGGTCGCGGCCGTCGAGGCGCAGATACTGGCCTCGCTGCAGGGCCGGGTGAGTCGCACACACAGCTCGCCTGAAGACCTTCGAACCGAATAATTTTCTACCTACTTTAAATTCTAACAGTAACCTGTCAGTCAGGGCCGGATTTAACGCTAACGCCACCCTGCGACCTGTATGTAATACTGTCCTATCCAATAATCCAGAGCTGCTGTTAGTAGCCGGTTTCTTTCTATTCCTAAAGATGTGTGTTTCTTACTAGATGATTATAACGCAAATTTTATTGTTACAGACGTCTAGACAACCAGCGCCTACCGGAGCCAATTCTACGGGAGACGTGAGAGCAACTTATTACATCAGGCGAGTGAAGGGGAACGACAAGTGCTGTGATTGTGGTGCTCCAGGTAAGTCTTCGACGTCCATAGTAAGTAAGAGCATGGTAAAAAAGCTGAAATCTTGCAGCATGTATGAAAAGTCTCGCAATAAAATGGTATAATTAAATGATTTGTATTTGTCATTTGGTTTATAACATTTAGGCCGACCTACAACCATTTTTTTAGCTCTCTATCCGGCTCGAAGGACCAACAATATTTTGCGCTCTAATACCAATATAACGCTCAATTTCCGTAACTCTTGTCTACAGCTAGTAAATTTGTGATAATAGATCTTCAATATAATGTTCGCTTTATTTCCAGACCCCGACTGGGCGAGTTTGAACCTGGGAGTGCTGATCTGCATCGAATGCTCGGGTATACACAGGAATCTCGGGTCGCACATATCCAGGGTGCGATCGCTCGACTTGGATGAGTGGCCGTAAGTGTTTGAATAAATACTCAATAGAGTATATTTCACATTTTGAGTTAATTGACTCATAAAATCTGATGTAAATTCTTTAGATTTTTTATTTTGTTAAGTCGTCCACTTACTCAAACGTGGCATTTGGCCTTAAATGCCTTACCTGAACCGTGTATTAGCATACTCGTTTAATATATTTTGAATTTGTTACTTTTTAATCACATTATAATCATTTTTTTTAGTAAGAAGATTATTTTTCTTACCTCTAAGCTCACATCACTTAATCCAAGTTACATCCCATAAATCATGTACCTTGTATTGTTCCAGGCTGGGGCACGTCAGTGTGATGGTGTCCCTAGGGAACACTCTGGCCAACTCGATATGGGAGGCGGATCTCCGCGGACATGTTAAACCAGTAGTTACGTCTACTAGGGAAGAGAAGGAACGGTTAGTAATCTAAATTTGTATGAAACTGCTGATATTATAAATATGGTGGAGTGTATGTTCGTAGGGTTTATGTAGAACGTAGCTACAGGTATTACTCGATTTTATAAAAAAAAAAACAGCTAAACATCATGTCTCTTTCCTTTCTAGAAATATACCCCATCAAGTATCCAATTAACAATGAAATGCGCAAAACCCGGGTTTTGAAACAAAAATCGAAAGACAGATTAAAGGCTTACACATTGCGACTCAGTCTCGATGCAACATCAATAGAGTCGTTTAACTCACATGCGTTACAAAAGCGGCGATACGATCGCGATACAATAGCTGGCTGCGTAGCTGCTGTGATACAGTCGCGATTCAAACGCGATACAGCATCAATACAAACGCAACGACATAAAACGTTCGATTCAAACGCGCGTATGAATCGATACATATTCACGTTGATCGCTTGGGTCGCGATGCAGTCGTGCGACTGTCAAACGCGCGTTCGTATCGCCGCAAAAAGTTTCAATGTGTAACGGCCCTAAGAAACACTGTTGAAATGTAATTGTTTACGTGCTAAAAATCTTCATCTTGCATTAACAACAATACGTGATTATGATAACGTATGGTAATATATCGTATTGCATATTGCGTGTGTCTTTATATGGTATCAGTTGAGATTTCAATCAATTTCGGTAATACACACTGATAAATGTGTGAACATATTGATAAGGTTCGAGTTTGTGTTGAATCATATGATTTTATTGTTTTTGTTAAAAGTGATTGTGCTACTGCTTAAAGATTATTTTATACCCAATTTTAGTGACTAATTTTGTCTTTGTAAAATCGCCATATTTTATCTAATGAGTATAATTGATTCTGATTAACTTTTACTAATGATTTTTTTAGTTACTCATCCAAATGATTTCAGTTGTAATATACAGTAAAGAAAGAAAGAAAAAAAATGTTTATTCAGTACATGTAAATAGATACATTTCAAACAAACAAAGGAATTGTCATGTACATGCTGAAAAGGTCACCACTCAGCTTATGTCGTGACATCAGGGATGCCATGACGCTGGTATTCTGTGGCACCAGTGTGAGAGAGACGCGGCATACATTCGCGGCTTACTTATTGAATAAAACTTATTAATAAAAAAAGAAAAACATATCAAATAAATATACAATGTGAATCAAGTAGATATGCCATGATATGTATCTTATTCGTTGACAAATACATAGAACACATAGATCAAACCTAGTGTAGTTATGGTGTAATAGGGTTCGGAAGGATAAATTAAAATAATAACAGCGGAGACCACGCTGTGCCATTAAAAATGTAGTTTCGTAACAATTTTTATACAATAAAACTTACGGTTAAGATATCGGTGCGTATACAGCCTTGCTCTTTCACATTTGAATAGGCATTATAACCAGTAAGCCAGGTCAATGAAAAAAAAAAAAAATTACAATCTATTTATTTTATAATTGAACACTTACTATCCTCTCCGCAAGTGTTCCGCACGTCGAGCGAGCGATGTTAAACCAGTAGTTACGTCTACTAGGGAAGAGAAGGAACGGTTAGTAATCTAAATTTGTATGAAACTGCTGATATTATAAATATGGTGGAGTGTATGTTCGTAGGGTTTATGTAGAACGTAGCTACAGGTATTACTCGATTTTATAAAAAAAAAAACAGCTAAACATCATGTCTCTTTCCTTTCTAGAAATATACCCCATCAAGTATCCAATTAACAATGAAATGCGCAAAACCCGGGTTTTGAAACAAAAATCGAAAGACAGATTAAAGGCTTACACATTGCGACTCAGTCTCGATGCAACATCAATAGAGTCGTTTAACTCACATGCGTTACAAAAGCGGCGATACGATCGCGATACAATAGCTGGCTGCGTAGCTGCTGTGATACAGTCGCGATTCAAACGCGATACAGCATCAATACAAACGCAACGACATAAAACGTTCGATTCAAACGCGCGTATGAATCGATACATATTCACGTTGATCGCTTGGGTCGCGATGCAGTCGTGCGACTGTCAAACGCGCGTTCGTATCGCCGCAAAAAGTTTCAATGTGTAACGGCCCTAAGAAACACTGTTGAAATGTAATTGTTTACGTGCTAAAAATCTTCATCTTGCATTAACAACAATACGTGATTATGATAACGTATGGTAATATATCGTATTGCATATTGCGTGTGTCTTTATATGGTATCAGTTGAGATTTCAATCAATTTCGGTAATACACACTGATAAATGTGTGAACATATTGATAAGGTTCGAGTTTGTGTTGAATCATATGATTTTATTGTTTTTGTTAAAAGTGATTGTGCTACTGCTTAAAGATTATTTTATACCCAATTTTGGTGACTAATTTTGTCTTTGTAAAATCGCCATATTTTATCTAATGAGTATAATTGATTCTGATTAACTTTTACTAATGATTTTTTTAGTTACTCATCCAAATGATTTCAGTTGTAATATACAGTAAAGAAAGAAAGAAAAAAAATGTTTATTCAGTACATGTAAATAGATACATTTCAAACAAACAAAGGAATTGTCATGTACATGCTGAAAAGGTCACCACTCAGCTTATGTCGTGACATCAGGGATGCCATGACGCTGGTATTCTGTGGCACCAGTGTGAGAGAGACGCGGCATACATTCGCGGCTTACTTATTGAATAAAACTTATTAATAAAAAAAGAAAAACATATCAAATAAATATACAATGTGAATCAAGTAGATATGCCATGATATGTATCTTATTCGTTGACAAATACATAGAACACATAGATCAAACCTAGTGTAGTTATGGTGTAATAGGGTTCGGAAGGATAAATTAAAATAATAACAGCGGAGACCACGCTGTGCCATTAAAAATGTAGTTTCGTAACAATTTTTATACAATAAAACTTACGGTTAAGATATCGGTGCGTATACAGCCTTGCTCTTTCACATTTGAATAGGCATTATAACCAGTAAGCCAGGTCAATGAAAAAAAAAAAAAATTACAATCTATTTATTTTATAATTGAACACTTACTATCCTCTCCGCAAGTGTTCCGCACGTCGAGCGAGCGATGTTAAACCAGTAGTTACGTCTACTAGGGAAGAGAAGGAACGGTTAGTAATCTAAATTTGTATGAAACTGCTGATATTATAAATATGGTGGAGTGTATGTTCGTAGGGTTTATGTAGAACGTAGCTACAGGTATCACTCGTTTTTATAAAAAAAAACAGCTAAACATAATGTTTCTTTCCTTTCTAGAAATATACCCCATTAAAGTAAAAAGTATTAACAATGAAATGCGCAAAACCCGGGTTTCGAAAGACAGATTAAAGGCTTACATATTGCGACTCAGTCTCGATGCAACATCGATACAGTCGCTAAACATCTACCTTAATTCACATGCGTTACAATAGCGGCGATACGATCGCGATACAATAGCTGGCTGCGTAGCTGCTGTGATACAGTCGCGAATCAAACGCGATACAGCATCGATACAAACGCAACGACATAAAACGTTCGATTCAAACGCGCGTATGCATCGATACAAATTCACGTCGATCGCTTGGGTCGCGATGCAGTCGTGCGACTGTCAAACGCGCGTTCGTATCGCCGCAAAAAGTTTCAATGTGTAACGGCCCTGAGAAACACTGTTGAAATGTAGTTGTTTACGTGCTAAAAATCTTCATCTTGCATTAACAACAATACGTGATTATGATAACGTATGGTAATATATCGTATTGCATATTGCGTGTCTTTATATGGTATCAGTTGAGATTTCAATCAATTTCGGTAATACACACTGATAAAGTGTGAACATATTGATAAGGTTCGAGTTTGTGTTGAATCATATGATTTTATTGTTTTTGTTAAAAGTGATTGTGCTACTGCTTAAAGATTATTTTATACCCAATTTTGGTGACTAATTTTGTCTTTGTAAAATAGCAATATTTTATCTAATGATTTTTTTAGTCATCTAGGCTATTCTACATAGGCTAGATGACAAAAAAAATCTGCTTAGTCCGTCAGTTAGATTAAAAAAAAATATTGAACACGTATTTTTTAATTTATTTGTCAAACAAACATTGACGAAGATACAATGCTTACAAGTTGCGCGTGACGTCACACCTACGTAAATTTTTTACAAAGTAGTGACGTCGCAAGCCCCTACTCTAAAACTTTAATGCTCATTATCTTTGTGATTTTGTGCTAATTTGATAAACCGAAAAATATGTGTCTAGTATTTTTGTATAATCTAACTGACGGACTAAATAGAATTATAGGTTTTTAATGCAGTCATGATCCCTATTGATTCTGATTAACTTTTACTAATGAATTTTTTAGTTAATCATCCACATGATATCAATTGTAATATACAGTATCTTATCCGTTTACAAATACGTGGAACACATAAAGCAAACCTGGTGTACATATTATGGTGTAATAGGGTTCGGGAGGATAAATTAAAATAATAACAGCGGAGACCACGCTGTGCCATTAAAAAATATAGTTTAGTAACAAATTTTTTACAGTAAAACTTACGGCTAAGATATCGGTGCGTATACAGCCTTGCTCTTACACATTTGAATAGGCATTATAACTATTAAGCCAGGTCAATGAAAAAAAAGTAAAAATTACAATCTATTTATTTTATAATTGAACACTTATTATCCCCTCCGCGAGTGTTCCGCACGTCGAGCGAGCGCCACTCAGTGAATATTATTTTTGATAACCCTTATGGTAAAAGGTTGGATGTGTACAGCATGCGCCGCCATTGGCGGCACGCCTAATCTCACAAAATAGGGAATTTCACATAGTGTCAGCACGCTCCTACGCTTAGCTTCCGGCGGCAACGTGATGTAACCGTGAAAACTTTTGCATCGCTTCCAGCACTCGTCGTATTAGTGCAATATCAGTCACATGTATTTTCCTACGCGTGCAGATGGATCAGGCTGAAGTACGAGAGGCGAGCGTTCCTCAGCGCCGGCGAGGTGGCGACGGGCGTGGAGGCTCTGCGCGCGGCCCAGCTCGCGCGGGGGAGTCGCGGCGTTAGCGCGCGTGCTGGCCGTGCCGCCGCCGCGCGCACCCGCGCCCAGCGACCGCGCGCTCGCGCTGCGCGCCGCCGCCGCCGCCGGCCACCTCGCCGCCGCGCAGCTGCTTATATGGGTGAGTCACTAGCGACCGCGCGCTCGCGCTGCGCGCCGCCGCCGCCGCCGGCCACCTCGCCGCCGCGCAGCTGCTTATATGGGTGAGTCACTAGCGACCGCGCGCTCGCGCTGCGCGCCGCCGCCGCCGCCGGCCACCTCGCCGCCGCGCAGCTGCTTATATGGGTGAGTCACTAGCGACCCGCGCGCTCGCGCTGCGCGCCGCCGCCGCCGCCGGCCACCTCGCCGCCGCGCAGCTGCTTATATGGGTGAGTCACTAGCGACCGCGCGCTCGCGCTGCGCGCCGCCGCCGCCGCCGGCCACCTCGCCGCCGCGCAGCTGCTTATATGGGTGAGTCACTAGCGACCGCGCGCTCGCGCTGCGCGCCGCCGCCGCCGCCGGCCACCTCGCCGCCGCGCAGCTGCTTATATGGGTGAGTCACTAGCGACCGCGCGCTCGCGCTGCGCGCCGCCGCCGCCGCCGGCCACCTCGCCGCCGCGCAGCTGCTTATATGGGTGAGTCACTAGCGGAGCCGGTTGAGGTGAATCCTACCTTAGTCGCTCCAATACATGACACCGGAATCTGATACTCACGTGAAAAAGATTTTATGGCGTTAAAACCTAAGCTCTAAAGCGATACGCTTTTTCTAGAATTTCATGAAGAATAGATTTATGAAGCTCTTTGTTTGAATAGATTTATGTTTCGAGTCTGAACCTCTCACGTTTCCGAATTAGGAAGATGGAGAATCCAACTCTGATCCAAACTTACTATAAGACATTATCTGATAAGACTAACATTCTCCTTCTGTCTCCGTAGCACAACGGCAACCCGAACTTCCCGGACGCGGACGGGCACACGTGCGTGTTCTACGCGCGCGCCGCCGCCAACCACCTGTCGGGCATCCCGGTGCAGTACCCCAAGCAGCTGCAGCTCACCTGCCCGCTGCACCCCAGCCCGCCCGCCGGGGGGTCCACTAACTCCTCCAGGTGAGTGTGAGGACCGGACTTTCGTATATATATATCTATATATATATTATGCTCCTTTTGATGTCCTATCTAAGATTCATCATCATCATCATCATCCTCTTGCTCTAAGATTAATGGAGTAAAAATAATAAATACAATTTTTTTTTATAGTAAAAAAAGCTGTCCAATGAAATATATAATAACAATTTGGTTGATGTTTTGGCATTAATTTGGCATTTGGCATTATTCAGAAAACAGATGATAAAAGTAAAGATAATGTGTTTTGGGAACATGGTGGTCATAAATAATTATGACTTTGTCGAATTACTTTGTGTCATTAAAGGTGTCATCTCCCTTGGACCAATAAATATAAATAAATAAATATAATAATATTATCCCTTCATAACAAACACCACTACCAATCAAAAAAGATTCATATGGGCACAGCATTAAGACACAAATTCTCCTTCCAGCTCCGCATCAAGCAAGAGCTCCCTCAAGAACCCCGAGCCGGAATGCAACTGCATCATCTTCGAGCTGCTGAGCGCGCAGAGCGCCGCCAACGCGCTGGTGGAGCTGCTCATCGGGCTGCAGAACAACCAGTTCATGAACGGGGACGCGCACGCGCACGCGCACGCGCACGCGCACGCGCACGCGCACGCGCACCCGCTCGCGCACGCCCTGCCCCACCCGCGCCCCAACCTGTCGCTGACCAACGGCAAGTGCGGGAGCATCGTCTAGGCGCGTCATTCTAGCTTGCTGGGGTAACGACTCGGCAAATGCGGCAGCTTCGCCTGTACCGTCTAAGTATATACGCGATGACAGCTTGCTGAGAAGACTTAACTCCTGTACATATGCCAGACTGCATCATATACATTGATCTAATTCCAAAATGGTGCAAGCATTTGAATTATGGCAATAAGTTCGCTCGAGACTCATGTTAAGTACCTATTTGTGTCGTTGAGTTCACCCCGCGCCCCTTGCGTTCGATTAAGCTCTATTGTTATAAGATTATAGTCTCTTTTACTTTGTCCTGTACTGACCTTGAAATGTCGTAAGTATTACAAAAATGTTCAATGAAAATTATGCTACGAAATTTAAGGAATTATAAGTACTTTTCCATACGTATCATCGTAAGGATTTGGACAGCAGCTCACTATTGGTCTAATCTGTAGTTGCATTAAGTCAACCTTTCCCAAACTTTTTAAAGGTAGACCTCCGAATAAAAGCATTCATTGAACCCCATGAGTAATGTGAAGAATTCTGTTGGATAAGCTACAAATGCACTCGTAAACCTTAGCGTCATATCCCTTGTATCAAAGGAGTTACAGTCTTCTCATCAAGATGGCGATGATCCAAAATGGAACGTTATACGTAACCGACTGTTTAAATCGTGACTGAAAATTAAGAGAGATTTCGTGTTAATAGTTACCAGAATACTTAATTCAGTATAGGTTACGATTAGGCTACGCTCTTTGTATGTGGACGGTTTAAATGTAGCATTAGTGTAACTGCAAATTACTGTTTTATCACATATTGCACGGTGTGCAGATGTTTGGGCGAAATTATATGAAAGAATATTGACATTTTTAATCGTTCTAAAGTAAGGTATTTGAGATGAAATGTGCGAGTTTTAAATGTAAACAATTTGTTCCACTTACCATTTGGTAAGTTATGTTCTAAGTGTGGATTTGTAATGTCGACTTAAAGGGAGTAATTTTGATTATTCTTATTACATTGTAGTAAGTCGTAGATAAATCTAACGGTTTAGTTAAAAAATATTATGATTGAATTATTAAAACACTAGTAAAATGACAGTCGCATTGAATTGAGGCGGCGGCTTTTCATTGTATTTCAATGAAGTTTATAGTGATATTTGTTTTACGAAGTTAAAGTTTTGTTTTTAAATGGCGTATATTCCGTTGTTATCGAATTAGGCTCTCTGAGTAAAATAAATATTCAAAAAAAGAACTAACGTTTAAACAAAAAAAAAAAAATCTCGTTTCCAGTGCGTATTTTAAAACTCAATTGAAATAGTCACCGAAATATATTACCAGGAATAGTTTAGCGAATTCTGTATATGTCAATTTGAAGTTAATTACAATCACTAGGAAACGTAGTCTTAATATGAAACTTAGTTTGGTTTACATATCCGTGTGGTAGTTCAAATTTGTTGTATTTGTTTCGTAGTAGATAGTGTAGGAACGAAATGCATTTTAGGATAGTCCCTGAGCCGATGTAAGCACATTATTGTAACAAATAGGTCGTAATGAACTTGACGTTTACTCTTGATCTATTCTTCTATAACAGTGGTTCCCAAATAGCTATCATTGACATGAAGAGCCAAGATAATAAAACTGCAAACCTTCCTTATATTAAACTAATCGTTGATGAGGGATTTTCTTTAATTCCTACTATTATTAGTCGTATACCACGTTAATGATTCATCACTCCATAGATACGAATTAGTATTCAAGAAGTAAAATTAGCCATCATTAAATTTCCCCTTCAAGATATACTCCATCAACCATCATCACTTCCCTGGGGGCACGCGAGCTACTATTTGGGAAACACTGTCCTCTACTAATTTATAGAAGTAGTTAATTATTGTTGCTGTATATCATAAACATCACATACACCTTATAAAGTAATCTGAATGTGCAAATGTGGTAGACTTCACAATTAAATATGTATAGGATTGCCCTAAACATAGAATAAACTTTGGAAAGTAATTAAACCCTATTGTCACGCCGTAAAACTGAAAACATATTTACACAGCGTTTCTGGATTTCATATATATTTATACATATTAAAGTTTGTATGTCGAATATATTTCAAGGGGCATCCAGTTATGTGACGATCAGTACCTACCGATAATTTCAAATATGTTAGTTCCTTAGCGCACGGCAGGTTATATCATTATACGGTCTTACCAGGTACTGAGAAAACGGTGTTGCCATCAGAATGAGAGATCTAAGAGCTACGGATTCCGTAAGTCGTCACACTGGCGTAAGTTAGTCGATAAATCTTTTAGGTATACATAAATTATAACGTTAGGTGCAAGATCTCAGCTCAACGCTATTGTAGGGTAAATTAGGGTAATTATTTTAGTGGTAATTATTGTCGCTTTACCCTGTAGCCCTTGGGTAACTAACTAGATTAGTTCCCTTGATTCTTTAACTTCTGAAGTTAAAATTTCTCACTCTAGTTAAGTCGAAGTTATATTTTTGTCTAAATCTATTTATGATAGGAAGAGTAGTCCCAAATATATTTAAAATTATAAATTACTTTGATTGCTGATTCTTATAAATAAATGTACTTATAAGATTTCTTCAAGTCAATAAAAATCAAGCTATATTTTTTTCTAGTAGAGACTAGATTAATAAAGACATTCCATTAAATCTATGATTATTTATGGCTCCCTTGCATTGACCTAATAATCGGCCATTAGCTTTCCATTTCTCCGTAAAAAACAATCACATTACGGTGATATTTTAACATGATCGTATACAAATATTGGGTCAATGAGTAGGAGCATAATATTTCACCCAAGGGCCAAAATATAGTTGATGTGATATTCCTGAGGTTTTCCCGTAATAAGCCAAACGTACTGAACCCTCCTGTGCCTACTTTAGGTAGTTACGCTTCTCTACCGGTCGGTATACCGGTAGTCTAAGATACCGGTTTTTTGCAGTCGGCTCCCGGTACACATACCGGTATTTATCCAATGTAAAGTGTTACTTCGTACGCATCTATTAGTGTTTTCGCAAGTTTAGTGTTAAAATAAGAGGGTCTTCTGATAGAAACTGCCATACCCATAAACTTTTTACTGTCGTAATAAAAAAGCGATATCAATAGTCCGATCATTCGGCTAACATATTTTTATGTGGTACTTAAACTTTTGTCACTGATAAAAATACTAGTTACTTACCTTTAACGCTATCGTAAATGAAACTCGTAGCTTTTATATGCGTATCATCGATTTGTTTGGTGCATCTGTAGCATTAACTATATTTTCTGGCAGTTTCTACTGAAATATACTTCATGTGCATTTAGTTTCTCGAAGTTTCCCATTATTTCAGTCAGTGGCATAGTACATCGTAAATTATACCTTATTTAGATCTTTTGAAATGTTATATTTGTTCGAACTGACGTTGGTGAGAAAGTGCTGCGGTGAAAATTGAACCTTATTGTTTGGATGAATGGCTTTCTTTTTACTTTTGTTTGTAAAAATTAGATTTGACTATTATACACTGTACATTGTTTTGAATCTTTCACACTTCCCGCTTTGTTTTTATAACGTTTATAAAAACGCGAATTAAGTTGTAAATGTTAGCAATAAAATCGTTTACCGATGTCAGTATTCGTGAGATTGTATAAAAAGGCACGCATTGTGTGAACCGCACTTTCTGTATAATACGATTATTATTTTAAATAATTTGAACTGTTGAAATTTTATTGCTAATTTTAAATTCGTTACCTTGGATTTGGTTCATTATTTTATTTAGATTATTTTTAAATGATGTTTCGTGTATATTATTTTTGTACGGGCCAAAGAGCTTAATTGTAAATATTGTAATAATGCAGCTATGGGTTTAGCTGTGCCCTAAGTAGACTTTCGTTATTGTAATTTTTAAGATATTTGTTGATGTTCTCTATCTTGTGAAAATAAAGTGTAATACGAACACGATGTTTGATTTTTATTTAATGAGTACCTAAATACATAACTAGTTAATAAATTGTAATACTTATAATAAAATTTAGGCACTCTAGACTGCCTTGTTGGTCTAGTGATACTATGCGCCGCCTAAGGATCAAGAGGTCTCGTGTTCAAATCCCGGGTCAGGCCAAAAATTTGTGATTGAGTATTTCAATATTGAAGTTACTAAGTAACAGCCCAGAGTCAGGAAGTTAGCGGTTTAATCATCTTTGTACCTTGGAAAGCATGTTAAGTCGTTGGTCCTTCGCCTGAGCATCCAGACCTGCACCTGTGTTTGCGTACACGCTTGTGCACTGTAATATCTCCTGCGCTGTCGCCTAATCCTCGTTGAGAATGGCCGCCGTGACAGAAATGTTTTAAGAGGATGAATACCTATCAAGTTTTATCAAAAACGTTGTTAATTTAAGATTTTTCCATAAAAACTTGCAACCCCTATTTCATCCCTTTAGGGAGCAATTTTTTTTAATCTCTTAGTGTACGCCCGCATTTTGAATTAAAACAACTGTCCGAATTTCAATTTTCTATCATTAGCTGTTACGGCTGTGCGTGCGTGCGTCTATATGTCAGTGGGAACTTATCCTTTATATGCAAGTCGGAGAAGGCACAGCCGGCTTACTATTTTCTGCAATAAGTCACTCCATCGCTCGGGAACGCGGCAGTTTCTAGAAGTTGCGCAGCAGGAGAGCGATGAGCCGAAAGTGAGGTCCCTCTCGCCGGCTGCCCCGTCGTAGACTCTGCTAAGCGTCGCTAGGCTACGCTGGCGTTCCGCTTACTTTTCTGTCAATAAAGATGGAGCTGGTGTCGCGGTGATTCCGACATCCAAGAACAAGTGTAATCGCATTCGGTGAATAATATATTATATTATAATATATTATTTATATATTATAATAATATGTGACGACCCCACCGCCCCCTGGTGAGAGTCGCTGATTTTCGCACCATGAAAGGCAGAGACTCTCTACCAGTGCAACCAGTCTCCCCAGGGCAGCTTGTGGCGGGCTGAATGGGATTGACACCCTTTGGGACCCGTGCCCCTGAGAGTCGACCAGGCCCTTCTCACCGCTTGCCTTAGTTGGCCGGTGGGAGTGGACCCCACAGGGGCCGCAGGACTCTCACCTCTGGCTTGCCTTAGCCGGCCGTCCAGAGTGGGGCGTCAGAGCTATATGCTCGCAGGGTGGAAGTGAAACATGCCTAAGTCGCGAGTTGGCACAGTGGCGTAAGCCACTGGGTAGAAAGCGGTGCACACCTCTCCACACCCTGAGCCGCTCACACAATGTTGCCCCCGTCGCTCCTGCTTCGTGCCTTGTGTGTGAGACCAATGGGGGGCCCATGAAAGTGAGGTGGCGAGTCACCACCTGCCCATTTTATTCGTGTTTTTAAACATAGATCGGGCAGGTGCCATAGTCCTTTCCATAGTCCCGGTTACCCAGTCCACTAGCACCTCATCCTAATAGCCCAGATTCTTTGTTCTTCCACTCCATTCCATAGTCCTGCACTGACCGGGGGTTGTCCTTGGCTGCATTTTATAGTGTATACAGGGATAATCGTCGGTTAGTGTCACATTACATTAAAATCATACTTGACTTTAAAGGGCCTCTGCGTGTTGGCTTCGGCCCCACACACGCCTCCCAAAAGTCCGGGACTCTATAGTCCCGAGAAATGGAAAAGTCAGACTTAATAATATATTATATTATTCACCGAATGCGATTACACTTGGTCCCTAAATTTGAGCTTTGTGAAAGGACAGGAGCTTCTTTACTTAACTATCCTAAAAAAGTCTTAGATCCACAGGATACACAAGAGAGCCAAAGCTTACTATAAATGAAAAACGATTTTCATTGAGAACAAGAACTGGTTGGAATTACATTAGGTTAATTTTTAATATAAATAAATTAATCCGAAGAAGTATGAAGGTTGTAAAGCAGAAATTTGTGTCGAAAAAAATACATCCGTAGTAGTCTTAAATTAAATCAAAATAGCGGGTAGTACCTAGTACCTACATTTTGATAAGTCAAACGTAAAATAAAGACTTGACATATTTATTGATGCTATTAATATAAATACCAAATTAAATCGCTTCGGTAACACAGCTAGCTTAGAATTGTTTTATGATATTGATTTAATTTTTATAACATCTTAACGTTAACTAACCTCTGCATCAAAATTTAAAAAAGGATCTAGGTACTTACATTAAAATTCACCGAAAGAAAAACTAGACAAAAATTCGTCGAAATCATGTCTCGTTTCAATCCATACGTAGAATAGTAAATGATTTGTGACGTCATTGTAGTACCTACCTATTCTAAGCGGGGACACAGTAGGTATTCCGGTAGGTGTAGACATAGGTCGACAGCAATCTCCAAGCAATCTTCGCAACGCTTTGTGGGGCAAACGACTCTTGGGATTTCCGATGTTACATCGAGTTCGACACGCGACGACTTTCTGCTATAATTGTTACAATAACCTAGTACGAATTAAGTAGGTATAGGAATACCCAAATATCTTCTTTGGCTTCCATCTCCGTGGCTTCCACTAACAAAGTGCTGACATGTTACATTTTATATACCGAAGAACATCCAATTACCTACAAGCCATAGAAGATTGTATCGTTGTTTGAATAAATATGTAAGTAGATATTATCAAGGACTATTAAAAAAGAAGGACTCAGCGCCACTAACTAGACATTGAAGCTCCTCAAGTATTCCAACTTGTCACGCAACTTACCTACGTCACACATTGACATAATAAGCGCTCCAAATTACAGATTTATCTGGTGTCCATGAGTATCTCACTCACACATGCAAAACTTGTCTTCACGCTATAGTATGACAGCGTGGAGTAGGTATGTATAAATAATAAAAAATAACAGGTACGACGACGAGCGAGGAGAAGTGTAAGGTACACCTGCGACCCTTCAGACAGAACCGAATTATTTTTAACATTGCATATCCAAGATCCAAGATTTAGAGAAGAAGAGGACCCTGACTAAGCACAGGACAAAACGCTAGGAGGATGATGATAACGAAACAAAAAGAATAATAATGAAACATGTTTTTTATTACTCTGCCCGATACGTGATGGACATTATGTCAATGCCTAGACAATGTGATTATTTAAATAGTTATTATCAAATTTCAATGTTCTATTGGTCATTTTCATAATGGCATTATGTATAATGATCAATTTATCACTTGGTCCATAATATATATAATCACAAATTAAACCAAATACACATTTAGTCACCGCTTACGATATGCTAGACAAGGAACACACAACTAAAGTCTTCACACATCAACAGCCCTACAATTTTATTTCGAAATTGAATTTAACCGAAACGAAAAAATGAAGGAAGAAAAGTTGAATCGACGAAAAGTTTACTAATAGACGGAAAATGTTTATAAAATTGCGCGTGTCATATAATGTCTCTTGCAAAAGCAATCATGATAAAATCTGTTCGGAGCGTTGCTGTAGGCAGAGCTCGGTCGCATTAGAATACTGCATGGAATTCACAAGCGAATATCAGCTGAGGACATACGGCTGATAAATCTTCCTAGCGTTATGTCCCGTGCTTAGTCGGGGTCCGCTTAGACCATGATCGTATTTTTTGCTTTATCAAATACGCAACAAATTACAAAAATACAGCGCTTCAAAGATCTGGAGTGGGGCGCTTTTACATCGCTTGTTCCTAAAATTTTACAGAACAAGTGACGTCACGCGGGACTTTAAGGCGGTGTATTTTGCTGAAAAAAACGTGAGCAATATTTTTCTGCAATCTCTATAATGGAGTGTTAAATATTTTGAGTCAACTAGCCTATTGTATAATGTTCTATTAGTGACAGCATGTCAGGGACCAGCCATGGTAAATGTAGACGACTATTTATATATATTACTCGATTACACGTAGCTGTTTACGACATGATGATGATTCTATCACGATTCCAAAGGAGTTGGCAAAATCCAGGGGAAGCCAATTCCCTGAACCACATTTAGCCAAAAATAAAATCGAGTTGGATTAGATGGAAGATTTGCGTATACCTACCTTATATTACTCTAGTCTCTAAGGGTCCCCGAACACGAGCCATCGGCCACAACCATTTCTTGAAGTTTTCATACATTGTATATGGACTCGCCGCACACGGTTGACGCCGGTGGCCGCCACACGCTACTCGCGAGATTCCCATCCCTCTCTCCCTTACCTTAATGATCCAGTTCAAG